>OZ010729.1:22191363-22553863 GCA_963932275.1 Andrena praecox
TTTTGTTTGCGTAATCAGATAAAATCAAGTTAATTTCAACTAAATTGAATAAAATTTTAATTCAACAAATAAAATTTTTTGAGAATTCGACTAAAATCGGTAAGTACCCTATCTTCCAAATTTCTCAAAATTTGACTCTCCCAAATTTCTCAGAATTTGACTGTTCCAAGTATACTTTTTTTGTTTGCATAATCAGATAAAATCAAGTTAATTTCAACTAAATTGAATAAAATTTTAATTCTACAAATAAAATTTTTTGAGAATTTGACTAATATCGGTAAGTACCCTATCTTCCAAATTTCTCAAAATTTGACTGTTCCAAGTATAATTTTTTTGTTGGCATAATCAGATAAAATCAAGTTAATTTCAACTAAAGTGAATAAAATTTTAATTCTACAAATAAAATTTTTTGAGAATTCGACTAAAATCGGTAAGTACCCTATCCTCCAAATTTCTCAAAATTTGACTCTCCCAAATTTCTCAAAATTTGACACTCCCAAATTTCTCAAAATTTGACACTCCCAAATTTCTCAAAATTTGACACTCCCAAATTTCTCAAAATTTGACTGTTCCAAATTTCTCAAAATTTGACTGTTCCAAGTATACTTTTTTTGTTTGCATAATCAGATAAAATCAAGTTAATTTCAACTAAATTGAATAAAATTTTAATTCTACAAATAGAATTTTTTGAGAATTCGACTACAATCGGTACGTACCCTATCATCCAAATTTCTCAAAATTTGACTCTCCCAAATTTCTCAAAATTTGACTGTTCCAAATATACTTTTTTTGTTTGCATAATCAGATAAAATCAAGTTAATTTCAACTAAATTGAATAAAATTTGAATTCTGCAAATAAATTTTTTTGAGAATTCGACTAAAATGGGTAAGAACCCTATCGTCCAAATTTCTCAAAATTTGACTCTTCCAAGTATAATTTTTTGTTTGCATAATCAGATAAAATCATGTTAATTTCAACTAAATTGAATAAAATTTAAATTCTACAATTAAATTTTTTTGAAAATTCGACTAAAATCGGTATGTACCCTATCTTCCATATTTCTCAAAATTTGACTCTTCCAAATTTCTCAAAATTTGACTGTTCCAAGTATAATTTTTTGTTGGCATAATCAGATAAAATGAAGTTAATTTCAACTAAATTGAATAAAATTTTAATTCTACAATTAAATTTTTTTGAAAATTCGACTAAAATCGGTAAGTACCCTATCTCTCAAATTTCTCAAAATTTGACTCTTCCAAATTTCTCAAAATTTGACTCTTCCGAATATCTCAAATTTTGAATGTTCCAAGTATAATTTTTTTGTTTGCATAATCAGATAAAATCAAGTTATTTTCAACTAAACTGAATAAAATTTTAATTCTACAATTAATTTTTTTTGAAAATTCGACTAAAATCGGTAAGGACCCTATCTTCCAAATTTCTCAAAATTTGACTCTTCCAAATTTCTCAAAATTAGACTCTCCCAAATTTCTCAAAATTTGACTGTTCCAAGTATACTTTTTTGTTTGCATAATCAGATAAAATCATGTTAATTTCAACTAAATTGAATAAAATTTTAATTCTACAATTAAATTTTTTTGAAAATTCGACTAAAATCGGTAAGTACCCTATCTTCCAAATTTCTCAAAATTTGACTCTTCCAAATATCTCAAATTTTGAATGTTCCAAGTATAATTTTTTTGTTTGCATAATCAGATAAAATCAAGTTATTTTCAACTAAACTGAATAAAATTTTAATTCTACAAATAATTTTTTTTTAGAATTCCACTAAAATCGGTAAATACACTATCTTCCAAATTTCTCAAAATATGACTCTGCCAAATATCTCAAAATTTGACTCTTCCAAGTATAATTTTTTTTGTTTGCATAATCAGATAAAATCATGTTAATTTCAACTAAATTGAATAAACTTTTAATTTTACAAATTAATTTTTTTCAGAATTCGACTAAAATCGGTAAGTACCGTATCTTCCAAATTTTTCAAAATTTGACTGTGCCAAGTATAATTTTTTGTTGGCATAATCAGATAAAATGGAGTTAATTTCAACTAAATTGAATAAAATTTTAATTCCTATAAATAAAATTTTTTCAGAATTCGACTAAAATCGGTAAGTACCCTACCTTCCAAATTTCTCAAAATTTGACTGTTCCAAGTATAATTTTTTTTTGGCATAATCAGATAAAATGAAGTTAATTTCAACTAAATTGAATAAAATTAGAATTCTACAATTAAATTTTTTTGAAAATTCGACTAAAATCGGGAAGTACCCTATCTTCCAAATTTCTCCAAATTTGACTCTCCCAAATTTCTCAAAATTTGACTGTTCCAAGTATAATTTTTTGTTTGCATAATCAGATAAAATCAATTTAATTTCAACTAAATTGAATAAAATTTTAATTCAACAAATAAAATTTTTTGAGAATTCGACTAAAATCGGTAAATACCCGATCTTCCAAATTTCTCAAAATTTGACTCTCCTAAATTTCTCAAAATTTGACTGTTCCAAGTATACTTTTTTTGTTTGCATAATCAGATAAAATCATGTTAATTTCAACTAAATTGAATAAAATTTTAATTCTACAATTAAATTTTTTTGAAAATTCGACTAAAATCGGTAAGTACCCTACCTTCCAAATTTCTCAAAATTTGACTGTTCCAAGTATAATTTTTTGTTGGCATAATCAGATAAAATCAAGTTAATTTCAACTAAATTGAATTAAATTTTAATTCTACAAATGAAATTTTTTTAGATTTCGGCTAAAATCGGTAAGTAGGGGAGACCGGGGATAGTTTGGACAATTTTTTATTAAAAGTCTTTAGCGGGCCGGTAAGATGCCTTATGGCTATAAATGGTACACCATTCGATAGCTCAGAATGTGCGCTATTCATTTGAACCTGATAAATGGGCCTCACATTCCCTAGTATTATTTTGAGATGAAAAAAGTTCAGAGATGCATATTGTCCAAATTATCCCCATTGGTGGGGTTACATTGGACATAGCACGGGGATAGTTTGGACAGATGGAAATAAATGATAATGAATAATCCAATGAATATATAATTTATTTAAAATGACAAATAGATAAGAAATAATGAAGTTTAAAAACTTTACAAGATTTGCTTACAGCAGTTGGGGCCTGTTGGGCTATTAAGGGGACTAGGCAGTGGAAAAATCGATTTTTTATTGCATTTTCCAAAAGTACTATCCTTTCTGAATAAAATGCCGCTTGGTTTATAGTAAAATTCGCAAAATTGTAGATTTGACAGCTAAAAACGTCAAGCGGCAATGTATTCCCATGTCTGTCCAATGTAACCCCTCATATCAAATCAAAACAAAATGATTCGTGTGTAACGTCCCACGGGGACTTAAACCGTTAGATACCGACAGTCGGTAATATAGGAACCGATCTCCGTTACCATATAACCATATTCTGTTACCGCGTAAATATATTATAAGACTTTTATATATAATTAATGATTTAGATAAATATTAGAGGAACAATTATTATAAGAATATTAGGAATAATTAGTTATAAGTATTAGTAAAAGCGCAAGACAAAATAATATGTAATAAGCAAGCAAAACGTAAAATAACAGATAGCGATTCACTGCGCATGCGCCAGCCCGCCAATTTCTCAGTATAAACAGAGGCGCACGCAGCACAGCGGGACATTCAAGCTACGAATACGCTCAAGTGACGAACGAATGCTCAAACCTAGAGGCAGCTTAAGTTTCAACCAGTGGGATTCAGCTTCGCTCCGGAAACGGCAGCGGCGGATCTCCAGTGTATAAAAGTTATTGGTGCTCCTCTTTGGTTTGCTCATTTGAAGTCATAGAACCTCGTTCTTGCAAAGCCATCGAGCTTCGCTCCGGAAACGGTAGCGGCCGAAGTGCTTGGTAAAAACAAGGTCTGTAGAGCATAGAAAAGAACTCTGTCACAAGAATCGAGCTTCGCTCCGGAAACGGCAGCGGCCGATCTTACTACAGAGATTGCCAAGAGTATTCGAGCTTCGCTCCGGAAACGGCAGCGGCCGAGCTCTGCAATATACATATATCTATATATTTTAAAATACGTAGCATTAGAGTCAGAAAAACATAAAAACCCAAAAAGAGCATATTTAATCGTAGATTGTAAGCTATATTAATTATTATTTCATTGTTGTAATTATATTAATTATTGATTTATTAAATAAATAAGCATTATTAAGTTTAAAAGCCTTATATTTAAATCTTTAATCTGTAGAATAGAACCCCCACCATCCTATACTTGAGGGGACGCCGCTCTCCCCTCAGGGACCTCAACCTTCAGTTGTTCTCGAACAGCCGAACGTTACAGGTCGGATATTTTTTTTGGTGACAGCGGTGGGATTTCTCATTCGTTTAGAGGATAAAATTCAATCTGAAGAATTATTTCGTTAGTGAAATCACTCCATAAGTGAGTATTTTCCAAGAAATTTTTTCTTTCTCTAAATTTTACAGAGGCTTTAAAACTTCACAATGCCTAACACAATTGGAGAAGCAATGGCTAACCTCACAATAAATACAGAAACTCAAACTCAGGAGACTACAGAAACTCCAGGAAATATTACAGTAGACGCTCCAGGACCTTCAAATCCACAGATTAATATGAATACATCTACGAGTACATATTCTCAACTACCACATATTAGCTTACGCGATACTGCGGACACAGTCCCTTCTTTCGACGGTAGAAACATACCGATACACCAGTTTATAAAAAGCTGCCGACATGCACGGCGCATGGTTAATCCGAACGCAGAGTATGGATTAGTTCAACTCATAAAGAATAAGCTTTTCGGACAAGCTTCTAGAGTAGTTTTAAGCGGAGACTATAATTCAATCGATGATCTTATTTCAGTATTAGAGTCACGATTTGCTCCATTACATACTTCAATACAATTATATGGTGAATTATCAAAAATAGCACAATTACATAACGAAACAACAGTAGACTACAGCAGTCGCGTATCCAATCTCTTACTTCAGATTAAACATTGCAATGCAGTAGAGGTACCGACACATGTAATACAATTCAATACAACCGCAGAACAGAACGCCATTAAAGCCTTTCTAACGGGATTAAGAACAGAAATACATAATAGAATACACGAATACACCTTCAGCAATCTTGATCGCGCTATCAACGTCGCCATTAAAGCTGAAGCAGAATATAATGAAAACCAGATACGATCAAGAGAAGCAGCAGGAATAACACAGGCTAACCAGTGTACGAATTGCCTTGGATACGGCCATATTGCCACCGCTTGCAGCAGCCGAATCTCACGAACCAACTGGCAGCAAAAAACCTGTCAACAATGTAATAGAACGGGACATACAACGCAAGAATGTAGGAGTCGAAGCGGAACACAAAACGGAGCACGAAACCAAGCGTGGAACGATACATTCTGTGACTTCTGCCGAAGGCCAGGTCACATGACGCAAGATTGTAGGAGCCGCAGTTACACGAATAGAGCCCCTCAATCTACCGTATACTGTGATAATTGCCGAAGGCCAGGTCACACAACACGAGATTGTAGAAGCCAAAGTTACACGAACAGAGCTCCTCAATCCAACGTGTACTGTGACTATTGTAAAAGACCAGGTCACACGATACAAGAATGCCGAAGCAAAAGTTATGCAGAAAGAGTACAAAGACCAGAAGTATTCTGCGAGTATTGCAAATTTAGAGGTCACACGATAGACCAATGCAGAAAGAAGATATACTTCGATAGGAAGGAAAAAGAAGAGAAACAACCCCGTATGGTACGTAGGCAGGCCATACTTCGATTAAAAACGGAACAAATAAGGAAACCTCCTAGCATCCTTCTTTCTGATGTAGGATTCAGCGAGAACCACGCAACGTTGATGATCGACACCGGATCCGATTTAAATGTCATCAAGAGAAGTGCTGTTTCACCGAATATACCAATCTATACGGACACTTTGTTCGACCTTAATGGTATTACGGACGGCCTACTTAGTACAATAGGATATATTAAAATAAGAACTTTAAACACGGAAATCATTATCCATGTCGTAGAAGATCTTCCTATCAAACAAGACGGAATACTTGGAACGGAATTTTTTCAAACAAACGGAGCAACCATCGACTATATGAAGTCAGAGATAATAATTGGAATGGAAATTATTCCATTTATCGATCCAGAAATGATTACGATACCAGCAAGAGCACGAAGTCAAATATATGTGCGAGTGCTGAATACACAATCCAAAACAGGATACATTCCGAAAATTAACATTCACCCGAACATACACATGGGAAATGCACTGGTTTCGAATAACAACGGTGTAGCATTTCTTTTTGCTATAAATACATCCACAAAGGACATCAAAATTCCAGTACCGTCAGTTGAACTAGAAGAATTTGAAGAAATACCTGCAGAAGAAGAAACAACAAACGCATACAAAAGAACTGATAGAACGCACCAATTATTACAATTATTACGGTTGGACCACCTAAACTCAGAGGAACGAGCTAGCGTGGAACAACTAATAAAGGAACATGCAGACAGATTCTACCTTCCATGGGAGAAACTGGAAGCAACAAACAAAACATATCACAGGATAATTACAGAAAACAACGTTCCTGTTTTTACAAAACAATACAGGTATCCTCAAGCATATAAGGAAGAAGTTAGAGTACAGACTAAAGAATTGCTTGAAAAAGGAATCATACAGTCATCAACCTCACCTTATAATTCGCCAATTTGGATTGTACCTAAGAAAGAAGACGCTCAAGGAAATAAAAAGTCCAGAGTCGTAATTGACTTTAGAAAATTAAATGAACTAACAATTGGAGATGCTTATCCTCTGCCAAATATAACTGATATACTAGATCAGTTAGGAAGTGCAAAGTATTTTTCGGTATTTGATCTGGCATCTGGATTTCATCAAATTCCCATGCATCCAGACGATCGACATAAAACAGCATTCTCTACAATTTACGGGCACTACGAATTCACTAGAATGCCATTTGGACTTAAAAACGCACCAGCCACCTTCCAGAGACTAATGGACCAGGTCTTGACTGGACTCCAAGGAATAGAGCTCTTCGTATACTTAGACGATATCGTCATATACGCCAGTACATTAAAAGAACATGCAACTAAATTTAAACGACTAATGGACAGATTAAGAGAAGCAGATCTCCACCTTCAACCGGACAAATGCGAATTTTTGAAGAAAGAAGTATCATATTTAGGACACATAATAGGAGAGGACGGAGTTAAACCTGACCCGAAGAAAGTAGTAGCAGTACAGGAATTTCCAACACCTACTACAGTCAAGAACGTCAAACAGTTCCTAGGACTAAGCGGATATTATAGGCGATTTATAAAAGACTTCTCAAAAATTGCAAGACCACTTTCTAATCTCACTAGAAAGAACTACCAATTCGAATGGACCTACAAACAACAGAAGGCATTTGAAACCTTACGAGAAATTCTCTGCAAAGAACCTATATTACAATTCCCGGACTTCGACAAGGTATTCAACATCACGACAGATGCCTCAAGTATTGCTGTAGGTGCGGTTCTCAGTCAAGGAGAAATAGGCAAAGATTTACCGGTAGCTTACGCATCTCGCGTTTTGAATGATGCCGAAACACGATATTCTCCTACAGAACGGGAATTATTGGCGATAATATATGCAGTTTTTCACTTCAGACCTTACATTTACGGACGAAAATTCTATCTAATAACAGACCACAAACCATTAGAATGGCTTCAAAATCTTTCTAATCCTACGTCTCGATTAATGCGCTGGAAAATTAGATTAGCGGAATATGATTACAAAATTTTATATAAACCCGGGAAATACAACACAAACGCGGACGCATTGTCTAGGAATCCGATTTCACTACCATTACACGCGAAAAGAGCTCACTCGGATACGAATTCACATGAGAACAAAAAATTAAAAGAATTTCACCAATTTCCAACCCGACAAAGGGAAACGACAGCATCAACCTCTGGAAATCCAGCTCCACATAAGCAATTAATAGTTAACTCATCAGAAACCGATTCCTCTTCATATGACGAAAGCGATGCGTTAAATTTAAGCCGAAAGAAATTAAAACGGAAAAAACAAAGCACGAACACCTCCTCTTCTCGTCCCGAGACTAAGAAACGGAATATTGAAGCGGAAACGCATACACCCCCTCGTTACGCGCCTCATCAAATTTCCGTTCCCGTCCAAATACACGCACCCCCTCAAGTACACGCACCCCCGCAAGTCGTGACCCCCCAAGTCCAAATACACGCACCCCCTCAAGTACACGCACCCCCGCAAGTCGTGACCCCCCAAGTCCAAATACACGCACCCCCCGTTCAAATACACGCACCCCCGCAAGTCGCGACACCCTATAAACCCCCTCACATCAAGAAACCTCGTATCAAGAAAGAAGAAGATGTAATAGAAGAGATTGACGAAACAGTCGTAATACCACAACATAATTATAAGAATCCTCCCAAAATAGACGCAGAATCAAGTTCAGGAAAGAACACTCACCATATACCTAAAAAGAAGAAATTAAAATCAAAATCCAGCACAGACACAGGTCCCATAACACCAATAACGATAAGGAAAGGAAGGATACTTACTCCTCCTCCACCATCCTCTCATCCTCCGCCATTATTACCTCTTCCCCCACATTCTCCATGTCACAAACAACCCACACCAGCCAAACCAAGGATAGTATCAAATATTCCTGTCAAAAACCAAAATACAGAGGTGGAAGATCACTTATGGATGGGCAAAGGATACGTAGTGACATTCATAAACACACAAGGCAGGCCAATCGGACCATCAGGAGGAAAATTATATAAGGAGAAAAATATAAAACCTCACAGAATTCCACAACCATTAAGAATCGGAGAGTTAGTCAAAATCAAGGAAGGGAAGCACACAATCCTTGGACTTATCACACCAGAACATCCAACGGAAGAAGACGTATACAATTCACTGAGGTAACTTCATACATACCTGGTATCTGAAAAAGCCACAAAAGTATACATCTCATCAGAAGAGGATAAAATTTTATTAAATCAATTACGAAATTTAATAGAACTAATATTCCTACAAGAAGATATCCAATTCATCTTCTGCAAGGGCACCCTTCTGACACCTCCTGTACAAGATAGACACCAGATCATCCAGGAGAATCACCAATCACCTATAGGCGGACACAAGGGTATTACAAAAACATATCATCGCATAAGAAGCAAATACTACTGGAAAAATATGAAATACGAAATAACACAGTTTATTAAGACTTGCTTGGAATGCCAGAAGACTAAACTGGTACGAGTAAAAAATAAGGAACCCATGATACTAACAGACACACCTGTTGATGCTTTCGATAAGATTTCAATGGATATAGTAGGACCATTACCTTTCACAAACATAGGAAATAGTTATATACTTACTATCCAGGACAATTTGACTAAATACTCTCTCGCTATACCATTGGCAAGTGTCACTTCAGAAGATATAGCTAAGGCATTTACAGAGCATTTCATCTGTAAGTTTGGAAGTCCTAAAGCAATCCTTACTGACCAGGGACCAAATTTTATGAGTGCCCTCATGAAGAAATTTGCCAGAGCGTTTCACATTAAACAGTATCGAACCTCTGCATTTCATCCACAGTCTAATGGATCTTTAGAGAGAAGTCACCATATCCTCGTCGAATACCTACGACATTATGTGTCAAAAGAAAAGCAATGGGATCAGTGGTTACCACAAGCAATGTTCTCGTATAATACAAGCACTCACGAAGGCACGAAATTTACGCCTCACGAACTTGTTTTCGGAAGAAAAGCACGTCTTCCTTCCAGTATTCCCTCAACGGACAACATTAAAACATATCCGGACTATGTCGACAAGTTGATAGATAAATTATATCACATCCGACAAATGGCGCGAAGAAATCTGGAAGAATCGAAAGTTCGCCAGAAACATTATTACGATCGAAAGATTCAACCACAAACATACAATATAGGGGATTACGTATGGTTATTGCAACCAAGAAGAGAAAAACTGGGACCGGAATACAGCGGACCCTACCGGATTATCGAAATCCTGGAGAAAAGTAACTTAAAAATAGAAATTAATTCGAAACAAACTAGGATCGTCCATAAGAACCGCGTAAAACAGGCGAATTTACCATAAAGTTGCAACCCTGCATAGGAAGCCTATATAAAGAGAAGCAGACAAAGGATTTCTTCATTGTAGCAAAAAGTATACAGGAAGCACAAACGCACTAAAATTCTTTAATTCTTTTTCGCAAAATGTCGGACCAAATATGCCTAAAAAAAGTATATGACAAAGACGTGTATTACTACAAGAATCACATAATTTGCATAATGTGCACTCAACGAGTGGAGGTGGATGAGGAACCCCTCGGAGAGCACCTCGTGACTACCAAAAACTTGCGGCGGTGGCGGATCTGCCATTTTTGCAGACGCATATTGTTTATAGCACAACCAGTGCAAAATTGCGAAGAGTGCAAAAACATTTTAAATATTTAACTTAACATTATATATACTACACACTACACTTTACATATACACGCCTCACACACATCCAGTATGTAATAAACACTCACACTTTTTATATATATTTTACTTTTTATACTATCATTCATTCCATTCTACATCACACTCTACAATTACACACTACATACACGAACAGAATGTAATAAATACTCACACCTTTCATCTTTCATTACTTTTTTAATAAACATATTATATTTTTCTACTTAAAACAAAAGCGAAACTATTCCTAACCTATAAATTAAGAAAATAGACACTAAGTAGCAGACGATTATAAAAGCGTAGGCAACATAGTTGCAGAAAAAATTAATACCCGTAGAATCCGCTAGAGGGCACTGAAAACATAAGACCCAACGAGTAAAATTTAAAATCCGCGCACGCGTAGTAAACCAGTCTGCCATTACGATACGACAATGCCAAGACGCTCCGGCAATCGCCACTCTAAACACAAAAAAGACATACAGGAATTGGAGGACATATTCCATGAAATGGTCCCCATTCCTCCATTATTAACACCACTCCCAGACAGTCCGGAAAGAATGGTAAAAACCGCTATTCAATCATAAAAATTTCCAAATTAACAAAACCTTCCTCTCTAGTCACGACCTCACACTCCTCCGGATTTAATACTCCCAACAACTCCGGACATTATCCTTCCAAGCACCCCGGAATTCAAGGTCCCAGAAGTTCCGCCGAGAAGATGGCCAAAATTGATTCTGGTGGACATTCCAGACCCGGACTGGGAAACCTATAGGGCTCTGCCAAAGGCAGACCCTAGGAAAAAGTTATGGCGACTCCTGGCATTGTTTGGATCAGGAGCAGCAATACCATACAACCCATCTAAATAAATATTCCATATACACATAAATACAATGTCCATTTCGTTCCCCACCTCCGTTCCAATCTCTCGAGGACGAGAGATCCCCCAGGGGGGGAGGTGTAACGTCCCACGGGGACTTAAACCGTTAGATACCGACAGTCGGTAATATAGGAACCGATCTCCGTTACCATATAACCATATTCTGTTACCGCGTAAATATATTATAAGACTTTTATATATAATTAATGATTTAGATAAATATTAGAGGAACAATTATTATAAGAATATTAGGAATAATTAGTTATAAGTATTAGTAAAAGCGCAAGACAAAATAATATGTAATAAGCAAGCAAAACGTAAAATAACAGATAGCGATTCACTGCGCATGCGCCAGCCCGCCAATTTCTCAGTATAAATAGAGGCGCACGCAGCACAGCGGGACATTCAAGCTACGAATACGCTCAAGTGACGAACGAATGCTCAAACCTAGAGGCAGCTTAAGTTTCAACCAGTGGGATTCAGCTTCGCTCCGGAAACGGCAGCGGCGGATCTCCAGTGTATAAAAGTTACTGGTGCTCCTCTTTGGTTTGCTCATTTGAAGTCATAGAACCTCGTTCTTGCAAAGCCATCGAGCTTCGCTCCGGAAACGGTAGCGGCCGAAGTGCTTGGTAAAAACAAGGTCTGTAGAGCATAGAAAAGAACTCTGTCACAAGAATCGAGCTTCGCTCCGGAAACGGCAGCGGCCGATCTTACTACAGAGATTGCCAAGAGTATTCGAGCTTCGCTCCGGAAACGGCAGCGGCCGAGCTCTGCAATATACATATATCTATATATTTTAAAATACGTAGCATTAGAGTCAGAAAAACATAAAAACCCAAAAAGAGCATATTTAATCGTAGATTGTAAGCTATATTAATTATTATTTCATTGTTGTAATTATATTAATTATTGATTTATTAAATAAATAAGCATTATTAAGTTTAAAAGCCTTATATTTAAATCTTTAATCTGTAGAATAGAACCCCCACCATCCTATACTTGAGGGGACGCCGCTCTCCCCTCAGGGACCTCAACCTTCAGTTGTTCTCGAACAGCCGAACGTTACAGGTCGGATATTTTTTTTGGTGACAGCGGTGGGATTTCTCATTCGTTTAGAGGATAAAATTCAATCTGAAGAATTATTTCGTTAGTGAAATCACTCCATAAGTGAGTATTTTCCAAGAAATTTTTTCTTTCTCTAAATTTTACAGAGGCTTTAAAACTTCACAATGCCTAACACAATTGGAGAAGCAATGGCTAACCTCACAATAAATACAGAAACTCAAACTCAGGAGACTACAGAAACTCCAGGAAATATTACAGTAGACGCTCCAGGACCTTCAAATCCACAGATTAATATGAATACATCTACGAGTACATATTCTCAACTACCACATATTAGCTTACGCGATACTGCGGACACAGTCCCTTCTTTCGACGGTAGAAACATACCGATACACCAGTTTATAAAAAGCTGCCGACATGCACGGCGCATGGTTAATCCGAACGCAGAGTATGGATTAGTTCAACTCATAAAGAATAAGCTTTTCGGACAAGCTTCTAGAGTAGTTTTAAGCGGAGACTATAATTCAATCGATGATCTTATTTCAGTATTAGAGTCACGATTTGCTCCATTACATACTTCAATACAATTATATGGTGAATTATCAAAAATAGCACAATTACATAACGAAACAACAGTAGACTACAGCAGTCGCGTATCCAATCTCTTACTTCAGATTAAACATTGCAATGCAGTAGAGGTACCGACACATGTAATACAATTCAATACAACCGCAGAACAGAACGCCATTAAAGCCTTTCTAACGGGATTAAGAACAGAAATACATAATAGAATACACGAATACACCTTCAGCAATCTTGATCGCGCTATCAACGTCGCCATTAAAGCTGAAGCAGAATATAATGAAAACCAGATACGAGCAAGAGAAGCAGCAGGAATAACACAGGCTAACCAGTGTACGAATTGCCTTGGATACGGCCATATTGCCACCGCTTGCAGCAGCCGAATCTCACGAACCAACTGGCAGCAAAAAACCTGTCAACAATGTAATAGAACGGGACATACAACGCAAGAATGTAGGAGTCGAAGCGGAACACAAAACGGAGCACGAAACCAAGCGTGGAACGATACATTCTGTGACTTCTGCCGAAGGCCAGGTCACATGACGCAAGATTGTAGGAGCCGCAGTTACACGAATAGAGCCCCTCAATCTACCGTATACTGTGATAATTGCCGAAGGCCAGGTCACACAACACGAGATTGTAGAAGCCAAAGTTACACGAACAGAGCTCCTCAATCCAACGTGTACTGTGACTATTGTAAAAGACCAGGTCACACGATACAAGAATGCCGAAGCAAAAGTTATGCAGAAAGAGTACAAAGACCAGAAGTATTCTGCGAGTATTGCAAATTTAGAGGTCACACGATAGACCAATGCAGAAAGAAGATATACTTCGATAGGAAGGAAAAAGAAGAGAAACAACCCCGTATGGTACGTAGGCAGGCCATACTTCGATTAAAAACGGAACAAATAAGGAAACCTCCTAGCATCCTTCTTTCTGATGTAGGATTCAGCGAGAACCACGCAACGTTGATGATCGACACCGGATCCGATTTAAATGTCATCAAGAGAAGTGCTGTTTCACCGAATATACCAATCTATACGGACACTTTGTTCGACCTTAATGGTATTACGGACGGCCTACTTAGTACAATAGGATATATTAAAATAAGAACTTTAAACACGGAAATCATTATCCATGTCGTAGAAGATCTTCCTATCAAACAAGACGGAATACTTGGAACGGAATTTTTTCAAACAAACGGAGCAACCATCGACTATATGAAGTCAGAGATAATAATTGGAATGGAAATTATTCCATTTATCGATCCAGAAATGATTACGATACCAGCAAGAGCACGAAGTCAAATATATGTGCGAGTGCTGAATACACAATCCAAAACAGGATACATTCCGAAAATTAACATTCACCCGAACATACACATGGGAAATGCACTGGTTTCGAATAACAACGGTGTAGCATTTCTTTTTGCTATAAATACATCCACAAAGGACATCAAAATTCCAGTACCGTCAGTTGAACTAGAAGAATTTGAAGAAATACCTGCAGAAGAAGAAACAACAAACGCATACAAAAGAACTGATAGAACGCACCAATTATTACAATTATTACGGTTGGACCACCTAAACTCAGAGGAACGAGCTAGCGTGGAACAACTAATAAAGGAACATGCAGACAGATTCTACCTTCCATGGGAGAAACTGGAAGCAACAAACAAAACATATCACAGGATAATTACAGAAAACAACGTTCCTGTTTTTACAAAACAATACAGGTATCCTCAAGCATATAAGGAAGAAGTTAGAGTACAGACTAAAGAATTGCTTGAAAAAGGAATCATACAGTCATCAACCTCACCTTATAATTCGCCAATTTGGATTGTACCTAAGAAAGAAGACGCTCAAGGAAATAAAAAGTCCAGAGTCGTAATTGACTTTAGAAAATTAAATGAACTAACAATTGGAGATGCTTATCCTCTGCCAAATATAACTGATATACTAGATCAGTTAGGAAGTGCAAAGTATTTTTCGGTATTTGATCTGGCATCTGGATTTCATCAAATTCCCATGCATCCAGACGATCGACATAAAACAGCATTCTCTACAATTTACGGGCACTACGAATTCACTAGAATGCCATTTGGACTTAAAAACGCACCAGCCACCTTCCAGAGACTAATGGACCAGGTCTTGACTGGACTCCAAGGAATAGAGCTCTTCGTATACTTAGACGATATCGTCATATACGCCAGTACATTAAAAGAACATGCAACTAAATTTAAACGACTAATGGACAGATTAAGAGAAGCAGATCTCCACCTTCAACCGGACAAATGCGAATTTTTGAAGAAAGAAGTATCATATTTAGGACACATAATAGGAGAGGACGGAGTTAAACCTGACCCGAAGAAAGTAGTAGCAGTACAGGAATTTCCAACACCTACTACAGTCAAGAACGTCAAACAGTTCCTAGGACTAAGCGGATATTATAGGCGATTTATAAAAGACTTCTCAAAAATTGCAAGACCACTTTCTAATCTCACTAGAAAGAACTACCAATTCGAATGGACCTACAAACAACAGAAGGCATTTGAAACCTTACGAGAAATTCTCTGCAAAGAACCTATATTACAATTCCCGGACTTCGACAAGGTATTCAACATCACGACAGATGCCTCAAGTATTGCTGTAGGTGCGGTTCTCAGTCAAGGAGAAATAGGCAAAGATTTACCGGTAGCTTACGCATCTCGCGTTTTGAATGATGCCGAAACACGATATTCTCCTACAGAACGGGAATTATTGGCGATAATATATGCAGTTTTTCACTTCAGACCTTACATTTACGGACGAAAATTCTATCTAATAACAGACCACAAACCATTAGAATGGCTTCAAAATCTTTCTAATCCTACGTCTCGATTAATGCGCTGGAAAATTAGATTAGCGGAATATGATTACAAAATTTTATATAAACCCGGGAAATACAACACAAACGCGGACGCATTGTCTAGGAATCCGATTTCACTACCATTACACGCGAAAAGAGCTCACTCGGATACGAATTCACATGAGAACAAAAAATTAAAAGAATTTCACCAATTTCCAACCCGACAAAGGGAAACGACAGCATCAACCTCTGGAAATCCAGCTCCACATAAGCAATTAATAGTTAACTCATCAGAAACCGATTCCTCTTCATATGACGAAAGCGATGCGTTAAATTTAAGCCGAAAGAAATTAAAACGGAAAAAACAAAGCACGAACACCTCCTCTTCTCGTCCCGAGACTAAGAAACGGAATATTGAAGCGGAAACGCATACACCCCCTCGTTACGCGCCTCATCAAATTTCCGTTCCCGTCCAAATACACGCACCCCCTCAAGTACACGCACCCCCGCAAGTCGTGACCCCCCAAGTCCAAATACACGCACCCCCTCAAGTACACGCACCCCCGCAAGTCGTGACCCCCCAAGTCCAAATACACGCACCCCCCGTTCAAATACACGCACCCCCGCAAGTCGCGACACCCTATAAACCCCCTCACATCAAGAAACCTCGTATCAAGAAAGAAGAAGATGTAATAGAAGAGATTGACGAAACAGTCGTAATACCACAACATAATTATAAGAATCCTCCCAAAATAGACGCAGAATCAAGTTCAGGAAAGAACACTCACCATATACCTAAAAAGAAGAAATTAAAATCAAAATCCAGCACAGACACAGGTCCCATAACACCAATAACGATAAGGAAAGGAAGGATACTTACTCCTCCTCCACCATCCTCTCATCCTCCGCCATTATTACCTCTTCCCCCACATTCTCCATGTCACAAACAACCCACACCAGCCAAACCAAGGATAGTATCAAATATTCCTGTCAAAAACCAAAATACAGAGGTGGAAGATCACTTATGGATGGGCAAAGGATACGTAGTGACATTCATAAACACACAAGGCAGGCCAATCGGACCATCAGGAGGAAAATTATATAAGGAGAAAAATATAAAACCTCACAGAATTCCACAACCATTAAGAATCGGAGAGTTAGTCAAAATCAAGGAAGGGAAGCACACAATCCTTGGACTTATCACACCAGAACATCCAACGGAAGAAGACGTATACAATTCACTGAGGTAACTTCATACATACCTGGTATCTGAAAAAGCCACAAAAGTATACATCTCATCAGAAGAGGATAAAATTTTATTAAATCAATTACGAAATTTAATAGAACTAATATTCCTACAAGAAGATATCCAATTCATCTTCTGCAAGGGCACCCTTCTGACACCTCCTGTACAAGATAGACACCAGATCATCCAGGAGAATCACCAATCACCTATAGGCGGACACAAGGGTATTACAAAAACATATCATCGCATAAGAAGCAAATACTACTGGAAAAATATGAAATACGAAATAACACAGTTTATTAAGACTTGCTTGGAATGCCAGAAGACTAAACTGGTACGAGTAAAAAATAAGGAACCCATGATACTAACAGACACACCTGTTGATGCTTTCGATAAGATTTCAATGGATATAGTAGGACCATTACCTTTCACAAACATAGGAAATAGTTATATACTTACTATCCAGGACAATTTGACTAAATACTCTCTCGCTATACCATTGGCAAGTGTCACTTCAGAAGATATAGCTAAGGCATTTACAGAGCATTTCATCTGTAAGTTTGGAAGTCCTAAAGCAATCCTTACTGACCAGGGACCAAATTTTATGAGTGCCCTCATGAAGAAATTTGCCAGAGCGTTTCACATTAAACAGTATCGAACCTCTGCATTTCATCCACAGTCTAATGGATCTTTAGAGAGAAGTCACCATGTCCTCGTCGAATACCTACGACATTATGTGTCAAAAGAAAAGCAATGGGATCAGTGGTTACCACAAGCAATGTTCTCGTATAATACAAGCACTCACGAAGGCACGAAATTTACGCCTCACGAACTTGTTTTCGGAAGAAAAGCACGTCTTCCTTCCAGTATTCCCTCAACGGACAACATTAAAACATATCCGGACTATGTCGACAAGTTGATAGATAAATTATATCACATCCGACAAATGGCGCGAAGAAATCTGGAAAAATCGAAAGTTCGCCAGAAACATTATTACGATCGAAAGATTCAACCACAAACATACAATATAGGGGATTACGTATGGTTATTGCAACCAAGAAGAGAAAAACTGGGACCGGAATACAGCGGACCCTACCGGATTATCGAAATCCTGGAGAAAAGTAACTTAAAAATAGAAATTAATTCGAAACAAACTAGGATCGTCCATAAGAACCGCGTAAAACAGGCGAATTTACCATAAAGTTGCAACCCTGCATAGGAAGCCTATATAAAGAGAAGCAGACAAAGGATTTCTTCATTGTAGCAAAAAGTATACAGGAAGCACAAACGCACTAAAATTCTTTAATTCTTTTTCGCAAAATGTCGGACCAAATATGCCTAAAAAAAGTATATGACAAAGACGTGTATTACTACAAGAATCACATAATTTGCATAATGTGCACTCAACGAGTGGAGGTGGATGAGGAACCCCTCGGAGAGCACCTCGTGACTACCAAAAACTTGCGGCGGTGGCGGATCTGCCATTTTTGCAGACGCATATTGTTTATAGCACAACCAGTGCAAAATTGCGAAGAGTGCAAAAACATTTTAAATATTTAACTTAACATTATATATACTACACACTACACTTTACATATACACGCCTCACACACATCCAGTATGTAATAAACACTCACACTTTTTATATATATTTTACTTTTTATACTATCATTCATTCCATTCTACATCACACTCTACAATTACACACTACATACACGAACAGAATGTAATAAATACTCACACCTTTCATCTTTCATTACTTTTTTAATAAACATATTATATTTTTCTACTTAAAACAAAAGCGAAACTATTCCTAACCTATAAATTAAGAAAATAGACACTAAGTAGCAGACGATTATAAAAGCGTAGGCAACATAGTTGCAGAAAAAATTAATACCCGTAGAATCCGCTAGAGGGCACTGAAAACATAAGACCCAACGAGTAAAATTTAAAATCCGCGCACGCGTAGTAAACCAGTCTGCCATTACGATACGACAATGCCAAGACGCTCCGGCAATCGCCACTCTAAACACAAAAAAGACATACAGGAATTGGAGGACATATTCCATGAAATGGTCCCCATTCCTCCATTATTAACACCACTCCCAGACAGTCCGGAAAGAATGGTAAAAACCGCTATTCAATCATAAAAATTTCCAAATTAACAAAACCTTCCTCTCTAGTCACGACCTCACACTCCTCCGGATTTAATACTCCCAACAACTCCGGACATTATCCTTCCAAGCACCCCGGAATTCAAGGTCCCAGAAGTTCCGCCGAGAAGATGGCCAAAATTGATTCTGGTGGACATTCCAGACCCGGACTGGGAAACCTATAGGGCTCTGCCAAAGGCAGACCCTAGGAAAAAGTTATGGCGACTCCTGGCATTGTTTGGATCAGGAGCAGCAATACCATACAACCCATCTAAATAAATATTCCATATACACATAAATACAATGTCCATTTCGTTCCCCACCTCCGTTCCAATCTCTCGAGGACGAGAGATCCCCCAGGGGGGGAGGTGTAACGTCCCACGGGGACTTAAACCGTTAGATACCGACAGTCGGTAATATAGGAACCGATCTCCGTTACCATATAACCATATTCTGTTACCGCGTAAATATATTATAAGACTTTTATATATAATTAATGATTTAGATAAATATTAGAGGAACAATTATTATAAGAATATTAGGAATAATTAGTTATAAGTATTAGTAAAAGCGCAAGACAAAATAATATGTAATAAGCAAGCAAAACGTAAAATAACAGATAGCGATTCACTGCGCATGCGCCAGCCCGCCAATTTCTCAGTATAAATAGAGGCGCACGCAGCACAGCGGGACATTCAAGCTACGAATACGCTCAAGTGACGAACGAATGCTCAAACCTAGAGGCAGCTTAAGTTTCAACCAGTGGGATTCAGCTTCGCTCCGGAAACGGCAGCGGCGGATCTCCAGTGTATAAAAGTTACTGGTGCTCCTCTTTGGTTTGCTCATTTGAAGTCATAGAACCTCGTTCTTGCAAAGCCATCGAGCTTCGCTCCGGAAACGGTAGCGGCCGAAGTGCTTGGTAAAAACAAGGTCTGTAGAGCATAGAAAAGAACTCTGTCACAAGAATCGAGCTTCGCTCCGGAAACGGCAGCGGCCGATCTTACTACAGAGATTGCCAAGAGTATTCGAGCTTCGCTCCGGAAACGGCAGCGGCCGAGCTCTGCAATATACATATATCTATATATTTTAAAATACGTAGCATTAGAGTCAGAAAAACATAAAAACCCAAAAAGAGCATATTTAATCGTAGATTGTAAGCTATATTAATTATTATTTCATTGTTGTAATTATATTAATTATTGATTTATTAAATAAATAAGCATTATTAAGTTTAAAAGCCTTATATTTAAATCTTTAATCTGTAGAATAGAACCCCCACCATCCTATACTTGAGGGGACGCCGCTCTCCCCTCAGGGACCTCAACCTTCAGTTGTTCTCGAACAGCCGAACGTTACAGGTCGGATATTTTTTTTGGTGACAGCGGTGGGATTTCTCATTCGTTTAGAGGATAAAATTCAATCTGAAGAATTATTTCGTTAGTGAAATCACTCCATAAGTGAGTATTTTCCAAGAAATTTTTTCTTTCTCTAAATTTTACAGAGGCTTTAAAACTTCACAATGCCTAACACAATTGGAGAAGCAATGGCTAACCTCACAATAAATACAGAAACTCAAACTCAGGAGACTACAGAAACTCCAGGAAATATTACAGTAGACGCTCCAGGACCTTCAAATCCACAGATTAATATGAATACATCTACGAGTACATATTCTCAACTACCACATATTAGCTTACGCGATACTGCGGACACAGTCCCTTCTTTCGACGGTAGAAACATACCGATACACCAGTTTATAAAAAGCTGCCGACATGCACGGCGCATGGTTAATCCGAACGCAGAGTATGGATTAGTTCAACTCATAAAGAATAAGCTTTTCGGACAAGCTTCTAGAGTAGTTTTAAGCGGAGACTATAATTCAATCGATGATCTTATTTCAGTATTAGAGTCACGATTTGCTCCATTACATACTTCAATACAATTATATGGTGAATTATCAAAAATAGCACAATTACATAACGAAACAACAGTAGACTACAGCAGTCGCGTATCCAATCTCTTACTTCAGATTAAACATTGCAATGCAGTAGAGGTACCGACACATGTAATACAATTCAATACAACCGCAGAACAGAACGCCATTAAAGCCTTTCTAACGGGATTAAGAACAGAAATACATAATAGAATACACGAATACACCTTCAGCAATCTTGATCGCGCTATCAACGTCGCCATTAAAGCTGAAGCAGAATATAATGAAAACCAGATACGAGCAAGAGAAGCAGCAGGAATAACACAGGCTAACCAGTGTACGAATTGCCTTGGATACGGCCATATTGCCACCGCTTGCAGCAGCCGAATCTCACGAACCAACTGGCAGCAAAAAACCTGTCAACAATGTAATAGAACGGGACATACAACGCAAGAATGTAGGAGTCGAAGCGGAACACAAAACGGAGCACGAAACCAAGCGTGGAACGATACATTCTGTGACTTCTGCCGAAGGCCAGGTCACATGACGCAAGATTGTAGGAGCCGCAGTTACACGAATAGAGCCCCTCAATCTACCGTATACTGTGATAATTGCCGAAGGCCAGGTCACACAACACGAGATTGTAGAAGCCAAAGTTACACGAACAGAGCTCCTCAATCCAACGTGTACTGTGACTATTGTAAAAGACCAGGTCACACGATACAAGAATGCCGAAGCAAAAGTTATGCAGAAAGAGTACAAAGACCAGAAGTATTCTGCGAGTATTGCAAATTTAGAGGTCACACGATAGACCAATGCAGAAAGAAGATATACTTCGATAGGAAGGAAAAAGAAGAGAAACAACCCCGTATGGTACGTAGGCAGGCCATACTTCGATTAAAAACGGAACAAATAAGGAAACCTCCTAGCATCCTTCTTTCTGATGTAGGATTCAGCGAGAACCACGCAACGTTGATGATCGACACCGGATCCGATTTAAATGTCATCAAGAGAAGTGCTGTTTCACCGAATATACCAATCTATACGGACACTTTGTTCGACCTTAATGGTATTACGGACGGCCTACTTAGTACAATAGGATATATTAAAATAAGAACTTTAAACACGGAAATCATTATCCATGTCGTAGAAGATCTTCCTATCAAACAAGACGGAATACTTGGAACGGAATTTTTTCAAACAAACGGAGCAACCATCGACTATATGAAGTCAGAGATAATAATTGGAATGGAAATTATTCCATTTATCGATCCAGAAATGATTACGATACCAGCAAGAGCACGAAGTCAAATATATGTGCGAGTGCTGAATACACAATCCAAAACAGGATACATTCCGAAAATTAACATTCACCCGAACATACACATGGGAAATGCACTGGTTTCGAATAACAACGGTGTAGCATTTCTTTTTGCTATAAATACATCCACAAAGGACATCAAAATTCCAGTACCGTCAGTTGAACTAGAAGAATTTGAAGAAATACCTGCAGAAGAAGAAACAACAAACGCATACAAAAGAACTGATAGAACGCACCAATTATTACAATTATTACGGTTGGACCACCTAAACTCAGAGGAACGAGCTAGCGTGGAACAACTAATAAAGGAACATGCAGACAGATTCTACCTTCCATGGGAGAAACTGGAAGCAACAAACAAAACATATCACAGGATAATTACAGAAAACAACGTTCCTGTTTTTACAAAACAATACAGGTATCCTCAAGCATATAAGGAAGAAGTTAGAGTACAGACTAAAGAATTGCTTGAAAAAGGAATCATACAGTCATCAACCTCACCTTATAATTCGCCAATTTGGATTGTACCTAAGAAAGAAGACGCTCAAGGAAATAAAAAGTCCAGAGTCGTAATTGACTTTAGAAAATTAAATGAACTAACAATTGGAGATGCTTATCCTCTGCCAAATATAACTGATATACTAGATCAGTTAGGAAGTGCAAAGTATTTTTCGGTATTTGATCTGGCATCTGGATTTCATCAAATTCCCATGCATCCAGACGATCGACATAAAACAGCATTCTCTACAATTTACGGGCACTACGAATTCACTAGAATGCCATTTGGACTTAAAAACGCACCAGCCACCTTCCAGAGACTAATGGACCAGGTCTTGACTGGACTCCAAGGAATAGAGCTCTTCGTATACTTAGACGATATCGTCATATACGCCAGTACATTAAAAGAACATGCAACTAAATTTAAACGACTAATGGACAGATTAAGAGAAGCAGATCTCCACCTTCAACCGGACAAATGCGAATTTTTGAAGAAAGAAGTATCATATTTAGGACACATAATAGGAGAGGACGGAGTTAAACCTGACCCGAAGAAAGTAGTAGCAGTACAGGAATTTCCAACACCTACTACAGTCAAGAACGTCAAACAGTTCCTAGGACTAAGCGGATATTATAGGCGATTTATAAAAGACTTCTCAAAAATTGCAAGACCACTTTCTAATCTCACTAGAAAGAACTACCAATTCGAATGGACCTACAAACAACAGAAGGCATTTGAAACCTTACGAGAAATTCTCTGCAAAGAACCTATATTACAATTCCCGGACTTCGACAAGGTATTCAACATCACGACAGATGCCTCAAGTATTGCTGTAGGTGCGGTTCTCAGTCAAGGAGAAATAGGCAAAGATTTACCGGTAGCTTACGCATCTCGCGTTTTGAATGATGCCGAAACACGATATTCTCCTACAGAACGGGAATTATTGGCGATAATATATGCAGTTTTTCACTTCAGACCTTACATTTACGGACGAAAATTCTATCTAATAACAGACCACAAACCATTAGAATGGCTTCAAAATCTTTCTAATCCTACGTCTCGATTAATGCGCTGGAAAATTAGATTAGCGGAATATGATTACAAAATTTTATATAAACCCGGGAAATACAACACAAACGCGGACGCATTGTCTAGGAATCCGATTTCACTACCATTACACGCGAAAAGAGCTCACTCGGATACGAATTCACATGAGAACAAAAAATTAAAAGAATTTCACCAATTTCCAACCCGACAAAGGGAAACGACAGCATCAACCTCTGGAAATCCAGCTCCACATAAGCAATTAATAGTTAACTCATCAGAAACCGATTCCTCTTCATATGACGAAAGCGATGCGTTAAATTTAAGCCGAAAGAAATTAAAACGGAAAAAACAAAGCACGAACACCTCCTCTTCTCGTCCCGAGACTAAGAAACGGAATATTGAAGCGGAAACGCATACACCCCCTCGTTACGCGCCTCATCAAATTTCCGTTCCCGTCCAAATACACGCACCCCCTCAAGTACACGCACCCCCGCAAGTCGTGACCCCCCAAGTCCAAATACACGCACCCCCTCAAGTACACGCACCCCCGCAAGTCGTGACCCCCCAAGTCCAAATACACGCACCCCCCGTTCAAATACACGCACCCCCGCAAGTCGCGACACCCTATAAACCCCCTCACATCAAGAAACCTCGTATCAAGAAAGAAGAAGATGTAATAGAAGAGATTGACGAAACAGTCGTAATACCACAACATAATTATAAGAATCCTCCCAAAATAGACGCAGAATCAAGTTCAGGAAAGAACACTCACCATATACCTAAAAAGAAGAAATTAAAATCAAAATCCAGCACAGACACAGGTCCCATAACACCAATAACGATAAGGAAAGGAAGGATACTTACTCCTCCTCCACCATCCTCTCATCCTCCGCCATTATTACCTCTTCCCCCACATTCTCCATGTCACAAACAACCCACACCAGCCAAACCAAGGATAGTATCAAATATTCCTGTCAAAAACCAAAATACAGAGGTGGAAGATCACTTATGGATGGGCAAAGGATACGTAGTGACATTCATAAACACACAAGGCAGGCCAATCGGACCATCAGGAGGAAAATTATATAAGGAGAAAAATATAAAACCTCACAGAATTCCACAACCATTAAGAATCGGAGAGTTAGTCAAAATCAAGGAAGGGAAGCACACAATCCTTGGACTTATCACACCAGAACATCCAACGGAAGAAGACGTATACAATTCACTGAGGTAACTTCATACATACCTGGTATCTGAAAAAGCCACAAAAGTATACATCTCATCAGAAGAGGATAAAATTTTATTAAATCAATTACGAAATTTAATAGAACTAATATTCCTACAAGAAGATATCCAATTCATCTTCTGCAAGGGCACCCTTCTGACACCTCCTGTACAAGATAGACACCAGATCATCCAGGAGAATCACCAATCACCTATAGGCGGACACAAGGGTATTACAAAAACATATCATCGCATAAGAAGCAAATACTACTGGAAAAATATGAAATACGAAATAACACAGTTTATTAAGACTTGCTTGGAATGCCAGAAGACTAAACTGGTACGAGTAAAAAATAAGGAACCCATGATACTAACAGACACACCTGTTGATGCTTTCGATAAGATTTCAATGGATATAGTAGGACCATTACCTTTCACAAACATAGGAAATAGTTATATACTTACTATCCAGGACAATTTGACTAAATACTCTCTCGCTATACCATTGGCAAGTGTCACTTCAGAAGATATAGCTAAGGCATTTACAGAGCATTTCATCTGTAAGTTTGGAAGTCCTAAAGCAATCCTTACTGACCAGGGACCAAATTTTATGAGTGCCCTCATGAAGAAATTTGCCAGAGCGTTTCACATTAAACAGTATCGAACCTCTGCATTTCATCCACAGTCTAATGGATCTTTAGAGAGAAGTCACCATGTCCTCGTCGAATACCTACGACATTATGTGTCAAAAGAAAAGCAATGGGATCAGTGGTTACCACAAGCAATGTTCTCGTATAATACAAGCACTCACGAAGGCACGAAATTTACGCCTCACGAACTTGTTTTCGGAAGAAAAGCACGTCTTCCTTCCAGTATTCCCTCAACGGACAACATTAAAACATATCCGGACTATGTCGACAAGTTGATAGATAAATTATATCACATCCGACAAATGGCGCGAAGAAATCTGGAAAAATCGAAAGTTCGCCAGAAACATTATTACGATCGAAAGATTCAACCACAAACATACAATATAGGGGATTACGTATGGTTATTGCAACCAAGAAGAGAAAAACTGGGACCGGAATACAGCGGACCCTACCGGATTATCGAAATCCTGGAGAAAAGTAACTTAAAAATAGAAATTAATTCGAAACAAACTAGGATCGTCCATAAGAACCGCGTAAAACAGGCGAATTTACCATAAAGTTGCAACCCTGCATAGGAAGCCTATATAAAGAGAAGCAGACAAAGGATTTCTTCATTGTAGCAAAAAGTATACAGGAAGCACAAACGCACTAAAATTCTTTAATTCTTTTTCGCAAAATGTCGGACCAAATATGCCTAAAAAAAGTATATGACAAAGACGTGTATTACTACAAGAATCACATAATTTGCATAATGTGCACTCAACGAGTGGAGGTGGATGAGGAACCCCTCGGAGAGCACCTCGTGACTACCAAAAACTTGCGGCGGTGGCGGATCTGCCATTTTTGCAGACGCATATTGTTTATAGCACAACCAGTGCAAAATTGCGAAGAGTGCAAAAACATTTTAAATATTTAACTTAACATTATATATACTACACACTACACTTTACATATACACGCCTCACACACATCCAGTATGTAATAAACACTCACACTTTTTATATATATTTTACTTTTTATACTATCATTCATTCCATTCTACATCACACTCTACAATTACACACTACATACACGAACAGAATGTAATAAATACTCACACCTTTCATCTTTCATTACTTTTTTAATAAACATATTATATTTTTCTACTTAAAACAAAAGCGAAACTATTCCTAACCTATAAATTAAGAAAATAGACACTAAGTAGCAGACGATTATAAAAGCGTAGGCAACATAGTTGCAGAAAAAATTAATACCCGTAGAATCCGCTAGAGGGCACTGAAAACATAAGACCCAACGAGTAAAATTTAAAATCCGCGCACGCGTAGTAAACCAGTCTGCCATTACGATACGACAATGCCAAGACGCTCCGGCAATCGCCACTCTAAACACAAAAAAGACATACAGGAATTGGAGGACATATTCCATGAAATGGTCCCCATTCCTCCATTATTAACACCACTCCCAGACAGTCCGGAAAGAATGGTAAAAACCGCTATTCAATCATAAAAATTTCCAAATTAACAAAACCTTCCTCTCTAGTCACGACCTCACACTCCTCCGGATTTAATACTCCCAACAACTCCGGAGTACCCAACAACTCCGGACATTATCCTTCCAAGCACCCCGGAATTCAAGGTCCCAGAAGTTCCGCCGAGAAGATGGCCAAAATTGATTCTGGTGGACATTCCAGACCCGGACTGGGAAACCTATAGGGCTCTGCCAAAGGCAGACCCTAGGAAAAAGTTATGGCGACTCCTGGCATTGTTTGGATCAGGAGCAGCAATACCATACAACCCATCTAAATAAATATTCCATATACACATAAATACAATGTCCATTTCGTTCCCCACCTCCGTTCCAATCTCTCGAGGACGAGAGATCCCCCAGGGGGGGAGGTGTAACGTCCCACGGGGACTTAAACCGTTAGATACCGACAGTCGGTAATATAGGAACCGATCTCCGTTACCATATAACCATATTCTGTTACCGCGTAAATATATTATAAGACTTTTATATATAATTAATGATTTAGATAAATATTAGAGGAACAATTATTATAAGAATATTAGGAATAATTAGTTATAAGTATTAGTAAAAGCGCAAGACAAAATAATATGTAATAAGCAAGCAAAACGTAAAATAACAGATAGCGATTCACTGCGCATGCGCCAGCCCGCCAATTTCTCAGTATAAATAGAGGCGCACGCAGCACAGCGGGACATTCAAGCTACGAATACGCTCAAGTGACGAACGAATGCTCAAACCTAGAGGCAGCTTAAGTTTCAACCAGTGGGATTCAGCTTCGCTCCGGAAACGGCAGCGGCGGATCTCCAGTGTATAAAAGTTACTGGTGCTCCTCTTTGGTTTGCTCATTTGAAGTCATAGAACCTCGTTCTTGCAAAGCCATTGAGCTTCGCTCCGGAAACGGTAGCGGCCGAAGTGCTTGGTAAAAACAAGGTCTGTAGAGCATAGAAAAGAACTCTGTCACAAGAATCGAGCTTCGCTCCGGAAACGGCAGCGGCCGATCTTACTACAGAGATTGCCAAGAGTATTCGAGCTTCGCTCCGGAAACGGCAGCGGCCGAGCTCTGCAATATACATATATCTATATATTTTAAAATACGTAGCATTAGAGTCAGAAAAACATAAAAACCCAAAAAGAGCATATTTAATCGTAGATTGTAAGCTATATTAATTATTATTTCATTGTTGTAATTATATTAATTATTGATTTATTAAATAAATAAGCATTATTAAGTTTAAAAGCCTTATATTTAAATCTTTAATCTGTAGAATAGAACCCCCACCATCCTATACTTGAGGGGACGCCGCTCTCCCCTCAGGGACCTCAACCTTCAGTTGTTCTCGAACAGCCGAACGTTACAGGTCGGATATTTTTTTTGGTGACAGCGGTGGGATTTCTCATTCGTTTAGAGGATAAAATTCAATCTGAAGAATTATTTCGTTAGTGAAATCACTCCATAAGTGAGTATTTTCCAAGAAATTTTTTCTTTCTCTAAATTTTACAGAGGCTTTAAAACTTCACAATGCCTAACACAATTGGAGAAGCAATGGCTAACCTCACAATAAATACAGAAACTCAAACTCAGGAGACTACAGAAACTCCAGGAAATATTACAGTAGACGCTCCAGGACCTTCAAATCCACAGATTAATATGAATACATCTACGAGTACATATTCTCAACTACCACATATTAGCTTACGCGATACTGCGGACACAGTCCCTTCTTTCGACGGTAGAAACATACCGATACACCAGTTTATAAAAAGCTGCCGACATGCACGGCGCATGGTTAATCCGAACGCAGAGTATGGATTAGTTCAACTCATAAAGAATAAGCTTTTCGGACAAGCTTCTAGAGTAGTTTTAAGCGGAGACTATAATTCAATCGATGATCTTATTTCAGTATTAGAGTCACGATTTGCTCCATTACATACTTCAATACAATTATATGGTGAATTATCAAAAATAGCACAATTACATAACGAAACAACAGTAGACTACAGCAGTCGCGTATCCAATCTCTTACTTCAGATTAAACATTGCAATGCAGTAGAGGTACCGACACATGTAATACAATTCAATACAACCGCAGAACAGAACGCCATTAAAGCCTTTCTAACGGGATTAAGAACAGAAATACATAATAGAATACACGAATACACCTTCAGCAATCTTGATCGCGCTATCAACGTCGCCATTAAAGCTGAAGCAGAATATAATGAAAACCAGATACGAGCAAGAGAAGCAGCAGGAATAACACAGGCTAACCAGTGTACGAATTGCCTTGGATACGGCCATATTGCCACCGCTTGCAGCAGCCGAATCTCACGAACCAACTGGCAGCAAAAAACCTGTCAACAATGTAATAGAACGGGACATACAACGCAAGAATGTAGGAGTCGAAGCGGAACACAAAACGGAGCACGAAACCAAGCGTGGAACGATACATTCTGTGACTTCTGCCGAAGGCCAGGTCACATGACGCAAGATTGTAGGAGCCGCAGTTACACGAATAGAGCCCCTCAATCTACCGTATACTGTGATAATTGCCGAAGGCCAGGTCACACAACACGAGATTGTAGAAGCCAAAGTTACACGAACAGAGCTCCTCAATCCAACGTGTACTGTGACTATTGTAAAAGACCAGGTCACACGATACAAGAATGCCGAAGCAAAAGTTATGCAGAAAGAGTACAAAGACCAGAAGTATTCTGCGAGTATTGCAAATTTAGAGGTCACACGATAGACCAATGCAGAAAGAAGATATACTTCGATAGGAAGGAAAAAGAAGAGAAACAACCCCGTATGGTACGTAGGCAGGCCATACTTCGATTAAAAACGGAACAAATAAGGAAACCTCCTAGCATCCTTCTTTCTGATGTAGGATTCAGCGAGAACCACGCAACGTTGATGATCGACACCGGATCCGATTTAAATGTCATCAAGAGAAGTGCTGTTTCACCGAATATACCAATCTATACGGACACTTTGTTCGACCTTAATGGTATTACGGACGGCCTACTTAGTACAATAGGATATATTAAAATAAGAACTTTAAACACGGAAATCATTATCCATGTCGTAGAAGATCTTCCTATCAAACAAGACGGAATACTTGGAACGGAATTTTTTCAAACAAACGGAGCAACCATCGACTATATGAAGTCAGAGATAATAATTGGAATGGAAATTATTCCATTTATCGATCCAGAAATGATTACGATACCAGCAAGAGCACGAAGTCAAATATATGTGCGAGTGCTGAATACACAATCCAAAACAGGATACATTCCGAAAATTAACATTCACCCGAACATACACATGGGAAATGCACTGGTTTCGAATAACAACGGTGTAGCATTTCTTTTTGCTATAAATACATCCACAAAGGACATCAAAATTCCAGTACCGTCAGTTGAACTAGAAGAATTTGAAGAAATACCTGCAGAAGAAGAAACAACAAACGCATACAAAAGAACTGATAGAACGCACCAATTATTACAATTATTACGGTTGGACCACCTAAACTCAGAGGAACGAGCTAGCGTGGAACAACTAATAAAGGAACATGCAGACAGATTCTACCTTCCATGGGAGAAACTGGAAGCAACAAACAAAACATATCACAGGATAATTACAGAAAACAACGTTCCTGTTTTTACAAAACAATACAGGTATCCTCAAGCATATAAGGAAGAAGTTAGAGTACAGACTAAAGAATTGCTTGAAAAAGGAATCTGTTCGCGATTAGATGTTTTTCGCGTGCCGGAATTCTAGGTTAGGGTGGCGAAGTGAATTCAAAGCCAGCAGTTCGGCGTTAGCCACGTCGTTTATTTACAACTAAGTTGTTGAGCCGATTGATACGCGTGGTGAGAACGCTTTACATGAGCGGTGAGCGTTGAGAGAATGAGATATAGCGTTGTACAAAACAATGAGCACGTGCGCGATACGTTTGATTCGTTGAACGTTACGAACGAGAGTGAACAATGGCCCGAAGCTAGCTTCCGCCTTGGTGTCTTCCAGAAGCTTCTGGAAGACGCGCCAAGCGGAAGTGAGCTTTGATTGGGTGAGCGCGCGGACGGCTGGTCCGATTGGATGAGCGCGCCGACGGCCAGATCTGATTCGGCCATCGATCGTCGATCTGCCGTCGTGTTCCGCTGCCCGTGAGGTGCTGCGGTGAGATGAGAGCGGTGGTGATGGGAACTAATGCTCGAATCGCAAACATTCTCCCGCCATCAACAGCTTCCAGAAGATGTTGATGATGAGCCTGAAACATTCAAAGGTGCCAATTTTGCAATTGGTCTTTTTAGAACGGTGGTGGCGGTCTTGAGCGTTGCGACCCTGGTGAGTCCGTCCTTCCCTGGGTGAGTGGTGAGAACCCGAGCAAGTGGCCACTTGCTCGGTGGAACGCGCTCATCAGTGATGAGCACCAGGGAACCGATTTTGATGTCGTTGGACGGGTGGAGCCACTTTGAGATTGAGAGTTGACGTTGTAGATATTGTGATGACCATTGGGTCCAGAATCGCTGCGCCTTCTGTTGAATGAGTTGCCACCTCGCTGATGGTGAGATTGTTGAGTGTTCTGCTGATGGTTCGGGCAGCGTTGATAGTGGCTGTCCGATGAGGAAGTGAGCAGGGGTGAGTGGCGAGACATCTTCAGAGTCGTCGCTGAGTGGCTCTAGCGGTCGTGAGTTGAGCATCGCTTCAATCTGTGTGAGAAGAGTGCTAAATTCCTCGTAGGTGAGTACAGTATCACTTACGGTGCGCCTGAGGTGATGTTTGATCGATTTCACGACCGCCTCCCACTTTCCACCCATGTGAGGTGCGGCAGGGGGGTTGAAGAGCCATTTGGTGTTGTCATTGACAAAGAGCTGTGACACAGAGTGATGTTCCTTCGTGCCTTGAGTGAATAGCCTCTTGAGCGCGGCATCTGCACCAATGAAGTTGGTGCCGCAGTCAGAATGGAGTGATTGAGGTATTCCTCTCCTTGAGATGAATCTGCGGTACGTCGCGATGAATCCTTCTGTTGAGTAGTCAGTAACCAATTCTAGATGAACTGCTGAGGTGGTGAGACAGGTGAAAACGCAAATCCAGCCTTTGTGAGTTTTGGAGCCTCGCCCCTTCCACGCTTTGAGTGAAATTGGTCCGGCGTAGTCCAGTCCAGTGCGGGTGAACGGCTGTGAGGGTGTGACTCGCGCAAGAGGTAGTTGGCCCATCAGCTGATGGGCACGGATCCCCCTTTGCCGAGCACACACCACACAGCGAAGAATGTGAGTTTTGACTGGAGCTCTGCCTCCGAGGATCCAATACCGTTGACGAATGTGAGAGAGCGTGAGCTGAGTCCCTCCATGAAGGGTGGTGTTGTGAGCATTATCTATGATCAGATGAGAGAGGCGTGAATTGCGAGGTAGAATCACAGGATGTTTACTTCCGTAATCCATGTGAGCGTTGTTGAGTCGACCTCCAACTCGAATCACTCCTTGCTCATCGACAAACGCCGTGAGTCGATTGAAGGCGTGAGATGATGGCAACTTGGAATTGAGACTGAGTGTTTTGAGCTCCTGGTTGAAGTAGAGAGCTTGCGTTGCCTTAATCCAGAAGATTCTAGCTCTCTCCAGGTCCTCTGGTGAGTGTGAGATGATTGGCAATGAGATAGGAGCTCTCCTTAGCTTGTCAAGAATTCTGAAACAAACTGAGGTGATGCGAATGAGTTTGTTGAGAGAAGAATATCTGTAAATGAGATCCCAGTGATATTCGATCTTTTGAACGTTGAGTAGAGTTGAAACTCCCGGACGAGCCTCCTGTGCACTGGAGTCGTCCTTCAATTCTGGTTGAGATGGCCATGAGTCACTGGGCTGAGTGAGCCATGGTGGTCCCGTCCACCACAGCTTGTGTTGTTCAAGCTGAGATGTTGTCACGCCTCGAGAGGCGCAATCCGCTGGATTTGAGGTTCCTGGAACGTGTCTCCATTGTGCATGTTGAGTGAGCTCTTGAATCTGGGAGACACGATTCCTCACATAGTCCTTCCAGCGTGATGCATGAGATTTGATCCATATGAGTGTCACTTGAGAGTCCGTCCACAGGTGAGTAGCAGCTACATTGAGCTTGAGAGTTGCTTGAACATATTTCGTGAGCTTTGCAAGCATCAATGATGCCGTAAGCTCGAGCCTCGGGATGGTGAGCTTTTTGAGTGGTGCTACCTTTGTTTTGGAGCACACTAGTGTCGACACCTTGTGATTTGTGGACGGTGAAAGGACGGTAATGTAAACTACCGCCGCCATGGCGAGTTGAGAGGCATCAGAGAAACCATGTAATTCCACTGTTGAGTAGCTGTAGGTGGTGAACCACCTAGGAACTGAGAGCCTGGCCAGGCATTGAAGATTTTCTCTGATGGTGAGCCATTTTGACGTGACCTGGGATGGCAGTGGATCATCCCAGCTGAGCTTGTGCAGCCATAATTCTTGTAAAAGCACCTTTGCTTGAATGATGACTGGTGACAAAAAGCCGAGCGGATCAAATATCTGAGCTACTTCTGAGAGAATGAGGCGTTTGGTGAATTTTGAGCTCGTTGCCGGTTTGGCTGAGAATGAAAAGCTATCCTTGAGCACGTTCCAATGTAATCCGAGAACTTTGGTTTTGCAGTCGTCTAGTGAAAGTATTGAGCCGAGAGCTCTCTGAGTAGGGGAAATTGAATCAAGCAACGGAGGGTGAGTTGCATGCCATTTGGCGAGTGGAAAGCCTCCCGCGTTGCACAGGTCTTGTAACTGTTGAGCGATTTCAATGAGTTTCTCACCTGTGTCGGCGCCGCCGAATATGTCGTCGACGTATCTGGCTTGAGTGAGCGATGGCACTGCCAGTGGGAAGCGATGGCCTTCGTCTTCCACAAGTTGAAGTAGAGCCCTGACAGCCATGAATGGAGCAGCCTTCAATCCGTATGTGACGGTGGTGAGCTTGTATGGCACCTCCTTCTGATTGCCGTCGAACCACAGCACCCTTTGCAGGTCCTGATCGGCTTCATGCACCTGGACTTGACGATACATCTTCGTTACGTCCGTGGCAAATATGAATTTGTGCTGACGTATCCACAGCAGCACGTCGGTGACATTGAGCAGGAGATTTTTGCCGGTGTACATGAGATCGTTGATTGAGTGTCCGGAGCCCGAGGGGCTTGAGCCATTGAAGACGACCCTGAGCTTTGTTGACTGGCTGTCGGGCTTGAGCACTCCATGGTGTGGCAAATAGAAAACGGAATGAGAATTAGGAGAGATTGATGGTGCTCTTACCATGTGCTGGAGATCTTGGTACTCGTTCATGAACCCTTCATAGAGTTCACGAAGTCCAGCATCCTTCTTGAGTCTGTTGCGTGTACGCATCAAGCATGCGTGAGCCGTGTTGTATGAATTGCCCAGGAGCTTTGGAGATAACTTGAGCGGGATGCGGACGATGTATCTGCCTGTTGAGTCACGCGAGTGAGTCGCTCGAAAGTGCTCCTCGCACTCCTCTTCTTCAAGCGTGAGCTGAGTGGGGGTATCACCGGGAAGCTCTTCTTGAATCCAAAACCTCGTCAGCATTTCTTGGAGATCATTGTTGCTATGCTGTACCACAGCAGAGTGATGAGATGTTGCGATTTGCGAATTGTGAATGGTGATTGGTCCAAGAATGAGCCACCCAAACATTGATAATTGAGCAATTGGCATTGACGGGTCTGCCTTGATGAGGTTAGGTTTGATGATCTGTCCGTATGTGTCTGCGCCGATGACCATGTCGATGGGCCTGGGCGTGAGAAAATCGGGATCAGCCAGTATGATGCCGTTGAGATGTGGCCACTCCTGATGAGGCGCTTCAACCGATGGCAGATTAGAGGTTAATGCCTTGAGTACATGAGCTTGAACATGTATCGTTGTCGAATCGTAATTCGAGCGCAGTGTGAGCAGTGCGATTCCTCTAGTTTGGAGAGAGCTGGCGCCTCCAAGGCCAGTGATTGAAATGGATGATTGCACACGTGGAATGTTGAGCTGGCTGATGACCTCCTCCTTAACAAAGGTGAGCTCGGAGCCTGAGTCGATGAGAAGCCGAACTGGAGAGAATGATACTGGAGTGATGAGCTGAGCGTTGGCCGTGGCCAAGAGTGACATGGTTGAGAATGATGTGCGAACAGCTAGCGGGTAACTGTTCGCTGAGAGGAGAGACGGTGAGCGCTTCTGATGCTGTGTCGCTGCGTGAGAGGTGGCTGAGCGTTGAGATGGGCGACTGGGTGGAGCGGAGGGAGGTTGAGCCTTTTTTTGCTGAGCTTGTTTTTGAGCAGAGGTCTCCAGTTGTTCGAGAGCGACAATTTTGTTGTTGATGAACGCTTCCAACTGCTCGTACTTTGGGTACTCGTTTACAGAGCCCACCGAGGTTTCCCACGCCTCTCGGGTGTGTTTATCGAGGCAGTTGGTCGCGAGATGCACAAGCAGGCAGTTGTGCATATCCTCTGCAGCACCCAGCGCCCGGAGGGTCTTATTGGCCTCCGTGATGGACGACCACAGGTTGTCCAGAGCGGTTGAGCTGCGAGTCTGAATGGACGGCAGGTTGAATAGCTTGTTCAGTTGTTCCTGAATGAGCACGCGCTTATTTGAGAATCGCTTGGTGAGATATTCCCAGCAAGCTTGAAAAGACGCGCCTGTGAGAGGGTAAGCATTTACATGCCTCGCTGGCTCGCCTGTCACGCTGGATCGCAGATAATGCAATCTGTCGATCTCCATGAGCTGAGTGTCGTTGATGATGAGCGAGGTGAAAAGTTCGCTGTACGCTGGCCAATCCACGTAGCTGCCTGAGAAGGTCGGCAGCGCAATCTAGGGCAGCTTCGACGCTCGAGAAGATGGTTGAGCGGGTGAGACGGCGACCTTTGCTTGAGCAATGGCCTCCACGTCTTCACGAAGACGGTTGAGCCTGAGTTTTGTTTTGAGATGGAGCTGCCTCTCCTTAGAGACGAGCTCTGAGGTGAAATACTCGTGATCGAGGCACTTCACTGGCCAGGTGATCTCAAAATATGCGTGCTCCCTTATAAAGGCCTGATGCAGATCTTCCACGTGAGAACTGAGCACGCGTACCTCGTCAAGAGATGTAGTGTGAGCGAGTGTGGGGATTTCAGATTGAAAATCATTGAGCGAGTTGAAACGACCCACCTGAGTCTTCGCCTTGATGAGGAGCTCTGCCGGAATGAGTGAAGGTGATGTGGCCCTCGTTCGACCCGCAGCGGCCGTTTCTGAAGTCCCCGTTGCTTCGTCGGGGATGGTGAGCGTGAGCACCGACATCGTGGGCGTCGTTGGCCTCGACGTCGCCGATGAGGTGGCAGCTTTATTCTCCATTTCTGAGCGATGAGTGTTGAGCGGGTGAGCGGGTGAGCTTGCGCACTTTCACTGCACTTTGATGCACTTCAATCCGGCTCGAAGGACCAAATGTTCGCGATTAGATGTTTTTCGCGTGCCGGAATTCTAGGTTAGGGTGGCGAAGTGAATTCAAAGCCAGCAGTTCGGCGTTAGCCACGTCGTTTATTTACAACTAAGTTGTTGAGCCGATTGATACGCGTGGTGAGAACGCTTTACATGAGCGGTGAGCGTTGAGAGAATGAGATATAGCGTTGTACAAAACAATGAGCACGTGCGCGATACGTTTGATTCGTTGAACGTTACGAACGAGAGTGAACAATGGCCCGAAGCTAGCTTCCGCCTTGGTGTCTTCCAGAAGCTTCTGGAAGACGCGCCAAGCGGAAGTGAGCTTTGATTGGGTGAGCGCGCGGACGGCTGGTCCGATTGGATGAGCGCGCCGACGGCCAGATCTGATTCGGCCATCGATCGTCGATCTGCCGTCGTGTTCCGCTGCCCGTGAGGTGCTGCGGTGAGATGAGAGCGGTGGTGATGGGAACTAATGCTCGAATCGCAAACAGAATCATACAGTCATCAACCTCACCTTATAATTCGCCAATTTGGATTGTACCTAAGAAAGAAGACGCTCAAGGAAATAAAAAGTCCAGAGTCGTAATTGACTTTAGAAAATTAAATGAACTAACAATTGGAGATGCTTATCCTCTGCCAAATATAACTGATATACTAGATCAGTTAGGAAGTGCAAAGTATTTTTCGGTATTTGATCTGGCATCTGGATTTCATCAAATTCCCATGCATCCAGACGATCGACATAAAACAGCATTCTCTACAATTTACGGGCACTACGAATTCACTAGAATGCCATTTGGACTTAAAAACGCACCAGCCACCTTCCAGAGACTAATGGACCAGGTCTTGACTGGACTCCAAGGAATAGAGCTCTTCGTATACTTAGACGATATCGTCATATACGCCAGTACATTAAAAGAACATGCAACTAAATTTAAACGACTAATGGACAGATTAAGAGAAGCAGATCTCCACCTTCAACCGGACAAATGCGAATTTTTGAAGAAAGAAGTATCATATTTAGGACACATAATAGGAGAGGACGGAGTTAAACCTGACCCGAAGAAAGTAGTAGCAGTACAGGAATTTCCAACACCTACTACAGTCAAGAACGTCAAACAGTTCCTAGGACTAAGCGGATATTATAGGCGATTTATAAAAGACTTCTCAAAAATTGCAAGACCACTTTCTAATCTCACTAGAAAGAACTACCAATTCGAATGGACCTACAAACAACAGAAGGCATTTGAAACCTTACGAGAAATTCTCTGCAAAGAACCTATATTACAATTCCCGGACTTCGACAAGGTATTCAACATCACGACAGATGCCTCAAGTATTGCTGTAGGTGCGGTTCTCAGTCAAGGAGAAATAGGCAAAGATTTACCGGTAGCTTACGCATCTCGCGTTTTGAATGATGCCGAAACACGATATTCTCCTACAGAACGGGAATTATTGGCGATAATATATGCAGTTTTTCACTTCAGACCTTACATTTACGGACGAAAATTCTATCTAATAACAGACCACAAACCATTAGAATGGCTTCAAAATCTTTCTAATCCTACGTCTCGATTAATGCGCTGGAAAATTAGATTAGCGGAATATGATTACAAAATTTTATATAAACCCGGGAAATACAACACAAACGCGGACGCATTGTCTAGGAATCCGATTTCACTACCATTACACGCGAAAAGAGCTCACTCGGATACGAATTCACATGAGAACAAAAAATTAAAAGAATTTCACCAATTTCCAACCCGACAAAGGGAAACGACAGCATCAACCTCTGGAAATCCAGCTCCACATAAGCAATTAATAGTTAACTCATCAGAAACCGATTCCTCTTCATATGACGAAAGCGATGCGTTAAATTTAAGCCGAAAGAAATTAAAACGGAAAAAACAAAGCACGAACACCTCCTCTTCTCGTCCCGAGACTAAGAAACGGAATATTGAAGCGGAAACGCATACACCCCCTCGTTACGCGCCTCATCAAATTTCCGTTCCCGTCCAAATACACGCACCCCCTCAAGTACACGCACCCCCGCAAGTCGTGACCCCCCAAGTCCAAATACACGCACCCCCTCAAGTACACGCACCCCCGCAAGTCGTGACCCCCCAAGTCCAAATACACGCACCCCCCGTTCAAATACACGCACCCCCGCAAGTCGCGACACCCTATAAACCCCCTCACATCAAGAAACCTCGTATCAAGAAAGAAGAAGATGTAATAGAAGAGATTGACGAAACAGTCGTAATACCACAACATAATTATAAGAATCCTCCCAAAATAGACGCAGAATCAAGTTCAGGAAAGAACACTCACCATATACCTAAAAAGAAGAAATTAAAATCAAAATCCAGCACAGACACAGGTCCCATAACACCAATAACGATAAGGAAAGGAAGGATACTTACTCCTCCTCCACCATCCTCTCATCCTCCGCCATTATTACCTCTTCCCCCACATTCTCCATGTCACAAACAACCCACACCAGCCAAACCAAGGATAGTATCAAATATTCCTGTCAAAAACCAAAATACAGAGGTGGAAGATCACTTATGGATGGGCAAAGGATACGTAGTGACATTCATAAACACACAAGGCAGGCCAATCGGACCATCAGGAGGAAAATTATATAAGGAGAAAAATATAAAACCTCACAGAATTCCACAACCATTAAGAATCGGAGAGTTAGTCAAAATCAAGGAAGGGAAGCACACAATCCTTGGACTTATCACACCAGAACATCCAACGGAAGAAGACGTATACAATTCACTGAGGTAACTTCATACATACCTGGTATCTGAAAAAGCCACAAAAGTATACATCTCATCAGAAGAGGATAAAATTTTATTAAATCAATTACGAAATTTAATAGAACTAATATTCCTACAAGAAGATATCCAATTCATCTTCTGCAAGGGCACCCTTCTGACACCTCCTGTACAAGATAGACACCAGATCATCCAGGAGAATCACCAATCACCTATAGGCGGACACAAGGGTATTACAAAAACATATCATCGCATAAGAAGCAAATACTACTGGAAAAATATGAAATACGAAATAACACAGTTTATTAAGACTTGCTTGGAATGCCAGAAGACTAAACTGGTACGAGTAAAAAATAAGGAACCCATGATACTAACAGACACACCTGTTGATGCTTTCGATAAGATTTCAATGGATATAGTAGGACCATTACCTTTCACAAACATAGGAAATAGTTATATACTTACTATCCAGGACAATTTGACTAAATACTCTCTCGCTATACCATTGGCAAGTGTCACTTCAGAAGATATAGCTAAGGCATTTACAGAGCATTTCATCTGTAAGTTTGGAAGTCCTAAAGCAATCCTTACTGACCAGGGACCAAATTTTATGAGTGCCCTCATGAAGAAATTTGCCAGAGCGTTTCACATTAAACAGTATCGAACCTCTGCATTTCATCCACAGTCTAATGGATCTTTAGAGAGAAGTCACCATGTCCTCGTCGAATACCTACGACATTATGTGTCAAAAGAAAAGCAATGGGATCAGTGGTTACCACAAGCAATGTTCTCGTATAATACAAGCACTCACGAAGGCACGAAATTTACGCCTCACGAACTTGTTTTCGGAAGAAAAGCACGTCTTCCTTCCAGTATTCCCTCAACGGACAACATTAAAACATATCCGGACTATGTCGACAAGTTGATAGATAAATTATATCACATCCGACAAATGGCGCGAAGAAATCTGGAAGAATCGAAAGTTCGCCAGAAACATTATTACGATCGAAAGATTCAACCACAAACATACAATATAGGGGATTACGTATGGTTATTGCAACCAAGAAGAGAAAAACTGGGACCGGAATACAGCGGACCCTACCGGATTATCGAAATCCTGGAGAAAAGTAACTTAAAAATAGAAATTAATTCGAAACAAACTAGGATCGTCCATAAGAACCGCGTAAAACAGGCGAATTTACCATAAAGTTGCAACCCTGCATAGGAAGCCTATATAAAGAGAAGCAGACAAAGGATTTCTTCATTGTAGCAAAAAGTATACAGGAAGCACAAACGCACTAAAATTCTTTAATTCTTTTTCGCAAAATGTCGGACCAAATATGCCTAAAAAAAGTATATGACAAAGACGTGTATTACTACAAGAATCACATAATTTGCATAATGTGCACTCAACGAGTGGAGGTGGATGAGGAACCCCTCGGAGAGCACCTCGTGACTACCAAAAACTTGCGGCGGTGGCGGATCTGCCATTTTTGCAGACGCATATTGTTTATAGCACAACCAGTGCAAAATTGCGAAGAGTGCAAAAACATTTTAAATATTTAACTTAACATTATATATACTACACACTACACTTTACATATACACGCCTCACACACATCCAGTATGTAATAAACACTCACACTTTTTATATATATTTTACTTTTTATACTATCATTCATTCCATTCTACATCACACTCTACAATTACACACTACATACACGAACAGAATGTAATAAATACTCACACCTTTCATCTTTCATTACTTTTTTAATAAACATATTATATTTTTCTACTTAAAACAAAAGCGAAACTATTCCTAACCTATAAATTAAGAAAATAGACACTAAGTAGCAGACGATTATAAAAGCGTAGGCAACATAGTTGCAGAAAAAATTAATACCCGTAGAATCCGCTAGAGGGCACTGAAAACATAAGACCCAACGAGTAAAATTTAAAATCCGCGCACGCGTAGTAAACCAGTCTGCCATTACGATACGACAATGCCAAGACGCTCCGGCAATCGCCACTCTAAACACAAAAAAGACATACAGGAATTGGAGGACATATTCCATGAAATGGTCCCCATTCCTCCATTATTAACACCACTCCCAGACAGTCCGGAAAGAATGGTAAAAACCGCTATTCAATCATAAAAATTTCCAAATTAACAAAACCTTCCTCTCTAGTCACGACCTCACACTCCTCCGGATTTAATACTCCCAACAACTCCGGACATTATCCTTCCAAGCACCCCGGAATTCAAGGTCCCAGAAGTTCCGCCGAGAAGATGGCCAAAATTGATTCTGGTGGACATTCCAGACCCGGACTGGGAAACCTATAGGGCTCTGCCAAAGGCAGACCCTAGGAAAAAGTTATGGCGACTCCTGGCATTGTTTGGATCAGGAGCAGCAATACCATACAACCCATCTAAATAAATATTCCATATACACATAAATACAATGTCCATTTCGTTCCCCACCTCCGTTCCAATCTCTCGAGGACGAGAGATCCCCCAGGGGGGGAGGTGTAACGTCCCACGGGGACTTAAACCGTTAGATACCGACAGTCGGTAATATAGGAACCGATCTCCGTTACCATATAACCATATTCTGTTACCGCGTAAATATATTATAAGACTTTTATATATAATTAATGATTTAGATAAATATTAGAGGAACAATTATTATAAGAATATTAGGAATAATTAGTTATAAGTATTAGTAAAAGCGCAAGACAAAATAATATGTAATAAGCAAGCAAAACGTAAAATAACAGATAGCGATTCACTGCGCATGCGCCAGCCCGCCAATTTCTCAGTATAAATAGAGGCGCACGCAGCACAGCGGGACATTCAAGCTACGAATACGCTCAAGTGACGAACGAATGCTCAAACCTAGAGGCAGCTTAAGTTTCAACCAGTGGGATTCAGCTTCGCTCCGGAAACGGCAGCGGCGGATCTCCAGTGTATAAAAGTTACTGGTGCTCCTCTTTGGTTTGCTCATTTGAAGTCATAGAACCTCGTTCTTGCAAAGCCATCGAGCTTCGCTCCGGAAACGGTAGCGGCCGAAGTGCTTGGTAAAAACAAGGTCTGTAGAGCATAGAAAAGAACTCTGTCACAAGAATCGAGCTTCGCTCCGGAAACGGCAGCGGCCGATCTTACTACAGAGATTGCCAAGAGTATTCGAGCTTCGCTCCGGAAACGGCAGCGGCCGAGCTCTGCAATATACATATATCTATATATTTTAAAATACGTAGCATTAGAGTCAGAAAAACATAAAAACCCAAAAAGAGCATATTTAATCGTAGATTGTAAGCTATATTAATTATTATTTCATTGTTGTAATTATATTAATTATTGATTTATTAAATAAATAAGCATTATTAAGTTTAAAAGCCTTATATTTAAATCTTTAATCTGTAGAATAGAACCCCCACCATCCTATACTTGAGGGGACGCCGCTCTCCCCTCAGGGACCTCAACCTTCAGTTGTTCTCGAACAGCCGAACGTTACAGGTCGGATATTTTTTTTGGTGACAGCGGTGGGATTTCTCATTCGTTTAGAGGATAAAATTCAATCTGAAGAATTATTTCGTTAGTGAAATCACTCCATAAGTGAGTATTTTCCAAGAAATTTTTTCTTTCTCTAAATTTTACAGAGGCTTTAAAACTTCACAATGCCTAACACAATTGGAGAAGCAATGGCTAACCTCACAATAAATACAGAAACTCAAACTCAGGAGACTACAGAAACTCCAGGAAATATTACAGTAGACGCTCCAGGACCTTCAAATCCACAGATTAATATGAATACATCTACGAGTACATATTCTCAACTACCACATATTAGCTTACGCGATACTGCGGACACAGTCCCTTCTTTCGACGGTAGAAACATACCGATACACCAGTTTATAAAAAGCTGCCGACATGCACGGCGCATGGTTAATCCGAACGCAGAGTATGGATTAGTTCAACTCATAAAGAATAAGCTTTTCGGACAAGCTTCTAGAGTAGTTTTAAGCGGAGACTATAATTCAATCGATGATCTTATTTCAGTATTAGAGTCACGATTTGCTCCATTACATACTTCAATACAATTATATGGTGAATTATCAAAAATAGCACAATTACATAACGAAACAACAGTAGACTACAGCAGTCGCGTATCCAATCTCTTACTTCAGATTAAACATTGCAATGCAGTAGAGGTACCGACACATGTAATACAATTCAATACAACCGCAGAACAGAACGCCATTAAAGCCTTTCTAACGGGATTAAGAACAGAAATACATAATAGAATACACGAATACACCTTCAGCAATCTTGATCGCGCTATCAACGTCGCCATTAAAGCTGAAGCAGAATATAATGAAAACCAGATACGAGCAAGAGAAGCAGCAGGAATAACACAGGCTAACCAGTGTACGAATTGCCTTGGATACGGCCATATTGCCACCGCTTGCAGCAGCCGAATCTCACGAACCAACTGGCAGCAAAAAACCTGTCAACAATGTAATAGAACGGGACATACAACGCAAGAATGTAGGAGTCGAAGCGGAACACAAAACGGAGCACGAAACCAAGCGTGGAACGATACATTCTGTGACTTCTGCCGAAGGCCAGGTCACATGACGCAAGATTGTAGGAGCCGCAGTTACACGAATAGAGCCCCTCAATCTACCGTATACTGTGATAATTGCCGAAGGCCAGGTCACACAACACGAGATTGTAGAAGCCAAAGTTACACGAACAGAGCTCCTCAATCCAACGTGTACTGTGACTATTGTAAAAGACCAGGTCACACGATACAAGAATGCCGAAGCAAAAGTTATGCAGAAAGAGTACAAAGACCAGAAGTATTCTGCGAGTATTGCAAATTTAGAGGTCACACGATAGACCAATGCAGAAAGAAGATATACTTCGATAGGAAGGAAAAAGAAGAGAAACAACCCCGTATGGTACGTAGGCAGGCCATACTTCGATTAAAAACGGAACAAATAAGGAAACCTCCTAGCATTCTTCTTTCTGATGTAGGATTCAGCGAGAACCACGCAACGTTGATGATCGACACCGGATCCGATTTAAATGTCATCAAGAGAAGTGCTGTTTCACCGAATATACCAATCTATACGGACACTTTGTTCGACCTTAATGGTATTACGGACGGCCTACTTAGTACAATAGGATATATTAAAATAAGAACTTTAAACACGGAAATCATTATCCATGTCGTAGAAGATCTTCCTATCAAACAAGACGGAATACTTGGAACGGAATTTTTTCAAACAAACGGAGCAACCATCGACTATATGAAGTCAGAGATAATAATTGGAATGGAAATTATTCCATTTATCGATCCAGAAATGATTACGATACCAGCAAGAGCACGAAGTCAAATATATGTGCGAGTGCTGAATACACAATCCAAAACAGGATACATTCCGAAAATTAACATTCACCCGAACATACACATGGGAAATGCACTGGTTTCGAATAACAACGGTGTAGCATTTCTTTTTGCTATAAATACATCCACAAAGGACATCAAAATTCCAGTACCGTCAGTTGAACTAGAAGAATTTGAAGAAATACCTGCAGAAGAAGAAACAACAAACGCATACAAAAGAACTGATAGAACGCACCAATTATTACAATTATTACGGTTGGACCACCTAAACTCAGAGGAACGAGCTAGCGTGGAACAACTAATAAAGGAACATGCAGACAGATTCTACCTTCCATGGGAGAAACTGGAAGCAACAAACAAAACATATCACAGGATAATTACAGAAAACAACGTTCCTGTTTTTACAAAACAATACAGGTATCCTCAAGCATATATTGAAGAAGTTAGAGTACAGACTAAAGAATTGCTTGAAAAAGGAATCATACAGTCATCAACCTCACCTTATAATTCGCCAATTTGGATTGTACCTAAGAAAGAAGACGCTCAAGGAAATAAAAAGTCCAGAGTCGTAATTGACTTTAGAAAATTAAATGAACTAACAATTGGAGATGCTTATCCTCTGCCAAATATAACTGATATACTAGATCAGTTAGGAAGTGCAAAGTATTTTTCGGTATTTGATCTGGCATCTGGATTTCATCAAATTCCCATGCATCCAGACGATCGACATAAAACAGCATTCTCTACAATTTACGGGCACTACGAATTCACTAGAATGCCATTTGGACTTAAAAACGCACCAGCCACCTTCCAGAGACTAATGGACCAGGTCTTGACTGGACTCCAAGGAATAGAGCTCTTCGTATACTTAGACGATATCGTCATATACGCCAGTACATTAAAAGAACATGCAACTAAATTTAAACGACTAATGGACAGATTAAGAGAAGCAGATCTCCACCTTCAACCGGACAAATGCGAATTTTTGAAGAAAGAAGTATCATATTTAGGACACATAATAGGAGAGGACGGAGTTAAACCTGACCCGAAGAAAGTAGTAGCAGTACAGGAATTTCCAACACCTACTACAGTCAAGAACGTCAAACAGTTCCTAGGACTAAGCGGATATTATAGGCGATTTATAAAAGACTTCTCAAAAATTGCAAGACCACTTTCTAATCTCACTAGAAAGAACTACCAATTCGAATGGACCTACAAACAACAGAAGGCATTTGAAACCTTACGAGAAATTCTCTGCAAAGAACCTATATTACAATTCCCGGACTTCGACAAGGTATTCAACATCACGACAGATGCCTCAAGTATTGCTGTAGGTGCGGTTCTCAGTCAAGGAGAAATAGGCAAAGATTTACCGGTAGCTTACGCATCTCGCGTTTTGAATGATGCCGAAACACGATATTCTCCTACAGAACGGGAATTATTGGCGATAATATATGCAGTTTTTCACTTCAGACCTTACATTTACGGACGAAAATTCTATCTAATAACAGACCACAAACCATTAGAATGGCTTCAAAATCTTTCTAATCCTACGTCTCGATTAATGCGCTGGAAAATTAGATTAGCGGAATATGATTACAAAATTTTATATAAACCCGGGAAATACAACACAAACGCGGACGCATTGTCTAGGAATCCGATTTCACTACCATTACACGCGAAAAGAGCTCACTCGGATACGAATTCACATGAGAACAAAAAATTAAAAGAATTTCACCAATTTCCAACCCGACAAAGGGAAACGACAGCATCAACCTCTGGAAATCCAGCTCCACATAAGCAATTAATAGTTAACTCATCAGAAACCGATTCCTCTTCATATGACGAAAGCGATGCGTTAAATTTAAGCCGAAAGAAATTAAAACGGAAAAAACAAAGCACGAACACCTCCTCTTCTCGTCCCGAGACTAAGAAACGGAATATTGAAGCGGAAACGCATACACCCCCTCGTTACGCGCCTCATCAAATTTCCGTTCCCGTCCAAATACACGCACCCCCTCAAGTACACGCACCCCCGCAAGTCGTGACCCCCCAAGTCCAAATACACGCACCCCCTCAAGTACACGCACCCCCGCAAGTCGTGACCCCCCAAGTCCAAATACACGCACCCCCCGTTCAAATACACGCACCCCCGCAAGTCGCGACACCCTATAAACCCCCTCACATCAAGAAACCTCGTATCAAGAAAGAAGAAGATGTAATAGAAGAGATTGACGAAACAGTCGTAATACCACAACATAATTATAAGAATCCTCCCAAAATAGACGCAGAATCAAGTTCAGGAAAGAACACTCACCATATACCTAAAAAGAAGAAATTAAAATCAAAATCCAGCACAGACACAGGTCCCATAACACCAATAACGATAAGGAAAGGAAGGATACTTACTCCTCCTCCACCATCCTCTCATCCTCCGCCATTATTACCTCTTCCCCCACATTCTCCATGTCACAAACAACCCACACCAGCCAAACCAAGGATAGTATCAAATATTCCTGTCAAAAACCAAAATACAGAGGTGGAAGATCACTTATGGATGGGCAAAGGATACGTAGTGACATTCATAAACACACAAGGCAGGCCAATCGGACCATCAGGAGGAAAATTATATAAGGAGAAAAATATAAAACCTCACAGAATTCCACAACCATTAAGAATCGGAGAGTTAGTCAAAATCAAGGAAGGGAAGCACACAATCCTTGGACTTATCACACCAGAACATCCAACGGAAGAAGACGTATACAATTCACTGAGGTAACTTCATACATACCTGGTATCTGAAAAAGCCACAAAAGTATACATCTCATCAGAAGAGGATAAAATTTTATTAAATCAATTACGAAATTTAATAGAACTAATATTCCTACAAGAAGATATCCAATTCATCTTCTGCAAGGGCACCCTTCTGACACCTCCTGTACAAGATAGACACCAGATCATCCAGGAGAATCACCAATCACCTATAGGCGGACACAAGGGTATTACAAAAACATATCATCGCATAAGAAGCAAATACTACTGGAAAAATATGAAATACGAAATAACACAGTTTATTAAGACTTGCTTGGAATGCCAGAAGACTAAACTGGTACGAGTAAAAAATAAGGAACCCATGATACTAACAGACACACCTGTTGATGCTTTCGATAAGATTTCAATGGATATAGTAGGACCATTACCTTTCACAAACATAGGAAATAGTTATATACTTACTATCCAGGACAATTTGACTAAATACTCTCTCGCTATACCATTGGCAAGTGTCACTTCAGAAGATATAGCTAAGGCATTTACAGAGCATTTCATCTGTAAGTTTGGAAGTCCTAAAGCAATCCTTACTGACCAGGGACCAAATTTTATGAGTGCCCTCATGAAGAAATTTGCCAGAGCGTTTCACATTAAACAGTATCGAACCTCTGCATTTCATCCACAGTCTAATGGATCTTTAGAGAGAAGTCACCATGTCCTCGTCGAATACCTACGACATTATGTGTCAAAAGAAAAGCAATGGGATCAGTGGTTACCACAAGCAATGTTCTCGTATAATACAAGCACTCACGAAGGCACGAAATTTACGCCTCACGAACTTGTTTTCGGAAGAAAAGCACGTCTTCCTTCCAGTATTCCCTCAACGGACAACATTAAAACATATCCGGACTATGTCGACAAGTTGATAGATAAATTATATCACATCCGACAAATGGCGCGAAGAAATCTGGAAGAATCGAAAGTTCGCCAGAAACATTATTACGATCGAAAGATTCAACCACAAACATACAATATAGGGGATTACGTATGGTTATTGCAACCAAGAAGAGAAAAACTGGGACCGGAATACAGCGGACCCTACCGGATTATCGAAATCCTGGAGAAAAGTAACTTAAAAATAGAAATTAATTCGAAACAAACTAGGATCGTCCATAAGAACCGCGTAAAACAGGCGAATTTACCATAAAGTTGCAACCCTGCATAGGAAGCCTATATAAAGAGAAGCAGACAAAGGATTTCTTCATTGTAGCAAAAAGTATACAGGAAGCACAAACGCACTAAAATTCTTTAATTCTTTTTCGCAAAATGTCGGACCAAATATGCCTAAAAAAAGTATATGACAAAGACGTGTATTACTACAAGAATCACATAATTTGCATAATGTGCACTCAACGAGTGGAGGTGGATGAGGAACCCCTCGGAGAGCACCTCGTGACTACCAAAAACTTGCGGCGGTGGCGGATCTGCCATTTTTGCAGACGCATATTGTTTATAGCACAACCAGTGCAAAATTGCGAAGAGTGCAAAAACATTTTAAATATTTAACTTAACATTATATATACTACACACTACACTTTACATATACACGCCTCACACACATCCAGTATGTAATAAACACTCACACTTTTTATATATATTTTACTTTTTATACTATCATTCATTCCATTCTACATCACACTCTACAATTACACACTACATACACGAACAGAATGTAATAAATACTCACACCTTTCATCTTTCATTACTTTTTTAATAAACATATTATATTTTTCTACTTAAAACAAAAGCGAAACTATTCCTAACCTATAAATTAAGAAAATAGACACTAAGTAGCAGACGATTATAAAAGCGTAGGCAACATAGTTGCAGAAAAAATTAATACCCGTAGAATCCGCTAGAGGGCACTGAAAACATAAGACCCAACGAGTAAAATTTAAAATCCGCGCACGCGTAGTAAACCAGTCTGCCATTACGATACGACAATGCCAAGACGCTCCGGCAATCGCCACTCTAAACACAAAAAAGACATACAGGAATTGGAGGACATATTCCATGAAATGGTCCCCATTCCTCCATTATTAACACCACTCCCAGACAGTCCGGAAAGAATGGTAAAAACCGCTATTCAATCATAAAAATTTCCAAATTAACAAATCCTTCCTCTCTAGTCACGACCTCACACTCCTCCGGATTTAATACTCCCAACAACTCCGGACATTATCCTTCCAAGCACCCCGGAATTCAAGGTCCCAGAAGTTCCGCCGAGAAGATGGCCAAAATTGATTCTGGTGGACATTCCAGACCCGGACTGGGAAACCTATAGGGCTCTGCCAAAGGCAGACCCTAGGAAAAAGTTATGGCGACTCCTGGCATTGTTTGGATCAGGAGCAGCAATACCATACAACCCATCTAAATAAATATTCCATATACACATAAATACAATGTCCATTTCGTTCCCCACCTCCGTTCCAATCTCTCGAGGACGAGAGATCCCCCAGGGGGGGAGGTGTAACGTCCCACGGGGACTTAAACCGTTAGATACCGACAGTCGGTAATATAGGAACCGATCTCCGTTACCATATAACCATATTCTGTTACCGCGTAAATATATTATAAGACTTTTATATATAATTAATGATTTAGATAAATATTAGAGGAACAATTATTATAAGAATATTAGGAATAATTAGTTATAAGTATTAGTAAAAGCGCAAGACAAAATAATATGTAATAAGCAAGCAAAACGTAAAATAACAGATAGCGATTCACTGCGCATGCGCCAGCCCGCCAATTTCTCAGTATAAATAGAGGCGCACGCAGCACAGCGGGACATTCAAGCTACGAATACGCTCAAGTGACGAACGAATGCTCAAACCTAGAGGCAGCTTAAGTTTCAACCAGTGGGATTCAGCTTCGCTCCGGAAACGGCAGCGGCGGATCTCCAGTGTATAAAAGTTACTGGTGCTCCTCTTTGGTTTGCTCATTTGAAGTCATAGAACCTCGTTCTTGCAAAGCCATCGAGCTTCGCTCCGGAAACGGTAGCGGCCGAAGTGCTTGGTAAAAATAAGGTCTGTAGAGCATAGAAAAGAACTCTGTCACAAGAATCGAGCTTCGCTCCGGAAACGGCAGCGGCCGATCTTACTACAGAGATTGCCAAGAGTATTCGAGCTTCGCTCCGGAAACGGCAGCGGCCGAGCTCTGCAATATACATATATCTATATATTTTAAAATACGTAGCATTAGAGTCAGAAAAACATAAAAACCCAAAAAGAGCATATTTAATCGTAGATTGTAAGCTATATTAATTATTATTTCATTGTTGTAATTATATTAATTATTGATTTATTAAATAAATAAGCATTATTAAGTTTAAAAGCCTTAGATTTAAATCTTTAATCTGTAGAATAGAACCCCCACCATCCTATACTTGAGGGGACGCCGCTCTCCCCTCAGGGACCTCAACCTTCAGTTGTTCTCGAACAGCCGAACGGTACACGTGCCTTTCTTCAATAAGGATACTTTGATTTTTGCATAGCATTACTTTATTCTAAACACATTCAGCAATGCCTAAAAAAATTTACAATAAAATTCTTCCATAATGAAGTATCCGAATCACAACAAAAAGTAGATGAAAATATTATACAGTAACATACAAGAACTGAAAAGTGTGACTTACTTTGTCATTCGTGGATGCAACACACCATATTGAATATCAGTTGATTTGGTGTGAGCATAGGCACAAACTACAAAAAAATTGCAATAATCATGACACTATATAGGCAATTTTAAAACTGTCCAATGTATCCCCGTGTCCAAACTATCCCCGGTCTCCCCTACCCTATCTTCCAAATTTCTCAAAATTTGACTCTTCCAAATTTCTCAAAATTTGACTGCACAAAGTATAATTTTTTTGTTTGCGTAATCAGATAAAATCAAGTTAATTTCAACTAAATTGAATAAAATTTTAATTCTACAATTAAATTTTTTTGAAAATTCGACTAAAATCGGTAAGTACCCTACCTTCCAAATTTCTCAAAATTGGACTGTTCCAAGTATAATTTCTTGTTGGCATAATCAGATAAAATGAAGTTAATTTCAACTAAATTGAATAAAATTTTAATTCTACAAATAAAATTTTTTGAGAATTCGACTAAAATCGGTAAGTACCCTATCTTCCAAATTTCTCAAAATTTGACTGTTCCAAGTATACTTTTTTTGTTTGCATAATCAGATAAAATCAAGTTAATTTCAACTAAATTGAATAAAATTATAATTCTACAATTAAATTTTTTTGAAAATTCGACTAAAATCGGTAAGGACCCTATCTTCCAAATTTCTCAAAATTTGACTCTTCCAAACTTCTCAAAATTTGACTGCACAAAGTATAATTTTTTGTTTGCATAATCAGATAAAATCAAGTTATTTTCAACTAAACTGAATAAAATTTTAATTCTACAATTAATTTTTTTTGAAAATTCGACTAAAATCGGTAAGGACCCTATCTTCCAAATTTCTCAAAATTTGACTCTTCCAAATTTCTCAAAATTTGACTGCACAAAGTATAATTTTTTGTTTGCGTAATCAGATAAAATCAAGTTAATTTCAACTAAATTGAATAAAATTTTAATTCAACAAATAAAATTTTTTGAGAATTCGACTAAAATCGGTAAGTACCCTATCCTCCAAATTTCTCAAAATTTGACTCTTCCAAATTTCTCAAAATTTGACTGTTCCAAGTATAATTTTTTTGTTGGCATAATCAGATAAAATCAAGTTAATTTCAACTAAATTGATCAAAATTTTAATTCTACAAATAAAATTTTTTGAGAATTCGACTAAAATCGGTAAGTACCCTACCATCCAAATTTCTCAAAATTTGACTCTTCCAAATATCTCAAAATTTGAATGTTCCAAGTATAATTTTTTTGTTTGCATAATCAGATAAAATCAAGTTAATTTCAACTAAATTGAATAAAATTTTAATTCTACAAATAATTTTTTTTTAGAATTCGACTAAAATCTGTAAGTACCCTATCTTACAAATTTCTCAAAGTTTGACTGTTCCAAGTATAATTTTTTTGTTGGCATAATCAGTTGAAATCAAGTTAATTTCAACTAAATTGAATAAAATTTAAATTCTACAAATATTTTTTTTTGAGAATTCGACTAAAATCGGTAAGTACCCGATCTTCCAAATTTCTCAAAATTTGACAGTTCCAAGTATTATTTTTTTGTTGGCATAATCAGATATAATGAAGTTAATTTCAACTAAATTGATCAAAATTTTAATTCTACAAATAAAATTTTTTTAGATTTCGGCTAAAATCGGTAAGTACCCCATCTTCCAAATTTTTTCAAAATTTGACTCTCCCAAATTTCTCAACATTTGACTGTTCCAAGTATACTTTTTTATGTTTGCATAATCAGATAAAATCAAGTTAATTTCAACTAAATTGAATAAAATTTAAATTCTACAATTAAATTTTTTTGAAAATTCGACTAAAATCGGTATGTACCCTATATTCCAAATTTCTCAAAATTTGACTCTTCCAAATTTCTCAAAATTTGACTGTTCCAAGTATAATTTTTTGTTGGCATAATCAGATAAAATGAAGTTAATTTCAACTAAATTGAATAAAATTTTAATTCTACAATTAAATTTTTTTGAAAATTCGACTAAAATCGGTAAGTACCCTATCTCTCAAATTTCTCAAAATTTGACTGTTCCAAGTATAATTTTTTTGTTGGCATAATCAGATAAAATCAAGTTAATTTCAACTAAAGTGAATAAAATTTTAATTCTACAAATAAATTTTTTTGAGAATTCAACTAAAATCGGTAAGTACCCTATCCTCCAAATTTCTCAAAATTTGACTCTCCCAAATTTCTCAGAAATTTACTGTTCCAAGTATACTTTTTTTGTTTGCATAATCAGATAAAATCAAGTTAATTTCAACTAAATTGAATAAAATTTAAATTCTACAATTAAATTTTTTTGAAAATTCGACTAAAATCGGTATGTACCCTATCTTCCAAATTTCTCAAAATTTGACTCTTCCAAATTTCTCAAAATTTGACTGTTCCAAGTATAATTTTTTGTTGGCATAATCAGATAAAATGAAGTTAATTTCAACTAAATTGAATAAAATTTTAATTCTACAATTAAATTTTTTTGAAAATTCGACTAAAATCGGTAAGTACCCTATCTCTCAAATTTCTCAAAATTTGACTCTTCCAAATTTCTCAAAATTTGACTCTTCCGAATATCTCAAATTTTGAATGTTCCAAGTATAATTTTTTTGTTTGCATAATCAGATAAAATCAAGTTATTTTCAACTACACTGAATAAAATTTTAATTCTACAATTAATTTTTTTTGAAAATTCGACTAAAATCGGTAAGGACCCTATCTTCCAAATTTCTCAAAATTTGACTCTTCCAAATTTCTCAAAATTTGACTGCACAAAGTATAATTTTTTGTTTGCGTAATCAGATAAAATCAAGTTAATTTCAACTAAATTGAATAAAATTTTAATTCAACAAATAAAATTTTTTGAGAATTCGACTAAAATCGGTAAGTACCCTATCTTCCAAATTTCTCAAAATTTGACTCTCCCAAATTTCTCAGAATTTGACTGTTCCAAGTATACTTTTTTTGTTTGCATAATCAGATAAAATCAAGTTAATTTCAACTAAATTGAATAAAATTTTAATTCTACAAATAAAATTTTTTGAGAATTTGACTAATATCGGTAAGTACCCTATCTTCCAAATTTCTCAAAATTTGACTGTTCCAAGTATAATTTTTTTGTTGGTATAATCAGATAAAATCAAGTTAATTTCAACTAAAGTGAATAAAATTTTAATTCTACAAATAAATTTTTTTGAGAATTCGACTAAAATCGGTAAGTACCCTATCCTCCAAATTTCTCAAAATTTGACTCTCCCAAATTTCTCAGAAATTTACTGTTCCAAGTATACTTTTTTTGTTTGCATAATCAGATAAAATCCAGTTAATTTCAACTAAATTGAAACTAAATTTAATTCTACAAATAAATTTTGTTTAGAATTCGGCTAAAATCGGTATGTACCCTATCTTCCAAATTTCTCAAAATTTGACTCTTCCAAATTTCTCAAAATTTGACTGCTCCAAGTATAATTTTTTTGTTTGCGTAATCAGATAAAATCAAGTTAATTTCAACTAAATTGAATAAAATTTTAATTCAACAAATAAAATTTTTTGAGAATTCGACTAAAATCGGTAAGTACCCTACCTTCCAAATTTCTCAAAATTTGACAGTTCCATGTATAATTTTTTTGTTGGCATAATCAGATAAAATCAAGTTAATTTCAACTAAATTGAATTAAATTTTAATTCTACAAATAAAAATTTTTTAGATTTCGGCTAAAATCTGTAAGTACCCTATCTTCCAAATTTCTCAAAATTTGACTGTTCCAAGTATAATTTTTTTGTTGGCATAATCAGATAAAATCAAGTTAATTTCAACTAAATTGATAAAAATTTTAATTCTACAAATAAAATTTTTTGAGAATTCGACTAAAATCGGTAAGTACCCTACCATCCAAATTTCTCAAAATTTGACTCTTCCAAATATCTCAAAATTTGAATGTTCCAAGTATAATTTTTTTGTTTGCATAATCAGATAAAATCAAGTTAATTTCAACTAAATTGAATAAAATTTTAATTCTACAAATAATTTTTTTTTAGAATTCGACTAAAATCTGTAAGTACCCTATCTTACAAATTTCTCAAAGTTTGACTGTTCCAAGTATAATTTTTTTGTTGGCATAATCAGTTGAAATCAAGTTAATTTCAACTAAATTGAATAAAATTTAAATTCTACAAATATTTTTTTTTGAGAATTCGACTAAAATCGGTAAGTACCCGATCTTCCAAATTTCTCAAAATTTGACAGTTCCAAGTATTATTTTTTTGTTGGCATAATCAGATATAATGAAGTTAATTTCAACTAAATTGATCAAAATTTTAATTCTACAAATAAAATTTTTTTAGATTTCGGCTAAAATCGGTAAGTACCCCATCTTCCAAATTTTTTCAAAATTTGACTCTCCCAAATTTCTCAACATTTGACTGTTCCAAGTATACTTTTTTATGTTTGCATAATCAGATAAAATCAAGTTAATTTCAACTAAATTGAATAAAATTTAAATTCTACAATTAAATTTTTTTGAAAATTCGACTAAAATCGGTATGTACCCTATATTCCAAATTTCTCAAAATTTGACTCTTCCAAATTTCTCAAAATTTGACTGTTCCAAGTATAATTTTTTGTTGGCATAATCAGATAAAATGAAGTTAATTTCAACTAAATTGAATAAAATTTTAATTCTACAATTAAATTTTTTTGAAAATTCGACTAAAATCGGTAAGTACCCTATCTCTCAAATTTCTCAAAATTTGACTGTTCCAAGTATAATTTTTTTGTTGGCATAATCAGATAAAATCAAGTTAATTTCAACTAAATTGAATAAAATTTTAATTCTACAATTAAATTTTTTTGAAAATTCGACTAAAATCGGTAAGTACCCTATCTCTCAAATTTCTCAAAATTTGACTCTTCCAAATTTCTCAAAATTTGACTCTTCCGAATATCTCAAATTTTGAATGTTCCAAGTATAATTTTTTTGTTTGCATAATCAGATAAAATCAAGTTATTTTCAACTACACTGAATAAAATTTTAATTCTACAATTAATTTTTTTTGAAAATTCGACTAAAATCGGTATGTACCCTATCTTCCAAATTTCTCAAAATTTGACTCTTCCAAATTTCTCAAAATTTGACTGTTCCAAGTATAATTTTTTGTTGGCATAATCAGATAAAATGAAGTTAATTTCAACTAAATTGAATAAAATTTTAATTCTACAATTAAATTTTTTTGAGAATTTGACTAATATCGGTAAGTACCCTATCTTCCAAATTTCTCAAAATTTGACTGTTCCAAGTATAATTTTTTTGTTGGTATAATCAGATAAAATCAAGTTAATTTCAACTAAAGTGAATAAAATTTTAATTCTACAAATAAATTTTTTGGAGAATTCGACTAAAATCGGTAAGTACCCTATCCTCCAAATTTCTCAAAATTTGACTCTCCCAAATTTCTCAGAAATTTACTGTTCCAAGTATACTTTTTTTGTTTGCATAATCAGATAAAATCCAGTTAATTTCAACTAAATTGAAACTAAATTTAATTCTACAAATAAATTTTTTTTAGAATTCGGCTAAAATCGGTATGTACCCTATCTTCCAAATTTCTCAAAATTTGACACTTCCAAATTTCTCAAAATTTGACTGCTCCAAGTATAATTTTTTTGTTTGCGTAATCAGATAAAATCAAGTTAATTTCAACTAAATTGAATAAAATTTTAATTCAACAAATAAAATTTTTTGAGAATTCGACTAAAATCGGTAAGTACCCTATCTTCCAAATTTCTCAAAATTTGACTCTCCCAAATTTCTCAGAATTTGACTGTTCCAAGTATACTTTTTTTGTTTGCATAATCAGATAAAATCAAGTTAATTTCAACTAAATTGAATAAAATTTTAATTCTACAAATAAAATTTTTTGAGAATTTGACTAATATCGGTAAGTACCCTATCTTCCAAATTTCTCAAAATTTGACTGTTCCAAGTATAATTTTTTTGTTGGTATAATCAGATAAAATCAAGTTAATTTCAACTAAAGTGAATAAAATTTTAATTCTACAAATAAATTTTTTTGAGAATTCGACTAAAATCGGTAAGTACCCTATCCTCCAAATTTCTCAAAATTTGACTCTCCCAAATTTCTCAGAAATTTACTGTTCCAAGTATACTTTTTTTGTTTGCATAATCAGATAAAATCCAGTTAATTTCAACTAAATTGAAACTAAATTTAATTCTACAAATAAATTTTTTTTAGAATTCGGCTAAAATCGGTATGTACCCTATCTTCCAAATTTCTCAAAATTTGACTCTTCCAAATTTCTCAAAATTTGACTGCTCCAAGTATAATTTTTTTGTTTGCGTAATCAGATAAAATCAAGTTAATTTCAACTAAATTGAATAAAATTTTAATTCTACAAATAAATTTTTTTTAGAATTCGACTAAAATCGGGCAGTACCCTATCTTCCAAATTTCTCAAAATTTGACTCTTCCAAATATCTCAAATTTTGACTGTTCCAAGTATAATTTTTTTGTTTGCATAATCAGATAAAATCAAGTTATTTTCAACTAAACTGAATAAAATTTTAATTCTACAAATAAATTTTTTTTAGAATTCCACTAAAATCGGTAAGTACCCTACCTTCCAAATTTCTCAAAATTTGACTGTTCCACGTATAATTTTTTGTTGGCATAATCAGATAAAATGAAGTTAATTTCAACTAAATGAATAAAATTTTAATTCTACAAATAAAATTTTTTCAGAATTCGACTAAAATCGGTAAGTACCCTCCTTTCAAATTTCTCAAAATTTGACTGTTCCAAGTATAATTTTTTGTTGGCATAATCAGATAAAATCAAGTTAATTTCAACTAAATTGAATTAAATTTTAATTCTACAAATGAAATTTTTTTAGATTTCGGCTAAAATCGGTAAGTACCCTATCTTCCAAATTTCTCAAAATTTGACTCTTCCAAATTTCTCAAAATTTGACTGCACAAAGTATAATTTTTTTGTTTGCGTAAACAGATAAAATCAAGTTAATTTCAACTAAATTGAATAAAATTTTAATTCTACAAATAAAATTTTTTGAGAATTCGACTGTCACGTCCCGGGTGAGGTTTTTTGGAACGGTGACTATAGGGAAGGAAAAGATCAGGCGCGAATCTATCATCCAGCACTCTGAAGGTTTTGAGGGAAAGCCAGGCGCGAATCTATCATCCGGCACACTGAGGGTTCTGAGGGAAGACCAGGCGCGAATCTATCATCCGGCACGCTGTGGGTTCGTAAGGAAGGTCAGGCGCGAATCTATCATCCGGCACTCTGAGGGTTCTGAGGGAAAGCCAGGCGCGAATCTATCATCCGGCACTCTGAGGGTTCTGAGGGAGGACCAGGCGCGAATATTAAATCCGTCACGCTGAGGGTTTGAGAGGAGATCAGGCGCGAATCTATCATCCGTCACACTGTGGGTTTAAGAGAAAAGATCAGGCGCGAATCTATCATCCGCCACACTAATCGACCAGGGAAGGTTTTAAAGCAAATTAGTATTGAAGGGACACCCGTTAGCACTCTTGTTTTGTTTTGGTTCGATAATAGGATTTACCGTTGCATTCGTACAAAAGAAACCACACTTAGTTTTCCTAAGAATAGCACGGTTCGTGCAGCAGTGTGTTTGTAAATACTGGGGGAGCTCTCGCGAATCAGCTGTTGCGGCAGCTTGGTTTCGTGGGGAAGCCTTATGATTCGAGGATACGCACAATAATTCGAGACATGATTGGTAACAAAGCGGTTTATTAGCCTTGTTAGAGCGTTTCTAACAATGCGTGGGAAGATTTGTATTCACACACACAACACTTATAATATGGATTATGAATATAAATGGCGATATATATATAATAAGCATAAATGAAAGAATATAATGATAAGTAAGCAATAAGCATTAATGAAAGAATATAATGATAAGTAAGCAATAAGCATTAATGAAAGAATATAATAATAAGTAAGCAATAAGCATTAATGAAAGAATATAATAATAAGCTATAAGCGTTGACGAATAATAATATGGTATGGGGTGATATGCACTATAATAATGATATATAATAATGACTTACAGTAGTTGCCGTAAAGCACTGATTTGAATAATTAACACTGGTTAAATAATACTCCTATCTATTCGACTGTCTGTTGACAAAAGAGCGTTATGAGCTCTCGATCCTTCGTATTTATATGATCTTCCAGGAGTACTGCGGGGGTTCGCGCGGTAAAGACCTTGACAGATTTCGGAACAAGACGCAGTAGATTTTGGGGGTTTTTGTAAACGGTATGGCTATTAATAGATGTATTTATGTCACGTACGCCAAATGCGTCGTAATTACAATCACGTGTTGATCACGTTTGTACATTTGCGTCGCAGTAACATTTCTAGGGTTTTTGCATGGGGCTTTGAAGCGAAATACTCAACCCATTTGGTGGAGTTTAGGAGGTCGTATAGGAATGGGGTAAACGGTGGATTGACTTCTGTGGTCATAGTAAGGGCGTGAGACGTAGTCTCGATTTGGAAGAGGGTTTTAAGGATGAGGGATTTGTTTAAACGTAGATTTGGAAGGAAGTGGTCATGCCTCATATGGCGAATAGGCGAAGGAGTTTTGTAACGATCATCTCGTGATGGGGATCTCTAAGATACATCATCGAGGTGGCGTTTTGTATAGGTCATCTTGTGTTGGGGACCGCTAAGGTACAACATCAAGGTGATCGGCGATTGGGATTGACCATTTAGAGACAGGGACCACTAAGGTATATCGTCTAAGTGATCGGTTGGGTTTGAAAAAGGGGTATGGCTTGAGTTCGATGGTTTTGGATGGAGTTGTGGATGGATTTGTGGAGAAGTGGCGTTAAAATACTGCGCGAAAAATTGTGGGACGTCACACCTCCCCCCTTATATGAAGAAATGTGTAATTTCTTAACACAAGGCAGGTGTGGTTTGAAGTGAGAGAAAATTTTTAACGAAAATAGCGGGGCATCACATCCCCCCCCTTATATGAAGAAATGCGTAATTTCTTAACATAAGGTGCGGGTGTCTTGAAATGAGGATAAAAAAAATAAAATATGTATAGCGTATTTTGGCGAATAAAACAAAAAAAATAGCCTATGTTGGCGAAAAGAAAAAAAAACAAAAGATATTGCCTATTTGGCGAAAAGGGAATAAAATAAACGACAAAGCCTATTTGGCGAAGAAGAGAAAATCAAACAAAAAGTAAAGCCTATTTGGCAAGAACAAAAAAAATAAATCTAATGGTGGGGAAGGTATATATATACAGGGAACTATTTACAATTTAAGGATAGGATTTAAGGAAGGAGGGGATTTTGGAGGGATTAATACGGGGGAAAGGAATATTCCATGAATTGGTAGGAGGGATCGTCCAGGATGAACGTTAGGTTGTAACCATCTTGGTAGTGGTCATTGAACCACCTTAGAAATCCGGGTGTCAGCTCTGTAATATCCGGAATTCGGATAGCTGACCCCGTATCCAGGACTTCAACGTCATCTGGGTAAGGAAGGATTGAGGAGGGAGCCAGGGAGGTGGAGGTTTGGGGAGAGGTAGGGTCGAAGAGTACCTCCTCGGTGCCTGACGCAGATGGGGGAGGTCGATCCGGGGGCGGAGGGGTTACGGCCTCCTGCATTATTCCTTCTGTCGGCGTTGGCGGGGGGGAGTCATCGATGGTGATGACCTCCGGGATTGTTGTTTCTGCCTCCCTGACGATGGCTATCGAAGAGACCTTGGGGAGGAGGGGTGAGGTGCTTCTCCCTTCTTTAATGGCCGTTCGGCGCAGCCATTGTATATGGCCTAGCTTCCTTCTTAGGCCGCCCCCTGGTCTAGCCCCATTGGGTTTTTGGGCCCTTTTATGCGGCATTATATTTGTCCTAAGAAATGACTTGATTAATTCACGATATCTATATATATATATATATGTTAGAGTCAACCGGGATCTTCGCGCAATCGACCAAGGCGCGCTTTATTCGCGTGTATTATTCGGGTTTTGCCCTTCCACGATATCTTTAGGTTTTGCGAAGGGATGACTTCTAATATCGTGTGCGGACCGGAGTATTGGTCCCCGAATTTCCCTTTCTTCGGTTCTATTAATACAAAAACGGAGTCGCCCGGTTGGAAGGTTTCTTCATTTATATAATAATAATAATAATAATAATTCTTTATTGCACTTTACAAAAGAAAACACAAGCAAATGAATAGCACATAAGGACCGTACTGGAGTGCAAAAGGCGAGGTACAGCTGTCAGCTGTTATGTTGATCATAATATTTTTTATAGCGAAGTTTGGATTCTTTTAATTTCTCTGCAGCGGCTGTTTGCAGTTCCCGTACTCTCGCGTTTAGCTTTGAAAGGTAATGATTATAAGTTTCGTTTTCAAAATCTTCGGGCATCTTTTTTCGGCTGGGTACCCGAGCTATTTTCCCGAACACTAACTCGTGTGGGGTGTAACCAGTGCCTTCGTGGACGCTGGTATTATAACAGAACGCGGCCAAGTCTGTCCATTCGTCCCAGTCACTGTGGTTACTTATAAACATCTTCAAATATTCCGTTAGGACGAGGTGCGATCGCTCTAGAGAACCGTTAGTCTGTGGGTGAAAAGCTGTGGTTCTAAATTGTTCGATTTTAAACTTTTTCGCGATAGCTTTCATGAAGTTACTGGTGAAATTTGCTCCTTGGTCAGTGAGGATGGCTCTGGGAGCTCCGAATTGACAGATAAATTTCTTTATGAACGCATCTGCAACTTTTAGTAATGTGGTGTGTTTAAGGGGTACGCATACGAAATATTTAGTTAGTAAGTCTTGCATTGTTAATATGTAGGTATTTCCTTCTCTCGTGGTAGGTAACGGTCCTACGATGTCCAATGCAAGTTTGTCGAAGGCTTGTCCAGGCGTGTCAGTTAGAATCATTGGTTGCCTGGTCTTAACACGGACGAGATTCTTCCGTTGACAGTCTTCGCATGTTCTAATGTAGTCTTCCACGGCTTTCTTCATTCCTTTCCAAAAGTAATGGTGTCTAATTCGGTTATATGTTTTGGTCACTCCCTTGTGTCCGGCTAAGGCAGATGCGTGATTTTCTTTAATAATGGTTAGGTGTTCTGATTCTTCTGGTATTCGTACTGCTTGTAAACATATGGTGACGCTGATGTCCTCTTTGTTGACGGCTTCGAGGATACCCGTAATGACATTTTGCCAGCTTAATTGATCTAAGTTCGATGTTTTGGCTATACTGAAGGATTGTATTTGGAGCTCGTGTACTGTATATTTAAGGTAAGAAAGGACTTTGCCCCATGTAGTCATAGTTAGTGGTGTATTTTGTGTTTCTTTAACAACCAGCCCTATAAAGATTTGCCCCTTTTTGTGAGTTACGTGGGCCCTACCCAGTGGGAGATCGCCAGGTATTGTCAGGATTCCCGTTTCCTGTAGTTCTTTCGCTCCGTTGTCGCAAGGTTTTCCATCTACGCTTAAGAAGAAAACAAGCGTTTCTTTTCGTAAGAACAATGGGTCGCGACTGATTAATGGTATTATTTGGATATCTCGCTCGGGATCAGCTTCATATGCTGCGTCTAAAGAGTCGTTTAATCCAATTATCGAAGATTCCGAGTCTGATTCATCCGATGAGTTGGAATCCACCTCGGGGTCAAGGTCGTTTTCTTCCTGCGGTGTTGGCGATTGTGGAGGTGAAATAATAGGGGCGTCCGCTAACTCTTTTTCTTCTTCCTGACTTACTTCATCTTCTTCGCTACTCATTGGTTCCGGCGGGTCTACCGAGAGCGGATCTGGTGGGTTTACTGCACTGGTCAACCTTTGGCGCACCTTCCTGGGCGGCTGTACTCTGGTAGGTTTTGCTCTTGGGCGAGTTTTATACGTGGGTCTAGTCGATGGCTTGGTGAGTCGGGGCCTCCCGGGACCTCGTTTAGCCGGGGGCTGATCTTCCCAGTCGTCATCAGCTTCCTCTCGTGGTCGTACTGGATATGCCTCCACTGTGGGAGGATTGCGGGATAATGCATCGGCCAGCTTGTTACTTTTGCCTGGTTGATAACGGATTTCGTATTCATATTCGGCTAATTTTAGCCGCCACCTAACGAGACGCGACGTAGGGTCTTTTACCTTGTGTAGCCAAATCAACGGTTGATGGTCGGTAAATAAAATGAATTTCCGTCCATATAGGTAGGGTCGAAAGTATCTGACGCAATATACAATGGCTAAAAGTTCTTTCTCTATTGTTGAGTAGTTCGTTTCTGCCTTATTCAGAACACGGGAGGCGTACGCGATCGGTAATTCCTTTTCGTTGGCAGTCTGACTCAATATTCCTCCTATAGCGAATTCGGAAGCATCGGTGGTAACGTGGAATTCCAGGTCAAAATTTGGATATTGCAGGATAGGTTCTTTTTGTAATGCTAACCTTAAATGGTCAAAAGCCGTCTTCTGGGACGATCCCCACTCAAATATTGTGTTTTTCTTTAATAATTTGGTTAGCGGGCGAGCTATTTTGGAAAATTCCGGGATAAACCTCCTATAATATCCGGTTAGTCCAAGGAATTGTTTAATTCCTTTTGGTGTATTTGGTGCCGGGTAGTTTCGGACGGCTTCAATTTTCCCCAGATCGGGTTTTACCCCTTGCTCGGTAATTATGTGACCTAAGTACGCGACTTCCTTGTGTAGGAACTTACATTTGGAAGGTTGGAGTTTGAGCTTCGCTTCTCGCAAACGGTGAGCAAATTTCTTAAATTTAATTAAGTGCTCAGTAAGGGAACTTGCGTAAAGGACGATGTCGTCCAAATATACGAACATTTCGGTGCCCTGGAGTCCAGTAAGGGTATGATCCATTAGACGTTGGAAGGTAGCTGGCGCATTACAGAGTCCGAATGGCATCCTTTTAAATTCATAGTGTCCATGTGGCGTGGAAAAAGCTGTTTTATGTGCGTCTTCAGGTTTCATAGGTATTTGGTGAAATCCCGAAGCAAGATCGAACACGGAAAAGTATTTGGCTCCCCCCAATTGGTCCAATATTTCGTTGATATTAGGAATTGGGTAAGCGTCGGGAACGGTCTTTTTGTTTAGGTCCCTAAAATCGAGTACCATTCGCCATAGGATTTCTCCATCGGGTCCTGGTTTCTTAGACACAATCCAGATTGGTGAATTGTAAGGTGATAATGAGGGCTTTATAATTTCTTGGTCTAATAATTTTTGTACTTGCTTCTCGATTTCTTTCTTATGTACTGGAGGGAAGCGATATTGTTTAGTATTGATAGGCACTGGGTCTGTGGTCTGGATCCCATGCTGGATAGCGTTCGTATGACCCAACTTCTCATTTGGTAGATGGAAAAGGTCATGGTATTTGTTTAAAATTCCTTGGACATGGAGTTTTTCCTCCGGATTCATATGTTCCGTTGAAATTAGTTCGAGCACTTGTTCCATCCTTGTTGCGGATTTTTCAGAAATTGTTGGTTCTTCCTCACCCGACGCCATAGCAAGAGACTCCTGGAATTCTAGGGGAAGGGTTGTTCCGACATAATGCCTTGGGGATGAGAGCGACCGTATCTCCGAATGATGGATCAATGAGTCCTGGGGATGAAGGGGTTTGATTTTTGTTAAGGTTGGGGTAGGAGTGACGCATTTAGTCGTCTTAGTCTCTGTTGGTCGTCTTTGTTTGGGTTCTGGAGTCACAATTTCGAATTCTTCCAATTCAACAGTAGGTATAGTGACCGTTATGTCCGTTTCGTTAGAGTTTATTATTTGTAAGTATGCTTTGCCGTCTTGATTACGGACAAGAGCATTACCAGCGTGAATCCCAGTGCCTAAATCTAATCTAGGTAAATATCCTTCTTTTATGTCTGAATTTGATACATTTATAAAAGAAACAAGTTTTGACCTAGCGGGTAGCATGACTTGACCCCTGTTTACAAACGGAATGGAATTTCCGTTAAACTCCAACTGTTTTTTCGAATAATGTATTGAAGCATCTTGTTCCATAAAGAATTCAGTTCCTAATATCCCGTGTGGTTTAATCGGGAAATCGTTTTCAACTACGTGGAACGTAACGTCGTTGCCTAATAAGGTTATTTTTATTGTCCCGAGGGTAGAAACGAGGTCCTTAGCAATGCCTCTAAGTTGTACTTGTTTGTTTGCATCTATATTTTGAGATTGTTTTACGGCGTGAATTTTCAATAAATTCACTTCAGAACCTGTGTCAATCATTAGTTCCGGAGTTCTTTCGAAATCTGGAGATCGGATAATTACGGACGGGGTTTCGCCAACAGTATTCAACCACGCGGTGGCGATCCTAAGTTTGGCATTCCCGATTCCGTTTGTGTCGTTACTGGAAGCGCTCCTGTTTGGCCCGTTCCACGGTACGCCTCCATAGTTGGCCGTGGGGGCAGAACGTTTCCCGAGTCTCGCTCCTGGAAGGTTCCGGGGTTCCTTTCGTTGCGGTTGAATAAGCGTTTCCTGCACTCCGAAATTAGATGTCCGGGATTTTTACAATACGCACAAATGCGCAACTCCGTAGGTCTTGAGGGAGGAGGTCGAGTTTTGTCCCAGTAGGGGACTATTGGATTAGGGGCTTGATTACCATATCCTGTTACTCGGTTTTGGGGATATCGTTCGGTCGGTCTATAGTTCAAACCTTGGTTGCTTCTACAGGACAGTGCGTCGTGCCCTGTCTTATTGCAAACTTGGCATACGAGTTTAGGTGCCTTCTGTTCTGAAAACCTTCGGTGGTCCCTGTCCATCTTCTTATCCACGAGTACGGCTGCCTCGAAGGCTTCTTCGAGCGTTTCGAAATTATGTTGTAATAACATTGTCCTTACGTGAGGTGGAAGACCATCAATGAACGAGTCCAAAGTTAGGCGATCCACGTCTAGGCTCTGTGCGAAATCGTGGCGATATTCTATATTCTCCTCCATGATGGCGAATCGGAGGTCCTTAACGCGTGAAATGTATGCCAACATGTGTTCGTTGGTTCCCTTAATAATATTAGCGAGTTCCCCTCGGTAGTGGTCCGATGTCTCGGCAGGGGAGAAAGTGCGTTTAAGTTGTTTAATTAAGTCATTTACGGTTTCGAAGACCCGATCCTCAACCGCCAAGTACGCGTGGTCTTGCAGCTTGTTTATCAACAACCTCGCTAGCTGGGGTTCGGCTTGCGAGGGAACCAGAGCCTTAGCCCTATTGCAAGCTCTCGCGAATTGCAGAACGGGCATGTTATGGCCGTTAAATTTTGGGACGGTTTCTATCGCGTCTTTTAATCTGATCTGGGGCAATGGATCCTGGTCCGGAACATGGTCACGAGTCAGTGTCTCAGGTTCTTTATTATATCTTAACACGGGTTTTCTATCAAAACGGGAGGAACCCGGCGTGGCAAATTTATTCGCGGATGGTGGGGGTGTAGGAGATTTTTCCATTGTCTGTAGTATAAGTTTTACCTGTTCGGCGAGACCTTCCAACGTGACGCCGTCAGATTTGGTAACTACGCCCGAATTCATTTTGGGTTCGACAAATTTCGTGTGTAAATTTTCGATTACTGCTCCTTGTTGCTTTAGTGTTTCGATTTTCCCTAATAATTCGGTAGTCGCGGTGTCTATAGGGTTCATGGAAGAGCCCGCGCCTTGGTTTATTGCGTAAGGCTCATCAGTTTCGTCGTAATCGGACATGTTAAAATCGTTTTGACTCTATTTGTTCAAAAAAATGACCGATTAAATTTTGGGCGTCCGGTAGCCGTTTTTCGAGCTTAGTGAGTTCTATCCCGGGAACCAATAATTACCAACCCGTAATGGTTCCTGTTCAAGAGGAGAAAACGTTCGGTGCACTCGGAGCAACTACTTAAGGGACGCGTTTGTAACAAGGGGTTTTTGCAACGAGGGCACTTAGGGAATGTATTAGTAGATGTATAAAAATGTTCCTGATCGATTTCGTTTACTTCACTCGGATCCAGATCAAAGCAGTCTAGGCAAATTTTGTAGCCTCCCGTGGTCGTTGCTACACCGCCCGAAGCACAGGTCAGTTCATTAGTGTATGCCAATTGGTTTATAAATTGGCGGTACAGGTTTGATAGTTGTTGTCGTTGGAATCTGTTACGCATACTAGGTATAGGAAGTAGAGGGTAACGTGCGTACAGAGGATCAAATTTTCAGTTAACGGTATTCAACCGTCCCACCTCTCTAGTGTACAAAGTTATATTGCTACATTAGCCGTTACTTAGAATTCGGGATGTTCTATGCTCGTTTGGTTATTGAATTCGCGATGGCTCTCGTTTGCTAGGAGGTACCAATCAGAACACGCGACACAACTGCTCACGGGGCAGATTTGAAACAGAGCGGAATTGCACCACGAGCAATTGGGAGAAACTGTCGGCGTCTGATAATAATGGACTTGATATAAAGTTTCTACATTTGTTAGATCTACTTCATAGCAGCTCGAACAAATGTCGTCTCCTTCGTAAGTTGTAGCTATTTTCCCGGAGACACAGATCAACCACCGCATATGTGCCGTTAAAATTTGTAATCTGCGGCTGCGGTAATTTAATGTGCCACGAAGTGGGTTTTTAATGCACATTTTAATAGGCCTTTGTGGGTGCCGTATAATAGAGAATCTATTTCTATTATCAACGAACGGATCCCACCGCTGTCACCAAAATTATGTCACGTCCCGGGTGAAGGTCTTAGGGAAAATGACATATGGGGGTTTTATTCGAAGGGAATGCAGGCGCGAATGCCAGATTCGTGGCACTGCGGAGAGTAGGATGCAGGCGCGAATGCCAGATTCGTGGCACTGCGGAGAGTAGGAATTCAGGCGCGAATGCCAGATTCGTGGCACTGAATGTTCGAAGGGATGCAGGCGCGAATGCCAGATTCGTGGCGCTGCGGAGGGTAGGATGCAGGCGCGAATGCCAGATTCGTGGCACTGCGGAGAGTAGGAATTCAGGCGCGAATGCCAGATTCGTGGCACTGAATGTTCGAAGGGATGCAGGCGCGAATGCCAGATTCGTGGCGCTGCGGAGAGTAGGATGCAGGCGCGAATGCCAGATTCGTGGCACTGCGGAGATTAGGAATTTTAGGCGCGAATACGTGATTCGTGGCTCCGAGGTAAGAAGGATTCAGGCGCGAATGCGTGATTCGTAACCCTAAGGTGTGTAGGATTTGGGCGCGAATGCCAGATTCGTAGCCCTAAGGCGTGAAGGATTCGGGCGCGAATGCCAGATTCGTAGCTCCGAACGACCAGGGAAGGTTTGGACAGTAATCCCTCCGGTAATGACACCCGTTAGAACACTTTGTTTTTGTTTTGGTGGATTTTAACGTTGCACTTAACTAGAAGGAATATTTCCGAGAAGTATGTCTAGACATATGGCTGTACGCAGCCTATGTAGAAGTACGCCGAGTAAACACTATAAGAAACTCTATGCTCCGGTATCGCGAGCTGAAATCAGCTGTTGCACTGGTTTGTTTTGGTTTGGTGGCTTTCGTAGTTGGAGGATCTTTACAATGATTCGAAACGTTATTTTAGAGACAAGAGCGATTGTTTATTTTTATAGCACTTGGTAAATATATATATATATTGATGCGTTTGACGTTAGCATCTGCACAGGGACATTTATATAAACAATAATCAATGACAATTTATATGTATGAATGTGAGATATGTGAGTAATAGCAATGATATTAATATAATGGACTAAGAATTAGCAATGATGATATAACATATAATAAGCGTCTAGCGGTAGACGATTATGTAAATTACAATAAGCATAAGTAATAAAGGGAATAGATATAGAATAAGCAATAATGAAATAGCAATATATTAGATAATATGAATGGAGATGATACGCACTATAGAAATAAGTAAATGTAATCGCTTACGATTGATGTCGTCGATAATCGAACTGAGTCTAACACTTTTATATAAAAGTATGCGCGACTGTCAACTATAACACTCCTTCGTGGGAAGTTTCCGTAGAAGAAGCTCTCTGGCCGTTTTGGGCCTTGTATTTATACTATTGTCGGGATTGTTAGGGACGAAGAGTGTGCGCGGTATGCACCTTGACTGATCTTTGAAGATGCGACGCATTACGGCTTATTAATAGTTTTGTGTTTAGGGGTTTTATATGGCCTTGGCTTGTACTGGTAATGAGTGAAGGGTATGTGCGGTGTGTTCCATGGCACGTACGCCAAATCTGCGTCGCGGTAATGATCACGTGTTGATCATGAGGGTAAATATGCGTCGCATTTACATTATAAATAGATTTAGTTTTCAGGTGTTTTTACATGTAGGCTTTCGAAGCTGAATACTCAACCCATTTGGTGGAGTTTAGGATGTCGTATCGGATAGGGGTAAACGGGGTACTGACTTCTTTGGTCATAGAGAGGACATGAGACATAGTCTCGATTTAAGAGAGGGTTTTAAAGACGAGGGATTTGTTTGAAGTAGATTTGGAGGGAAGTGGTCATGCCACGTAAGTCGAAGAGGGGATTTGGAGGTCGTCGCTGACCATCTTGAGATGGGGACCGCTAAGGTACATCGTCAAGGCGATCAGCGATTATGGATTGACCGCTTCGAGATGGGGACCGCTAAGGTGCATCGTCCAAACGGTCTGGTATCTGGATTGACCGTTTAGAGATAGGGACCACTAAGGTATATCGTCTAAACGATCGGTTGGGTTTGAAAAAAGGGGTAAGGCTTAAGTATGAGGGTTTTTGATGGAGTTGTGGATTGATTTGTGAGGAAGTCGTGTTAAAATACCGCGCGAAAAATAGTGGGACATCACACCAAGTATACTTTTTTTGTTTGCATAATCAGATAAAATCAAGTTAATTTCAACTAAATTGAATAAAATTTTAATTCTACAAATAAAATTTTTTCAGAATTCGACTAAAATCGGTAAGTGCCCTATCTTCCAAATTTCTCAAAATTTGACTCTTCGATATATCTCAAAATTTGACTGTTCCAAGTTTAATTTTTTTGTTTGCATAATTAGATAAAATCAAGTTAATTTCAACTAAATTGAATTAAATTTTAATTCTACAAATGAAATTTTTTTAGATTTCGGCTAAAATCGGTAAGTACCGTATCTTCCAAATTTCTCAAAATTTGACTCTCCCAAATTTCTCAAAATTTGACTGTTCCAAGTATACTTTTTTTGTTTGCATAATCAGATAAAATCAAGTTAATTTCAACTAAATTGAATAAAATTTTAATTCTACAAATAAAATTTTTTCAGAATTCGACTAAAATCGGTAAGTACCCTATCTTCCAAATTTCTCAAAATTTGACTCTTCGAAATATCTCAAAATTTGACTGTTCCAAGTTTAATTTTTTTGTTTGCATAATCAGATGAAATCAAGTTAATTTCAACTAAATTGAATTAAATTTTAATTCTACAAATGAAATTTTTTTAGATTTCGGCTAAAATCGGTAAGTACCGTATCTTCCAAATTTCTCAAAAATTGACTGTTCCAAGTATAATTTTTTGTTGGCATAATCAGATAAAATCAAGTTAATTTCCACTAAATTGAATAAAATTTTAATTCTACAAATAAAATTTAATTAGAATTCGACTAAAATCGGTTAGTACCTTACCTTCAAAATTTCTCAAAATTTGACAGTTCCAAGTATAATTTTTTTGTTGGCATAATCAGATAAAATCAAGTTAATTTCAACTAAATTGAATAAAATTTTAATTCAACAAATAAATTTTTTTTAGATTTCGGCTAAAATCGGTAAGTACCCTATCTTCCAAATTTCTCAAAATTTGACTCTTCGAAATATCTCAAAATTTGACTGTTCCAAGTTTAATTTTTTTGTTTGCATAATCAGATAAAATCAAGTTAATTTCAACTAAATTGAATTAAATTTTAATTCTACAAATGAAATTTTTTTAGATTTCGGCTAAAATCGGTAAGTACCGTATCTTCCAAATTTCTCAAAAATTGACTGTTCCAAGTATAATTTTTTGTTGGCATAATCAGATAAAATCAAGTTAATTTCCACTAAATTGAATAAAATTTTAATTCTACAAATAAAATTTAATTAGAATTCGACTAAAATCGGTTAGTACCTTACCTTCAAAATTTCTCAAAATTTGACAGTTCCAAGTATAATTTTTTTGTTGCCATAATCAGATAAAATCAAGTTAATTTCAACTAAATTGAATAAAATTTTATTTCAACAAATAAATTTTTTTTAGATTTCGGCTAAAATCGGTAAGTACCCTATCTTCCAAATTTCTCAAAATTTGACTCTTCGAAATATCTCAAAATTTGACTGTTCCAAGTTTAATTTTTTTGTTTGCATAATCAGATAAAATCAAGTTAATTTCAACTAAATTGAATTAAATTTTAATTCTACAAATGAAATTTTTTTAGATTTCGGCTAAAATCGGTAAGTACCGTATCTTCCAAATTTCTCAAAAATTGACTGTTCCAAGTATAATTTTTTGTTGGCATAATCAGATAAAATCAAGTTAATTTCCACTAAATTGAATAAAATTTTAATTCTACAAATAAAATTTAATTAGAATTCGACTAAAATCGGTTAGTACCTTACCTTCAAAATTTCTCAAAATTTAACGGTTCCAAGTATAATTTTTTTGTTGGCATAATCAGATAAAATCAAGTTAATTTCAACTAAATTGAATTAAATTTTAATTCTACAAATAAAATTTTTTTAGATTTCGGCTAAAATCGGTAAGAACCGTATCTTCCAAATTTCTCAAAATTTGACTGTTCCAAGTATAATTTTTTGTTGGCATAATCAGATAAAATCAAGTTAATTTCAACTAAATTGAATAAAATTTTACTTCTACAAATAAAATTTTTTGAGAATTCGACTAAAATCGGTAAGTACCCTATCTTCCAAATTTCTCAAAATTTGACTCTTCGAAATATCTCAAAATTTGACTGTTCCAAGTTTAATTTTTTTGTTTGCATAATCAGATAAAATCAAGTTAAATACAACTAAATTGAATAAAATTTTAATTCTACAATTAAATTTTTTTGAAAATTCGACTAAAATCGGTAAGTACCCTATCTTCCAAATTTCTCAAAATTTGACTCTTCCAAATTTCTCAAAATTTGACTGCACAAAGTATAATTTTTTTGTTTGCGTAATCAGATAAAATCAAGTTAATTTCAACTAAATTGAATAAAATTTTAATTCAACAAATAAAATTTTTTGAGAATTCGACTAAAATCGGTAAGTACCCTATCTTCCAAATTTCTCAAAATTTGACTCTCCCAAATTTCTCAGAATTTGACTGTTCCAAGTATACTTTTTTGTTTGCATAATCAGATAAAATCAAGTTAATTTCAACTAAATTGAATAAAATTTTAATTCTACAATTAAATAATTTCATTTTAAATAAAATCGTGGAGCATGATATCTCACAACCAATTCACTTCGAATTTGCCATGTGTTTTATTTAGAAAATATATATAAAAAAAATGTATGGTGTTAATATCACATAATTCGTTTTAAATAAAATCATAGGGCACGATATTTCATAACACGATATGAATCACTTTAATACTTCAACTTCTCGTTGCACATGGTGCCCCACGATTTTATTTAAAGTGATATTAACACCATCAAAATTGTAGTATGTACAAGAAAATAATTATTTTTTAGTTTTTAGTGCATTTTTAATAAATTTTTTTTATATATTTTTTTATTTTCTAGTTTTTAGTGTTTGTGGATTTACATTTCACAGCTCAAACTTTTTTAGAAATGTTTTTTATTGCTGTATACCAGCGCCGTTCAGGAGTTGCCGCGTAGGGCAACTGGTCAGACAGCCCGGGGCAAACACTTGCTGGCGGCGCGCAAGCCACGTCACCCCGGGCAATACGGTACAGATGCCTAGGATGAACAAGGACCATCGCCTCCCTACGCATCTACGAGCCTGTACTCCCGCCACAACCATTCCTCCCCACTCCGCTCTAACGATAGCTGACGTCACTGCCCCGAGCTTTGCTCGCAGCGTTTGCCCCGGGCAAATGCGGCTGCCCATGCCCTGAAAACGGTAGCCTGACCGGCGCTGCTGTATACAGTTTAACAGTTTGCTTAAACACTATAGTGCTAAAGTCACTAAAAAATAATTATTTTCTTGTACTGCAATTGCGATGGTGATATACTACGAACGCCTGCAAAGTTTTAGTTTTACTATTCGTATATAGGTGACGGATTATTTCTCGATAAATTGTGTATTTTCGGTAATCGCGATGCCACTATAGTCTCCCGAACGCAGCTGCTTTTTGTCGTTTTCGTAAAGAACGCGAGTGGCTGATTTCAAGTCGTTAGGATTTGTGGTTATGGGTTATATTTATTGATGATTGGGTTATTTTCTCACCCCTTCGGGGTTATTTTTTTTTAAATATTGTATTGTCATTCAATCTATGCACGGCTGCTAAGTTTCAAGACAATTGGATAGTTGGAAGTGGGTTACATTTGAGTTGCCAGATTTGAACCATACAAACTATACAAACAAACAAACAGAGGATCGAAACTGAATAATGAATACGTTATAAAATTTGTATTTAAACAACAGACAATTCTTGTTGATAAAATAGATAATTTGATGTATAGCTAGATAAAAAAGAAAGTGTCATGTTTTTCGAAGAATTAGGTATAGCATTCATAAACTTCATTACGATCGGTGTGTTACACTTCGGTGATGTACCTTATTCAAATTGTATGCTTTGAAATCACACATTGATTATACAAAATATTACATCTCTCTATACGTATAAATGAAAAATATTGATGTGCAAAGAGTCTAGCAGGGTAAGCATGGTCAAACGGCCGCCACGCCGATTCCTGGAGTTGTTATTTTTTAAACAATGCTCCTTGCCTGAAAAACCATTGTGCAAAGTTTTAGATCGCTACCCTCCCCCCCCCCCCCCCCCCGTTTAAGGGTAATACGGGGGTAAACGCCCTTAACGTTATTATTTTTTATCTTGGTTACTACTTAAGATATTTGAATGAAACAAAATCGACAAAATAGCTACTTACTAGCTGTAAATCATATATTTTTTTCATAATTTCAAATCTATTATTAAGGATAGAAAAAAAATAATTAATTTTTTGGGGGTGGTTTTTCGAAACAACCCTTTGAGTGACAACCTCCAAAAAAATCAAGAATAATGCTCTATTATCGAGCTATTATATAAAAAATCCCGAAAATTGTCGAGATGGTGGAACATAGTTAAATAATTTAAAGAAGATCATTATATTTTAAATATGAGGGGTTTTGTGACGATAAAGAGTACTTGTCGCGAGCCTGAGTACGTGTCATTTAAATGCGAATGGAAGAAACGATTGCGGTTCGTTTGGGAGATCGAAGTGTGAAGGTGAAGGTAGCTGCGGAACAACGCGCATGCGCTAAATACGAATACTTCCCAGATATTAATAGGGTGTAGCAGGGTAAGCATGGGCAAAGGGCCCCAACGCCGATTCTTGGAGTTGTTATTTTTCAAACAATGCTCCTAGCCTGAAACACCATTATGTAAAGTTTTAGTTCGCTACAAATAAATGTTTATTATCTATACGTGTATTGAAAGTTTTATTGTTTATAATTATTTAACCCCTCAATGGCGACCTCGATACGTCGTCGTATGGAGAGTAGAGGGACGCGGTCGCCGTCGTTGAGGGGTGTTCGCGATGGCAGGGCAATCACTTTTACTATAATTTTTCTTGCTTTTAGCCTTTATTTTATCTGTACTATTGGTCGTTATTGCATGGTAGATTGTAAGATGTACATAGTTTTTAGATCAGTTTGAATTTCGGCGCTCTCGCGTGATCAGACCAATGGGTGATCGGCCCAGCCGCTCCCGCCGATCTCGCGGTTCGGGTGGACCGAGTAGCTCGGGCCGCGGGCGCGGCGGGGCGGGGGTACCGATCCATCCGGCGATCCGCGAGGTAGAAGTTCCGTTTTGCCTTCCTGTTCGCGCACCGCAGGTGTAAACACGCTGTTGCTTACCTCGCGAGTGCGATTTTCGGCCTCGGGCTCCGAGCCGATATTGTCCTTTGCGCGATTTCTATTTCGTGCGATTTCTTCGTTGTACGATCGCGTACAATTTTGTATAAACGAGACGAACTATCGTCTCCGATATTAGTTCGATTCTAAGGATCGGAGTGAAATACACCTTTTACTTGAACACGTGTCGTAACCGTCGATTATCCGACCATCCTATCCAACTAAAATTACCCGAGCGCGATCAATTCTTTAGTTCAAAGAACATTGTGCTCAAGGGGTTATTAAGTATGTTCCACCAACGCGATCATCCTACAATTTTATACATGATAGTTAGATAATAGAGTATTATTCTTGAGTTTTTGGTGGTTGTCACACATAGGGTTGTTTGCAAAAACCACCCCCAAAAAATAAATTATTCTTTTCTACCCGTAATAATTGATTTACAATTCGGAAAAATATATGTATTACAGCTAATATGTAGCTATTTTGTCGCTTTTGTTTCATTTAAATATCTTAAGTAGTAACAGAGAAAAAAAAATAACGATAAGGGCGTTTACCCCCGTATTAACCTTAACCGAGGGAGGGGGGGGGGGTGTAGCGAACTAAAACTTTACATAATGGTGTTTCAGGCTAGGAGCATTGTTTGAAAAATAGCAACTCCAAGAATCGGCGTTGGGGCCCTTTGCCCATGCTTACCCTGCTACACCCTATTAATATCTGGGAAGTATTCGTATTTAGCGCATGCGCGTTGTTCCGCAGCTACCTTCACCTTCACACTTCGATCTCCCAAACGAACCGCAATCGTTTCTTCCATTCGCATTTAAATGACACGTACTCAGGCTCGCGACAAGTACTCTTTATCGTCACAAAACCCCTCATATTTAAAATATAATGATCTTCTTTAAATTATTTAACTATGTTCCACCATCTCGACAATTTTCGGGATTTTTTATATAATAGCTCGATAATAGAGCATTATTCTTGATTTTTTTGGAGGTTGTCACTCAAAGGGTTGTTTCGAAAAACCACCCCCAAAAAATTAATTATTTTTTTCTATCCTTAATAATAGATTTGAAATTTTGAAAAAAATATATGATGTACAGCTAGTAAGTAGATATTTTGTCGCTTTTGTTTCATTCAAATATCTTAAGTAGTAACCAAGATAAAAAATAATAACGTTAAGGGCGTTTACCCCCGTATTACCCTTAAACGGGGTGGGGGGGGGGTAGCGATCTAAAACTTTACACAATGGTTTTTCAGGCAAGGAGCATTGTTTAAAAAATAACAACTCCAGGAATCGGCGTGGGGGCCGTTTGACCATGCTTACCCTGCTAGACTCTTAGTATTGTTTCATTGACATGTTTCCTAACTTCACTACCCAACCTCTCTATCATTCATTATTGCTACGTTCGGCGAGGCTCTGACGCTGGACGCAGCTCTCGTGCCGTATTCCTTCAAGACTTCTCGATAGACAGAGAGAACTCTGTGGCAACAGCGCGGCAGAGACAGAGAGAACCGAAGGTATGGCAACTATGCGTAAAAACTTCGTCTACACAGAGTACCTGGAGATGTCACTACTGTATAAGTTCTTTTTATCGACCGCAGTAGTTTCATTAGGGTCCGTCTGTTTACAAGGGACGCTTCGATCGATTCGGACCATAACAAAAAGGAGACGGCCCCCTTAATGCATAAATGTTTTTTTTACACCCTCCCCAAACTCAACCTCCTACATACACGTTCGATACGCGTTCAAAGAAGTTCAATACATGCTTGATATGTAATCCAGGAACGGTTATGCCAAATGATACATTCGAAGAAAAGGAGAGGGTGTCCAGTGAATAATTCGAAGAAGCAGAAGACGATAGTCAGCAAAAATGCAACATGGGTCTACATAAGATAAATTTTATGAACGCTCTGTGAGACCAGTTGCTCATCAAACTCGACAGCTGCCGGTCGTCGAGGAGTTTTTGATTAATTTTTTGTGCGTTTTCTGTTTGTGCGTTTTTGAATATGGGAATAACAAGGATTGCGCCGGAGTGTGACCGCGAGGTATGTACTTTACAATATTTTTAACATTTATCGCGTTTAATCTTTGATATTCATCGAGGCGATCGGGTCAATATTATATCACAAGTTTCTATGTCTAGGACCCGCCATCACCGACGTGGTCATCGGATTGGGGCTCGCCACAGCGGTCGCCTTCTCCGCCGCCGCAAGCATCGCCTTCGCCACCTCCATATGTATGTAGTTTGCATTGTTTTGTGTGTTTTATGTTTAATATGTTTAATATGTTTTCATGTGCTAATATTATATCGATGTTTGTGTGTGTTCTAGGATCCACAGGCATTGACGGAACAGTTGCGGGTGCTGGCGCGTGCCAGGATGTGCCGCCCCAGAAGGTTTTGATGCGGCGGTCAGGACTAGTGATAGGACCCATGATGGCCGCACGCCTTCGACACCCCTGGGTACCGTATAGACAGTTGGGGCCCCTGCGACGGCCGCGATCTCCATCCTCATCGCCCCCATTATCGCTACAACCGAACGACTTGCTGGAGATACGAATGTCGCCGTCACCGCAGCCATCTCCGCCCCAAGTATCATCGCCCGATTGGCTTGAGGGGTTGTTGGCATCGCCGTCATCTTCACCATCGCTGCAACTATCGTCTTCGGCACCTTCTCGCCACTCTCCTTCGCCACCTTCTCGCCACTCTCCTTCGCCACCTTCTCGCCGCTTTTTTTTTTAGTAGTTTTTTTTATTATTTTTCTTTTCTTTTATATTCTTTTATATTTTTATATTTTTATTTTTATATTGTATTTTATATTCTTTATATTCTTTATTTTTTTCAAATTTATATTGTCTTTTTTTATATTCTTTAATATTTTTATATTTTTATATTTTATATTGTCTTTTATATTCTTTTATATTCTTATATATCCTATTATATTTTTATTTTTCTTAATATATTCTATTTTTCGTTTTGTAACAATATATATATTTCTTAAACGTATATTATTTCTCCATTTTATTTACCCGTCTTCCTCCTCCTTCTCTCGCCACCTAATTTTAAGATTCAACGTTTCTAAATTATTATTTCTCTGCGTTGGGGAAAAATTTCTATCACATATATGTATTGAAAAACATATTTCTACCGACACCGTATAATCATATTTCGTTCGTTCCTTCTTCACACCGTGAAAATGACATCATCCTACACGGCTGCTCCAGAGGAGTCAAATTATGCGTAATCGCGCGATACGCTGTGACGTTAAATAGAACGCTTTAGAATGCTGCATATTTGTTTGAAAAAATATGTAACCGCCTCACAGCATCTCCAGGCTTTTGTATGTAACTCCCCATCATCATCCTACTTCTCTCCTCCCCACCTAATTTTAAGATTCTACGTTGATTAAAAATTATTTCTCTGCGTTGGGGGGAATTTCTGTCGCATATTGGTTTGTAAAAAAATATTCCGGCGGTGGATTTGGTTTAGAAAAATATTTGGGGGCCGGATCGAGTCTGAAAAAAGATTTTTCATTCAAGACCCGGCCACAGAAATTTTTTAGAGGGAGGGGACGACCCTCTGTGGAAATTTCCGGGGGTGGGTCAGCTCTGGAGAGGTCTCCGCGGTGGTTTGCCCGGACTGATCCCCTCCACGATTCCGGCTTCCCCCACTCCGCGGCTCATGCGCGCGCAACCGATCTTCCACTCCTCGCTCCCCCCGCGCCCATGTTTCCCTCCACCGCACTACCCCGCGCGCGCCCTCACTTCCCCGCCCCCGCACCCCCCTCAGAGGACCAGCGTTAGAAACGGCCTTTCTATACTACTACTGTGTTTTCGTGGAGTCCTTAATATCCATTAGGCCCGAAGCGAAGCGCGGGTATATTTGCTAGTTAAATATAAATTCAGTAGAGTGTCCATAATCGTTTGGTCGAAACGAAATCCTATTAATTTTGTTCAATGATAGGTTATGTTTACTTTTAAATTTAACATGTGCCGTGTCTTAAGTCGTACCCATATGAGATTCCTAACTCGTACTGGTCGTCAGTCGAAATAACGTCAACGCAGAATATGGAAAACATAAAAAATGCGGCAAATAAAAGAAAGTCTATAATTAATAAAAAGGAATTGGCATTAAAAATTAAAAAGAAAAAAAGCGATTGGTTTTGTTTTATCTGTGGAGAAGATCGGAAGGAAAATATGATTCAATGCTTGAAATGCAAATCATGGGTGCACGATGTATACACTGGAGTTAACAAAAGAACAAAAAAATTTGTATGTGATGTTTACTAACTGAATACCTATGTGTTATATAAACAGATTAATACAAAATGTGTTTTAATTATTATTGTTGCTTAATTGAATTCTTAGGTACGACTTAGGCTATAGGTGGTACGACTTAGGAAACCGGTTATTTTAGTCGTACCGATGTAAGTTTTTAAAGCTTTAGTTTATTTTTCATGACAGCATATAGATTTTCTAATTTCGTTATAATAAATAACAACAATATTAACACAAGTTTTGAATAACACATTTAATTTCTATTCATTTGATAAATCCTAAGTTTTATACGGTTTTATTCTTAAGGGGTACGACTTGAGCAACCTTACCCTACCTTAGCGGTCCCCATCTCCAGACGATCAACTATAAAACCCCCTTCCCCTCTTCGGCCTTCGAGGCGCGATCTCTTCCCACACATTTAAATTATAAACAAGTCCCTCGTCCCAAAAGACCCCCTTACCTCGAGACCACGTCTCAACCCTTCTGAACTACCAACCACATCAACGTCACCCTCGCCCCTCCAACCAAACCCATCCAATAGGTTGAGTACCCCTTTTCGGAAGGCCCAAATAAGAACCCCTAACGATCTATTGCGACGCAGATTTCGCGCATGAGTCATCACCACGTTTCAATTATATAACGCATATTTTGCACCTGAGTCATGGTGCATACCGCGCATACCCCTCAGTCCTAAACATTGTATAAATACAAGGGCCCCAGAGACCATAGCCCTCTTCTTCTACAGAAACTCTCTTGTAGAGGACTTACAACGATCTGTCGCGCATATTTAAACCAAACAATGTTAGATTCAGTTCGATTTACCGTCTACATCAGGCTTGGGAATTAAGTGAACGCGGCGGCCGATTTTCAGAAGCAACGCCTCCTTTCTCCCGCCGCGCGTCTTGGCCCCGCGGCGGCCCAGCAGCTTGGTGCGCCTCAGGCCTGTACCACGTGAACCACGCGTGGCGTATTAGGGCGACATTGTATCAATAGGTTTCCCCATCGGCCCAGAGAGCACGATTGTCGATGCGTTTTTGTTTTGTCAACGCGCCACGCGCGGTTCATATGGTACGGGCCTGAGGCGCTCCAAGCACTTAAGGCGGGATCTCCTACCTGCGACCGCCAGCGACTGGTCGCAGCGATTTGACCCAGCGACTGGCCTCAGGTTGAATCTCCTTGCCTGCGACCAGGGGTGTGCGGATACCCGACTTTTCGGGCTCGGAACGGGCCGGAAACTATCGGGCGGGGTCCCGATACTTTCGTATTGTCCGAGATCCCAACGGTTTCGGGATCCCGAGACTCGATTCGGGCTACAAGCATAGCCGCCATGAGCGGGCAATTTGATTTCAGGTCGGCTCGGCAAAACTCGGACGTTTAAACTGGTTATCTATTCGAGCGGGATATTCAAATCGACTAAATGTACCTTACTGCAGTTTGCTGATTATTGGCGAAGTTTACCAATCATTGCCGAATGGGCATTTAAATTGGTTGTCTAGTGATTTCCCTAGTTTATTTCTGTCCTTGTCGAGTGACGCCTCTTATTATATCTCCTCTTTGCTTGTAGCCCGAAACGAGTCTCGGGATCCCGAAAACTTTGGGATCTCGAGCAATACGAAAGTATCGGGACCCCGCCCGACCCCACCCGAAATTTCCCGACCCGTCCCGAGGGCTAGGAACCCGAGCCTCGGGACGATCCGCACACTCCTACCTGCGACCAAGTCCATTGCCACAGTGGGGCAGAATCCCAAGAAATAGAGGAACTATTCAACATGCCATTTTTCGCAATCGAAATGCCGAATCATATTAAGCTACTTTATAAAAAAAGATTTTTGATTTTCTTTCGGCAAAGATAGAAAACTATTACTGGATCTAAAGAAATGCATAAAAAGTTTAAAACATCTTCGTCTGTATTGCAGTGGGAATATTTTGAGCTACAATTTTTTCTATAATTTTTAAAATCTTTATTTCTGCCTTCTTCTTTGGTCTGTCCACCCAATTGGCCGATTGGAAGGTTGCCAAAATATTTTATACTTTCGCAGGAATGTATTTACACTTTGTGAACAGTATTTGGTATATAGGCAAACATGGATACAGGTTTACCACTATTTTGTGGTAATCTATACTAGAACAAATGATTTATGTGGTAAAAATACTAGACTCCCTCCGGAGGGAGTCAAGCGACCGGTGGTCGCAGTGCCCAGCCTGCGACTAGGTATAATGGGAAACAGACCCTATCGCATTGTGTTGCCTCTCGAGTAGCCTAGGCTGGTACTCAAACAGACTCCTGTCAGGCTCCTACGTCTGGCGTATACCCGACGATCGCAGTCGCTTGTAGGAGAACAGATACATGCTTTCCCATTGCACCAGTATACTGCGACCAGTCGCGGGTAGGAGATCCTACCTTCAGGCCGCCGCGGGGGCCAAGACGCGCGGCGAGAGAAAGGACGCGTTGCTTCTGAAAATCGGCCGCCGCGTTCACTTACTTCCGAAGCCTGGTCTACATCAATCGTAAGCGGCTATAATTACTTATTTCATTATTGATCATCGTCTCCATTCACATTATTCCTTATTGCTTTCGCTTTGCGTATTTTTCATTATTGCTTATTGTATTTCTATTTCATCATTGCTTATTGTATTTCTATTTCATTTATTGCGTATTGTATTTCTATTTCATTTATTGCTTATGCTTACCGTATTTTATATTATCATCTATTACTTATTCTTTTGTATTTCACGTCCATACATATATTTCTATTGCTAACTGTTTATATATGTGTTTATGTGCAAATGCTTAATGTCTAACGCATTATTATAAATATTTACCGCTATCACACTGACAGCGCGTGGCATATTCTTGTGCGTTAAATCAAATAAACGCTTTTGTCGTAAAATTACGAATCGAATTATTGCATCGATCCTTCGGCTGCGGAAGCTCCAAATCACAACAAGCTGGTGCTACAGCTGATCTCGGTTCGCGAACGTCGGGGTTTCTTTCAGTGTTTACCAGGCTTACTTTCGTATAGATCTTGTACGCCCATATGGCTAAACGTATTTCGCGGAATATTACGGTCTGCTTCTTATATCAATGCAGCGGTAAATCCAATTACCAGGCCTAAATATAAACCACGGGTGTTCCAACGAGTGTCGCCCAGGTGCGCAATTTCTGCTTAAACCTTGCCTGGTCGTTCAGTGCTACGAAGCTGGCCTTCGCGCCTGAGATTCCCTCTAACCCTCAGTGCTACGAAGCTGGCCTTCGCGCCTGAATTCCTAACCCCACATGTTATTGTCCCAGATACCGCCACCCGGGACGTGACAACCTCTCGTATATCGTGATCCTCCTAAAATAAATTCTTGCAACAGCAATAGTAGCTGCAGCATCACACTCATCCCTCCTAAAAAGGGAAAACTCAGAATCCAGCGGAACAGTATCGGGACGAATATCACCATTAACATTAAAAGAAGAAGGAAATGGAAATTATAATATAATCTCTAAAAAAAACCCAAAATGAAAATATTAAATCTTACAAACCGGAAAAAGAGAATCCCAAACACAGAGGATTACCAAAATTAAGAAGTGAAATTCCAATTAAATGTAAGGTTACTGAAATAAATGATCACTTATGGATGAGGAGAGAAACATTAGCAATATTCATCAATACAGAAGGCGATCCAATAGAGAAATCAGGAATTGGTTTGAAAGAAAGGGAGATGCTTAAAGTATCTTCAAAAACACTATTCGAAATAGGAAAAGTAATAAGAATTCCAGAAGGAAGTCAACTAATTTTAGGAATGGTAATACCGGACCATGCCAACCTATGCCGTAATCTTAGAGAACGGAAGATTAAGAAAATATCATTATCTAAGGAAGGGAATAATGCATTGTGGGAAAAAAATAAGGAACATAGTTCACAATAATAATTTGTAATGGAACCATACAATTACCTACGGAACAGGGTAGAGTAACGATAATAAAAGAAAATCATGAATCACCAGTAGGAGGCCATAAAGGAGTAGCAAAAACTTATGATCGAATTAGAAGTCTATACTATTGGAAAAATATGAAAGCAGATATTAAACAATCAAGAGACACGGTAGTGTCTCGCGTCAAGTATATATAGGTATATGCGCAGCGCGAGACACTCTGTGGCTATATTACACCGAGACCCGCTATCAAGAACCCTGAGATTATCGAATCTCAATAACGGCTGATCCGATTAGATTTTGAATGGTCTTAATGGATAGCTTGGGTTTGATTTACATAAGAAAAGTGTCTTCGTTTTGTTCCTACGTGCCTTATGAGCTGAGATATATCAATGCAAAGTTGGAATTTGCCGAATATTATGTTAAGAGATTTTTCTCCATCGTCAAGTGTAGGCAAGAGGGGAACATGAAAGGGAGAGGAAATGTCTCCAATATGCACGTTGTTTATTCGATGAAGGTTTCGGCACTTCCGCCCAATCGCGTAACAAACACGATTTGTTATCACGTGACAGCCAGACAGAGACCACATCTGTCAAGGTAAACGTAACCTAGCTAGTGTCAAACCATCATAACCTGCCAAGTGTCAAATAAGGTAAGTAGTCAACATTTTTCAAATGTCACGGGTTTTTACACCATATAGGGCACTGAAATATAGTCTCAATTAACAAGGTAAGTCGCCAAAATTTTTTAATACATTTTTTATGTAGAGCTTCTAGAAACGAAGGGGACGCACAGACTTGGAAGTTGCCCGGAGAAGGTTCGACAGAGAAATATCTTCTTTCGCACAAGTTTCTAGAAATTTATACCAGGCATGTACAAAATAATAATATATTGTAACAAATTGCATTTAAATTGCACAGATATTTTTATACTAGTAAGCCGTTTTTAATTTAGAGTTTCTACAGGGTGATTCTGGAGCTCCGCCCGACAATGGATGCGTCCTGGTACCCCGTGGCGAGGTCAAGCCCCCGCAGTGCCCCACCGAATTTTAGGGCTTGGAGTGCCTATTAAGAAGTGAGATATCTTCAACTTCCGCATTTCTCATCGGATCTTTGCAAAAACGACGCCAATTGATTCCTTATGTTTCGCCGATGAAACTGACACCAAGAACGATGTAATTCGGAAAATAATGAAGGAAATTCCATGAAAAATTAATTTCCATAACCTCAAGCTAACTTCGTTAATAATAGTCCGTAAAAAGAAAAAAAGAAAAAATAGAAAGAATAGAAAAAATATAATATAAAAGAATATAAAAGACAATATAAAAATATAAAAAATATAAAGAATATAAAATACAATATAAATAGTAAAAAGAAAAAAAGAAAAAATAGAAAGAATAGAAAAAATATAATATAAAAGAATATAAAAGACAATATAAAAATATAAAAAATATAAAGAATATAAAATACAAAATAAATATAAAAATGTAAAAAATTAAAAACTAATCGAAACGGAAGCGGCGCGAAGGCGTCGAAGGTGAGGGGGGTGATGGGGGTGGTGATTGAACGTCCATCATCCACGACGGTGACGGGGACGATGAGAGCGATGAGGGCGATGGACACCCAATACGGGGCCCACCGCGAACCAACATTGTGCTCCTGTCGCCGCACTCGCGCAGCCATCATGGGGCCAAGCACTGGCCCCGACCGCTCCATCTGTAACTGGAGTGCCTCCAGGTCCGCCAGCGAGACTCCTATATTGTACAGCGGCATGTCCTAGATCACAAACACAAACGTTGATATAACACTGATACATTAAACATATTAAACATAAAACATATAAAACAATGCAAACTACAACATACCACTTGTGGCGGCGACGGCTGCGGCGAGCCCCAATCCGCTGACCACGTCGGGGATTGCGGTGGCAACGGTTGCCATAGACTCCAATCCGCCAACTCCGTAGGCGATGGTGGTGGCGAACGCTAGACATAGAAAACCCGCGATTTAATATTGACACGACCGTATGATTTGAGCTCGTTCGATTTCAAAGATTAAACGCGATAAATGTTAAAAATATTGTTTTGTACATACCTCGGGGTCACACTCCGGTGCAATCCTTGCTACTCCCATGGTTATACAGTAAAAACACACAAAACGCACGATACAAAATAAAAAAACTCCTCCACGACCTGCAGCTGTCGAGTTTGGTGAGCAACTGACCTCGCAGAGCGTTCAGAAAATTTATCCTATGTGGACCCATGGTGAATTTTCACAGGCTATCAGCTTCTAGTTCTTCGAATTATACATTGGGCACTCTTTTCTTCGAACGTATCATGTGACCGAACCATTCAGTGTTTACATATGAAGCATCTATCGAACTGCTTTGAACGCGTATCGGATGTATATGTAGGAGGCTGAGTTTGGGGAGGGTGAAGAAAAAAATTTGTGCATTAAAAATTGATTATATTTTATTAATGCAATTCTCTCTGGTGTTTAGACCACCAGTTGAATATTTTAAATACATTTTGCAAAGCACAATGCTTCGCGTCTCTGCTACATCGCAGAGTATTAACTACATTTAGCTTATTTAGAGATTTGATATCCTCATAGTCAAAGTCCAGCGTTTCAATGATCACATCCGCTCTCGTATTTTCATCGAGGAAATCCACAAGCCAGTCGCGTTTCTGCAGCCCTTTAACGTATACGATATGGAATGCGTCATCTTCTCCGTCGATCGCATCAGCTACAGCTTTCGTAATCAGCTGTTTAGCCATACTGTACGGAACGTCTCCATCGTCCCATCGTAGTCCATGATGTTTTGCCACCAACCATCGGATGCTTGATTTGTCGGATTTTGTACGAAGATATTGAGGCATCGAACTCCCAAAAATATAGTGCGAGAGAATTGTTCCCATTCGTAGGACAGCCACTTCCTTGACAACAAATCTTCCATCAACGATGAATCCTTGCAGGTCAACAAATGTTGGTACAGCCATTACCGATACAATTAGAGATCCGCTCGCTTCCAAGACAGATGGGAGAATGCAGTCTTTCTTGTAAAGCATCTCAATTTTTCATGATGAAATTTTTGTATGAATTTGACACAGGAGAGGGCGGGCAAGTAGCGTGACAATTTAATTTATTTTGCGCACCACGTTTGTCAGCGGATTGTATTCAACCACCCGATCGTGTAGAATCAGACAGTATGCTGTAGTATTTGCAGGTACATTCTCTTTACACTCGAATTCTATGCGCACGTCCACGGTACCATTCTTGATCGACTCATTTTGTCGCGAACAATCAATCACCACGAAAGGAACAAATTGTAAAAATTCAGCCATGGTGAATAATGCCTCGTTGCAACTATGTCCATAATACGATTTACGGAAATGTGTATACAGGTTAAACAAGATAGCATGTCTATTCTTGTCAAAGTCCAAGTTCATATCATCGTATGGGTAAAATTCCGAGTTGAGAAAAAGTTTCGCGTTGGTCAATTTGCAGTGGTCAAACCGAGTAACATCTTCGATCATCACATTCTTTCGAGCAGTCTGTAGAGCAAAGATAATGTATCGCGGCTTCTCCAGCTGTGCAGATACCTTCACGGCCCACGAATGCTTGGTTGTGCTCTGTAAGAGAGGATACTCGTACAGATCCCACGAGCGAAAACTAATGCTCAGGTTTTATCCACTTTTCAAAGCATGTAGCAACGATAGCTTATTAACATCGTTCAGCGTCACATGAGGCATCCGCCATTGCACATTAAGTAATTCAATTTCTGGTTCCAACGTCGATGATCCTATTATCGTATTAAAATCAATTCATGACGCGCATTAATAATCATGCGTTTATAGTCCTCGCAAAATCCCAGCAAATATTTGAGCGGGATGCAAAAATTGAAATGATTTTTCACTTTTAGTCCATCGCGTCGTTTCAAGCCCCATCCGGCATTCTCCATATTCTTGTCTTCGTCAGATGTCAGTGATATATAGTTTTTAAGCGTGTTAGTTATTCCAACGTTTCTGTTGCGATCAATCTCCACACCATTCAGCTCGTATCGAATCTCATCAAATAAGAACGCCATGCAATTATTTCCCAACGTCATCGTTAATGCATCGTTTGGCTTATTTATCATCAATTTCCCCTCCACGTAGAGGTAACTTTGACACGGCAATGTGTATAAATCCTGATGCTGTATAGGTATTCTTATCTCATCGCTGTATCCAAACGTTGTGTTGACGTATGGGTTGTACGTGTGAGTCTCGAGCTTGACGATGCGATCATCAAACGTCGGCTTCCCTCCAATGCTTAGAATGTCAGTCATTTTTCAACTTATATGCGCACAATGAATCCCAATGATTTCAAAAATGCAATGTTCGCAGTACTGAGCCTCTTCTTTTTAGCGTAATCAGAGCTGTTGCAGTTGTTGTTGTTGTTGTTGTTGTTGTTGTTGTTGTTGTTGTTGTTGTTGTAAACAATTTCACTTGGAAGAAACGGGTTTCTGGAGTCGTACAACACAAGCATCTCTTTCGTTCGCACCACGCGTAATATCGCCGTCGTCGCATGTGCAGTCTGATGGTAATCTCTTCACCTCGAAAATCAAGCAACCGTCCGTCTTGATCCACAACGCGTATCGTTAGATCCGTAATGACCCGTGCGGTGATCGGAAGATAAATGATCTGTGCGGGCGTTTCCGATATCTTATAACCTGGAGGGACTCTCGGAGAAAATTCATGTATCGTATGTACGCGCCTCCCATTGTTGTACGCGCCAGTGGTCACGCTACATTCTACGCGAATAATGTTCACGTTCATGATATTAATTGGATCGTCCGATTCGTGCCACCGCCCTGGTTCTAATACCCGATTCATCGAGAATCCCAGTAGCGATCCAATGTTATTGCGCTTCGTAAAATCTACGGTGAACGAGCAGTACAGCTCGCTTTTCATGGTGTTGTTGTTGGGACGCAACACTATAGGATACACATCGTTGTCACCATCATCCTTGTTGTTATCGAGATTTTAAGATACCGCTCGAGTAATCGCTGCCTCAAATACTTGGCAATGGCATCTAGTTCGTAGGAGCCGTGGGGAATCGTAATGTATTCATGACTGGTGTCGACGCTGCTGTTGATGTTATAGTTTACAGCGAAGTAGAATTTATCGTTGCTCGAGTCGATATTCGGTATTGTATGATAAGTTTCAAAGGTTGTTAGGCCAAGCTCGTAATCATCGTCGCTCAAATCTATGGGTGGAAAGTAGCTCACCGCGAGGGTGCTACTCTTGCCGGTTAGAGTGAATGTCAACGACATATTCCGCTGAAACTGCTCCACTAGTACTGAATCAGAGCGGTGGAAGTCAATCCTTAAATTTGGTGCCAATCGTTTGTAGAAAGCGTAGACATAGTTGTCCACAATTGCTCTGATTGTACTTTTGATACGACGTTCGATTGTATTCGATTTTCACAGCATCTTTATCCAGATATTGTACCAATTCTCTAGGCGGTCGAAGATTCCAAAAGCTGTCGAAATATATAGCTCGACACCCTCTCTTCGCATACGCCACCCAATGAGTCCCCGGTCCCTCGACATTGTCCAAATTTATGATCCCAATCTCGTTTCAATGTACTCCTCCGACAGGTAGCGCATTGCGTATGAAAACACCTCTAAAGAATGGAATACGCATACGTTTTACCAACTCCTCTAATTGCGCATCGGTAGTTACGCCCACTGGCATTTTTATTTCCTTTTCGACGTTTTTTTTTTCGTTTCGATATTCCCTGTCCGCGCTTGTACGGTGTGACATAAAGTCCACGACCTTCCATGGAGCGATTATGACGCTGCATTTCCCGCAGCTGATGTTGCGCTGCCGTATTATCGTTTACCGCCTTGACGATCCCCGCCGCTCCACCAGATAACGATCTGAGAACACCTAGCAGTGGGAGAAGTGGTAATATACCGCCACGTTTTGCTATCGGAAGAATCCGCTTTTTCGATGCTCTCTTTGGAGTTCTTTTGCGAGTTTTTGTTTTCATCCCCATTCCGATTTTCGTCTTGGCCTTCATAGCTGCCCAAATAGCTGTAGCAGCACCTCTTTCACCCAGAGTCGAGTCTCGCGCAACGATGCGTTTTCGCGCTTTGTTAGCGAGAACGTTATCTGCCGCGTGCCGTTCACCGAGATCGTTACTACGCGAATATGCAATATCGTGTTCGCGACACGCTGCGTCCAACGGATTGATGCCTTGATCACCTCTAGCCAATCGTTTTATCAGATGAGTTCCTGGGCCGCAAAACTGGTAACCCGGGATATGTAATTCGATAGGTAGCGCGTTTATCGCCCGATTTAACAAACCACAACCTGTTTTTACTCTCGCCGACGACATTCGTCACAGTTTTTAATCAATGGTGCTGGACCGTCGATATGCGTTCGCTGCCAAGGGCGATTATAATGTTCCAGACACCGACGATACTGTCGAACCTCAGAATCGGCTTTTATATGCTCGGGGAGTCTGTTCCACAACTGATCAATGTGTCTGCTAAACTCTCGCAGTAGAATAATCTTTGGTATATATTTCAGCTGCTCAGAGGTTAGGTCTCGAATATCACAATTATCCGACAGAACCAGAAGCATTTTGAATACTGAGCTGTTTTGCTTCGGCGCGGACATATAAATATGGCGCGTCGCCGCTTCGACGTGTCAAAATCATTTTTCACAGTTCGCGGAGAGGATGCGATTCGTGCGACAACCTGTAACGATACGCGTGACAAATTTCGATGATAAATCGCAAATGATGTCCTCGAGAACAAGACGCATACATGGCAGTATGCTACCAAACACTATACGCTGCCTCATTTGTGGTCCATCAAATTGTGGAAAGACCAACGTGCTGATGAGCTTGTTGGAAAGTCCACACGGCGTTCGCTTCGAGAACGTGTTCGTGTATTCCAAGTCGTTGCAACAGCCAAAATATCTGTATTTGGAGAATTTATTAACTCCGATAGATGAAATTGGCTACTTTACGTTTTCGAATAACAGTGACATCATCCCACCGAGCGAATCGTTTCCGAATTCTATTTTTATCTTTGATGACGTTGCATGTGACAAGCAAGATACGATAAGGGAATACTTTGCAATGGGGCACCACTCGAACGTTGACTGCTTCTATCTCTGTCAGACGTATGCAAAGATTCCCAAACATTTTATACGCGACAATGCGAATCTGCTGATTCTGTTTAAGCAGGATGGTACCAACTTGAAACATGTGTACAACGATCACGTAAACACTGATATGTCTTACGAAGATTTCTGCGCGTTGTGTCGTAATTGTTGGCAACGGGAGTATGGTTTCGTGGTAATAGACAAGGATAGCACGATGTCCAATGGACGTTATAGAAAGGGATTTAACGAGTTTGCCATACCATGAGATTGTCACTTGTCGTCGACACGTCGGTGGGAAAGCAACGTCTCCGGTACAACGATGATTGATGTCGATAGTCTGGAGATTAAGGATCGCGAGAGAATAGTGAAGGAAATTGCAAAAACCAGCGAAGCCATCCGCAAGAAATATCACGCTTTGAAGACTGGCAAGATGGAGGAAGATATCGCGTTGGAGAGATACTTTAAACCTGTTGTCGAACCCCTAAAACATATCGTGGAAAATACTACAGCGGTAGAAGCTGACGACGCGTCACCGCTGATGAGCACAGACGTTGAAGGAAATGAAACATTAACGGCTAAAACAAAGAGGAAACGATCATACATGTCATCGAAAAAATCACTCGTAACCTCCACACCAGTTCAATCGAAGCGGAAACGGCAGAATGTCACGTCAAACGATTCCACGGTTTCTTCCACACCAATAAATACATTTCCCGCTGTACAATCGGTCGCAACCAATGATGCCGACGTTTTCGAAACATCTGCCGATGAGTCGTTTGCAACATCTGTCAGACATCAACTCCAACCATCCACGGGACGAGAAACGTTGCGCAACCATTTCGGCCCGCTGGGTCAAAAATATATGAGCGCAATCCTAAGTAGAGATAGTGATATGACCATGGACTATGTGTATGGTATATACTTTGGTGGTAGTGGACCGATGCTTGGGGATAAGGCTTTCGATATAGACAAGGATGATAATACAGGGTGTCCCAAAAATGTCGCGTTTCCTTGAAAGGGGTGACTCAGGGGGTGATTTGAAACAACTTTTTCCTTAGCGAAAATATTGTCCGAAGCTTCGTTAAGGAGATATTAAGCAAAAACCCCGACCAATCAGAGCGCGCGCCTTCCGCCTCAGTTCCCGCGGTAGCGTTGGCTACGAGGTAGGCGACCGCGCTTGTGCTACGAACGTACGAACAAGCAAGTTGGCATGCATCGAAGGAAACCGCGTTACACATTTTTTTTTAAAGCAGAATCTTAAATAAGAATAATTTGAAGTGAGAGGACAAGAAGTACGTAAATTTCGTTTTTAAATAAGGCATAAACGAAAAGCTAACGTAACAGAAAATGTACGACAAGTGACCGTAATTCGTTATTGAGGTAAAAATCCGTAGTTTAAGAACGGCCAACACAACTAAATTTAAAAAATAATATTAGGTGTATGAATAAATTCTTTCCGACTGGAATTTCTATCGCGGTGGTATTCAGAAGTTGCCAGAAAAATGGCAAAAGGTAATGAACAATAATGGAAATTATGGCGATGATCGAGTTGTTTTCATATTTTTTAAATCGAACTGTTATTGTACCCTAAAATCGGAAAGAATTTATTTTCACACCTAATAATCACCAATAAATTAAAGAAAACTCACCCTTTCGGACATTCCTTTCCTTGCTTTCCTTCCCTTTCCGAAAACCTGTGTCACTGGGTCACTGTACCGATCCTGGTTATCGGTGGACGAAAAGATTTATGGTTGGGTAGCGCCCAGTGCTCAGCTGATCACACTGCGTCCGGGTTAATGTACCGAATATTCACTTCACTGCGCGGCTACTAACACTGATCACTGAATTTATTTTTCACGGAACGTGTTGTTCCTACGTTATAAAAATTGGTGGCTGCGAAAGGGGCTGATTACTGTTAATTACTGAGACGAGATTACTACTATTACCCGGCGAAAAGAAAACTCGTGGCAGACTGTCTCGGGCTATGCAGTCCGCTGCTGTGACGATTGGTCGAGTCACCTATTTGGGCACACTTTTAAAGACGGGGCACACGTATTTTGGTTATTGGCTGAAGTTGCCACATACATTGTCACACCGCACGACGAAGAGAACGAACGAAACACGAGATCGAGTGGGATAGAGCGATTTGACCAAGCGTAGCCTACGCTTTTGTTTTGACGATCGTCGGTCGGATCCGTATCTGATCGCTGCACAGCAGCGGACTGCACAGCCCGAGACAGTCTGCCACGAGTTTTCTTTTCGCCGGGTAATAGTAGTAATCTCGTCCCAGTAATTAACAGTAATCGGCCCCTTTCGCGGCCACCAATTTTTATAACGTAGGAACAACACGTTCCGTGAAAAATAAATTCAGTGATCAGTGTTAGTAGCCGTGCAGTGAAGTGAATATTCGGTACATTGACCCTGCGATCAGCTGAGCACTGGACGCCGATGACCAGGATCGGTAGAGTGGCCTAGTGACACAGGTTTCCGAAAATGGAAGGAAAGCAAGGAAAGGAATGTCCGAAAGGGTGAGTTTTCTTTAAATAATTGGTGATTATTAGGTGTGAAAATAAATTCTTTCCGATTTTAGGGTACAATAACAGTTCGATTTAAAAAATATGAAAACAACTCGATCATCGCAATAATTTCCATTATTGTTCATTACCTTTTGCCATTTTTCTGGCAGCTTCTGAATACCACCGCGATAGAAATTCCAGTCGGAAAGAATTTATTCATACACCTAATATTATTTTTTAAATTTAGTTGTGTTGGCCGTTCTTAAACTACGGATTTTTACCTCAATAACGAATTACGATCACTTGTCGTACATTTTCTGTTACGTTAGCTTTTCGTTTATGCCTTATTTAAAAACGAAATTAATGTACTTCTTGTCCTCTCACTTCAAATTATTCTTATTTAAGATTCTGCTTTAAAAAAAAAATGTGTAACGCGGTTTCCATCGATGCATGCCGACTTGCTTGTTCGTACGTTCGTAGCACAAGCGCGGTCGCCTACCTCGTAGCCAACGCTACCGCGGGAACTCAGGCGGAAGGCGCGCGCTCTGATTGGTCGGGGTTTTTGCTTAATATCTCCTTAACGAAGCTTCGGACAATATTTTCGCTAAGGAAAAAGTTGTTTCAAATCACCCCCTGAGTCACCCCTTTCAAGGAAACGCGACATTTTTGGGACACCCTGTATAATCATCGATGGTATAAAATACGGAGGAACAGCCGGTCTTTACGAACTGATTTTTAAGAGAATTCCCGACGATACCACATACACCGATGCCGATAAACAAAAATATAAAAGTATACTGCTGACGACGAATGCACACAGACGCGGTCATGATGCTCAAAATCCCATATTGGGTAACAAGGGATACAAGTACAAACATGTAATTGCACCGCTACTCCCCCGTGTATCGGCTAGTAGGGCAGGGAAAGGTCTAACGACACCGCGAGTCATGATGGTAAACGATAACAAGATCGATTACGTGCACTGGGACGATCCCAACGAACTGGTGGATCGATTCCGTTTGCTGGAAGCGTCGCGTCAGGCGGGTAACAACTCGCACGACAACCAAATTCTATCGATTATCGAGGAACTCCGCGAGGCAGGCCTCATTATAAATTAAGCCGCGCGCCTATGATGTGCGCAGTATGCATCGAGATGCCGATCAACAAATTTGGAGTGTTGCTCGAGAAGAGTGGAGCAGCTAGAATGGACTACAAATGGAGCGGTTTGCTTCGAAATTATATGCAAGATAACGCTCTTTGCGTGACTGGTGCTGACTTTGATGCAAAATCACGCAAGATACGACGCGTAGCTCAGCCGGTGGCTGACACCGATGCTGTCAATAAACTATACATGGAAAAGAGTATTAAACTTTTGAGAGAGCAGCAGGAAGAATTAGAGAGGAAACTGATCATGCTTCAGAGAGATATGCTAATGTTGCAAAACAGCGTTCAAAAGGCGTCGAATTCTATTCCGCAGAAACATGACCAGAATTTCCTCGGGGCGGGTGGGAGCACATAATGCGTGTGCACGATAATTATCGCACCATTCGTGTCAAAGACACCTATGCGACCAAACATGCCACCATTATCGAAATCCAAGAGTAAAGAAGAAAACCACAGCCACAAGAAGCGACAACTTGTTGAGGAATTGCATGCTCCAGCTCGAAGACATTTCCCACGGAGGCGCGTCATAGTGCATGGATACGATGATCAGTGGCAAGCTGATGTTGTAGAAATGCGTCCGTACTCGCGATTCAACCAAGGTCACTACTACATACTCACCGTCATCGATGTGTTGAGCAAGTATGCATGGGCGTTGCCGCTCAAGACTAAAAGTGGTGCTGAGGTGACTAAAGCGTTTGCAAAGATATTTAGAGATCGATATCCGAAATATTTGCAAACCGATCAAGGAAAAGAATTTTACAACGCCGATGTGCAGAAACTCTTGACAAAGCATGGCATTAATCATTATTCGACGTATTCGGTGATGAAGGCCTCCGTCGTGGAACGTTTCAATCGAACTTTGAAGAACAACATGTGGAAAATGTTTACGCTCAATGGAACCTATAAATGGACCGATGCGCTACCGCGTCTACTTGCAGAGTATAACGCACGAAAACATAGAACCATCAAAATGTGTCCTCGCGATGTTACCCCTGCGATCGCCGATAAGCTGCTAGCCACCGTATACAGCAACATAAAGATCGCAGCTCCAGCAAGATTCAAATTGGGCGAGTTTGTGCGCGTGAGCAAATTTAAAACCATCTTCGATAAAGGCTATACACCGAATTGGACAACGGAGGTGTTCAAGATAGCCAAAGTACAGGCAACTAATCCCGCGACGTATCTGCTCGTCGATTCCCGCGGAAAACCAGTCGCCGGAGGATTCTATGAACACCAGCTGCAGCGCGTCACCGATCCTGATGCGTATCTGGTGGAAAAAGTGTTGCGTGGGAAGGGTGATAAGATATATGTCAAGTGGCTGGGGTTTGATAAATCATACAATTCATGGATAAATAAAAATAATGTATTGTAAAATAATAATAATACATGGCTCAATAAAAATAATGTATCGGTAAAATAAATACATGTATATACAATTGTTATCGAAACTTCCTCGAGTTCCGAGCAAGTCTTTCGATTCGTGTAAAATGTATCTAATCTCGAATGCGTAACTTCAAGAAATAAATTGCATATATCTATTCCTCGAGTTCCTGGACGAGACCGACACTTATAATGAATAATACTTGAATATGCGCACATTCCCGTTACGACCTACGCAGGAAAAGGATCACTCGAAGGTAAACTGAACGAGGTGTACCGTTTCCAAGTCGCACAGGAAGAGGTCGAGCCCGCGAATCGACACTTGTCTCGTCGGCCGAACGAAAAAACCCCCCCCGCATCCCGCGGGACCCGAGCTACTCGGTCCACCCGAAGATCCGCGCGAGACGCGAGGGGAAGCCGTCACGGTTCGCCGGTGAGCCAGTGCCGTCGCGTGATCTCTATGATTTATTGACATAATTGCTTAAACATGCCGCCCGCCTCGGCGTCGAGTTGGACGGCGAAATTGCACATTTGGGCAGTTTTAACCGATATACATATGGATGGCTATATCAAGATGGCACTTTGAATCGCGTGACATAGTTCGGAGAAGCGAAAACAATGTTCGCAGAAGGTTGCTAGACTTAAAGTAAGCGTTAGTAAAGCGAAGTAACTATAGTGCAGAACGCTGCATAAAAAACAATAGGCAGCGCTAAGCAAAAATAATAAGCGCGGTAATACTATATTATAGAAACTGCGTAAAATAGAACAGAAATATATATACAAAAGGAATAAACGCAACGAAACTATAATACAAAAGATGCTTAAAACTAACGAGAAAAGTATATATATATATATCGGACGCCGGTTTGTTGGCGCCGTTTTCGATCGCATCCGCTAGGGGACGCTTGGTAGGCGCGCGACGCCACCGCCCGCCATGAACAACACTGGACAATGGCGTTGAATGACCGTTAGCCGGCATCCGTTTCGGCCCGAATTTGAAGCGGGACGATTTTGTTGATCGTCCGGCTGATCGTCCGAGACGCAGTTCGCAGCGTTACAACTCGAACTAATCCGTCGGCTCCGGGATGAACTTCCAGAACACGAGCGAGTGGCCAGCGCGTCGGAGGAGTTAGTTCGTCCTTCACTAGGACGAGGTCGCCCTTCTGGAGGTTTTCCCGCCGGCGTTTCCATTTTGGAAGTTGTTGAAGTTGGTGTAAATATTCATTTTTCCACCTATGCCAAAAGTGATCGCGCATATTAGTAAGTAGTTTCCACCTCGACACTTCGCGATGTGGTGGTTCAGTGGAAAGTGGTTCGGAAACGGCATTGATGGATTCGCCGACAAGGAAGTGGCCCGGGGAAAGTGCGGTTAGATCGTGTGGATCATCGGAAAGTGAGGTTAGAGGACGCGAATTGAGACAAGCCTCAATTTGGCAGAGGAGCGTCGCCAGTTCTTCATAGGTGAGTGTAGCGTCACCTATGACTCGTTTTAAATGCGTTTTCGCTGATTTAACCGCCGCCTCCCATAGACCCCCAAAGTGCGGCGAGTAAGGCGGAATGAATTTCCATTCCGTCTCAGAATTTCCGAGTGCCTCGATAACGTCGCTGTGGAACTTCGAAGCGTGGTGAAGCATCTGCCGTAATTGGGCATCAGCGCCACGGAAAGTGGTGCCGTTGTCGCTCCACAGTTCTCCGCATCGTCCACGTCGTGACGTAAATCGTCGGAACGCAGCGAGGAAGGCGTCGGACGTCAAATCCGTAACGGCATCGAGATGGACGGCCTTGGTGGATAGACACACAAACACAACGATGTATCCCTTATGGGATTTATTACCCCTCCCTTTGGCCATACGGATCTGCAAGGGTCCTGCGTAGTCTACCCCAGTACGCAAGAAGGGCTTCGTGGGTTGGAGTCGTCCACTGGGAAGGCTCCCCATCTGCTGCTGACATGAGATTCCCCGCAGTCGAAGGCATCGGATACACTGGTGCAACACTTGTTTTATCAGTGGTCGGCTGCGAGGAATCCAATACCGTTGGCGAATCCAAGCCTGTGCAGCGTTGACGCCACCGTGAAGAGTTTTCTGGTGAGCCTCCTCACAAATAAGTTTGGCCAGATGGGTTTTGCGGCCTATGATCACCGGATGCTTCTGGATTGAAGCAATCGGTGCGTAATGGAGGCGTCCTCCAACACGGAGAATCCCGTGGGTGTCTAAAAACGGATTAAGAGCGGTTAAAATAGATGATGCTTTTATCACCCTACCTCGGTGAAGAGACTCGAGCTCTTCAGCGAATGTGTCTCGCTGGCACAGCTGATGGATAGCGGTCCGTGCCCGCTGATGCTCCTGTACCGACAGAGGCCCGACCAATCTTGCATCACGGCCTCGAGCATTGGACGCGAAACGCAAGATAAAAGCAGTGACTCGAAAGAGACGTTGTAATTTTGAAAATTTCGCGATTAAAAACGAGTCGACCTCGTTGTCTGGTGACTGGAGCGTTACCAGCGTTTGAGCACGCCGTTCAGGTAAGTCTTGAGACTCGGGCACGGCTTGTTGTGAAGGCCAATCCGCTTCCGGATGACTTAGCCAATGCGGTCCGTCCCACCACAGGCACGCTGATTGGAGGTCACTGGAGTCGATACCTCTGGTGGCCAAGTCCGCTGGATTCTCCGTGGTTCGGAGATGCTTCCATAGAACCCCTGGTACCAAACGCTGGATTTCTGCTACTCGATGGGCCACAAACGGTTTCCATCGAGCTGCGTGTGACCGTATCCAGGCCACTGTCACCGTTGAATCGGACCACGCGACGGTTGGAATGTCGTCTAACGAGAGTCCGGTTTTCAGGGATGCCAAAAGACGAGCCAGGAGCACGGCACCGCACAGTTCCAACCGTGGGATACTCAGTAACTTCACTGGAGCTACCTTCGTTTTGACCACCAGGAGCTTAGTATGGATTGTTGAGGTACGTTGAACCCGAAGATAAACGGCGGCAGCGTACGCCCTCTCCGAGGCGTCGCAGAATCCATGAATTTCGAGTTTGACCCCCTTCGGTGAATATTGAACCCATCGTGGAATGGTGATGGCGTCCAACGTCCGCAATTCTCTGCGTAATTCCAGCCAGCGTTGAGCGAGCTCCGTGGAAATGGCATCGTCCCAATCGACACCTGCAAGCCACAGGTCTTGTAAAATGATTTTGGCACGGACCAGTACCGGTGCCAGCCATCCGAGGGGGTCGAACAGCCGCGCAACCTCGGAGAGGACGGTGCGCTTGGTCCAACTGGTGTTCGCCTCCTCAAGTAGACTGCGTGGTCCTCGAATCGACAGTGTGTCGTCGGACGGGTGCCACTGAAGCCCCAACGCACCATGCACCTCGGATTCCTGAAAAACTTTCGTTTCCAGGGTTGGTTTTGGATGCAACCCGGGGGCGTTACCTGCCCACTTGTCTAGTGGGAATCCTCCAGCATTCAAAATGCCGATGACCTCGCGTTGGATGGTTTTGGCTTCCTCCACGCTGTCTGCCCCTGCCAAAATGTCGTCCACATAACAGTGGCGTTGAAGAATTTTGGACCCCAACGGGTACCGCTTCGCTTCGTCCGACGCCAGCTGGGAAAGCACGCGATGTGCCAGATAGGGGGCTGAAGCCGTACCGTAGGTGACCGTGGTCATTCGGAACTCCCGCACGCCGTCCGCCGGGTTTGCCCTCCAGAGAATCCTCAACCAATCTCTGTCGTCAGCGTGAATCTGAATCTGACGATACATTTTTACCATATCGGCAGAAAAGGCAACACGGAACAACCTCCACCGAGTGATGACCAGCCAAAGATCGGCTTGCAACTTTGGACCGGTCAACAAAATATCGTTGAGGGATTTCCCGGCGGCCGACTGACAGGAAGCGTTGAAGACCACCCGAATCTTCTTTTGACCCCCGGACTCCTTCCAGACTGCATGATGCGGAAGGTAATATCCAGGCCTGTTCTGACCGAGAGGTTCCGACACTTCCTCCATATGCCCCAGCCTAAGATATTCGGACATGAATTCAGAGTAATGAATCCGGAGGGTCGGGTCCTTGGACTGGCGTCGTTCCCCTGAGAGCAGCATTTGGAGCGCGACTTGACGCGACTGGCCCAAAGTCCACGTTGAATCGCTGCTGAAAGGTAAGCGAACTTGAAATCGTCCGCGATGATCGCGAGAATGAGACGCCTGAAACAGCGTTTCGCACGCTTGTTCGTCAGGTGTTGCGAGAAGAGTGGACGGCAATTCTTCCACCTCCCAGAATTTTTTAAGATTCATATGAAGGTCTTGACACTGTAAGTGCATCGTACTCGTCCGTCCTTTATTGAAGGGCGAGTCCGAATTGACTCGTCCGAGAAGGGCCCATCCAAACGGGGTGCGGATGGCGTCCGGAGTCCCAGCTGGCCCAGACCGATTTTCAAAAATGAGGGCTCCACATACGTCGGCGCCCAGCAAAATGTCCACACGAGACGGCAATTGGAAGGCAGGATCTGCCATCGGCAAACCGTCGACGTGAGGCCATTTCCCTCTCTTCACGGGATGCGAGGGCGTGGCTAACGTTAGAGTGTTGGTGATCAATACATCGACGGTCATGCGGAAGTCGGAATTGACACACGACCGGAGGTCGACTAGCGCCTCATGTTTGGCGATGCCGACACTTCTCCCCTGGTACCCCGTTAACTTAACGTGGACCGCGCGGCGGGGAAGTCGTAGAGCCTGGGCAGCCCATTCGCTCAGAAAGGAAGATTCCGAACCCGGATCGAGAAGGGCTCTCACTTGAATGTGACGACCATCCGGTGCTTCAAGCTTCACCCTTGCTGTGGCCAATAGAGTTGCTCGGTGAGTGCTTACTGCGTACGACGCCGTCGTGGTCTCCGATGACGTTGCCGTCGGCTGGGACGTCACCGCGCCGTCCGTGTGATAGGCGTCGTGAAGAGTGGTGTGGTGTCTATCGTCACACACCCAACAGCGGAAAGTGGAAGAGCAGCGGCTGGATTGATGACCGCTCCCGAGGCAAAATAAACAAAGATTCACTCGTTTGACATATGTCAAACGATCGGCCGGGCCTAACTTTTTATATTTTTGGCACGACCCTAAACTATGTTTTCCCGCAAACAGCGAGCAGTCACGAAGCGGCTTCGGTTTCGTCGATGTGTCTGTGGCTTTGACGGTCATCACAGCCTTCGACTTGGACGAGGAGTGACCTCGAGCAGAAGTATCCTTGGACTTGGATGATGCGGACACAGCTGATCCCCGGGATGACGTCAGAATGTGAACCCGATTCTCCAAAAACGATTCAAGATCGACGAATGGAGGTGAGGCGATTGGATCCGGCCGCGATTCCTCCCAAGATAGCCGCGTGACCGAGTCCAGTTTCTCCATCAGGAGAAACGTGATCCATTCATCCCACTCCGCCACCGGTTTCCCGAGGGCTTCGAACGAATCCCGCGACTGACGAAATTCGTCAAGAATTCTCTTGATTTCAGAGGAAGTCCCGTTCGTGATCGGAGAACAATGTATTAGACGATTCATGTGAGCTTCTGAGAGTGCGCGCGGATTCCCATACCGCCGTTCCAGAGACGCCCATGCCCCCTCATATCGCGCCTCGCTGATGGGTGTTCGCGCGAGCATCTTCGCCGCATCCCCGGTCAGGCTCGATTTCAAGTACGTAAATTTACGAACCTTGGATAGACGTGTGGACTCGTGCACAAGCGATCGAAAAAGATCTCGAAAACTCTCCCATTGCAGGAGGTCTCCAGAGAATGTGGGAAGATTCAGCCGCGGCAAGCGGAGATCATCATCAAGATCCTTCGCGGCGGCTGGATTGTTGACGGTTGACACTGCTTCTTCCGGAATGGTTAATCGCTCAATCCAAGCGTCGAGCTGGTCCGCCTGTGCGAGGTAGGTCTCCTCGATTTCGGCGAAATAATCATGTGTGAGGTACTCCGACCCTTCCGGAGCGCCCTTCTTCACGATTACCCGATGGTTCTCCGAAAACTCCTTCCACTTTTCTTGCATTAATGCGACTCGCTTTTGCAAGATCGCGACCGTAACATTGTCCAGGCCTTGTTTTTTCACATTGGCCACTGTCCGACCAATTCGACCTCCTAAATCCGCTTGCACCCGGATCAACTCTTCCGGAGCCCTCGACATTGTTGTTCAGTTTAAGAAGGATTGAACAAAAAACTTGTAGCGTTTGAAATTACGCACTGTTTACCCGGTTGATCTAGACTGAGGACACAGCACGCTTGTATGAGCGCGTCGGTGTGTGATTATCACACCGTACCAACGATGGCCGTTGGAATTTCAAAGTTTTAATCGTTAGACCCGCGACACCTTTTTCGTGATTTTACACACTAACATTCGCGAACTTTTGCGTTTAACGTGCGCACAAAGGATCGCGTACTGAACGGTGCAAATGCGTGATTACCCGAACAATTTGTATTTCAGATAAACCACTGAACGGCTTCTCGAAACGTGGCGTAGAAAGAACGCACGAAGATTTCGAGTTACTGCACAGGAGGAAGCACTGGACAGCGATGCGAACGCGAAACTGCACTTCCGACGGACAACGGATTACACTCGCGAATAAAGTAATCCGGCTCGAAGGACCAAATTATGTTATCGAAACTTCCTCGAGTTCCGAGCAAGTCTTTCGATTCGTGTAAAATGTATCTAATCTCGAATGCGTAACTTCAAGAAATAAATTGCATATATCTATTCCTCGAGTTCCTGGACGAGACCGACACTTATAATGAATAATACTTGAATATGCGCACATTCCCGTTACGACCTACGCAGGAAAAGGATCACTCGAAGGTAAACTGAACGAGGTGTACCGTTTCGAAGTCGCACAGGAAGAGGTCGAGCCCGCGAATCGACACTTGTCTCGTCGGCCGAACGAAAAAACCCCCCCCGCATCCCGCGGGACCCGAGCTACTCGGTCCACCCGAAGATCCGCGCGAGACGCGAGGGGAAGCCGTCACGGTTCGCCGGTGAGCCAGTGCCGTCGCGTGATCTCTATGATTTATTGACATAATTGCTTAAACAACAATTTTATTGTTATGCAATAATTCCAATATTTATAAGTACGAGTTAATAAATACAATAATAATAGTATAGTAAAGAGAGTTCTAACCCAAATTTGAGTTTTTGGGAGGGGGAAATCCAAATTTGGGTTAGAACTCTCTTTACTATACTACTATTATTGTATTTATTAACTCTATTCTACAACGGAATTTTATAATGTCCCCAGGGCAGAGTGTAGACCGAATCGGGTACGATATACCGCTTGTCATCGCATGGACTTAGAGCGATTTTGGATTCCGAAATGGTGTACACTTTGTGCAATTTAGACCGAATGCATGATTGCCTACGAACCATTTCGATCTCCTTTTGCAAACACTCCGCGTAGTCGTCAAAAGTTATTGTTCTGGCTATGACATTGGTCTTGACGCCTTTTGCCTTTTTCGTATCTTTTTTACCATTTTCGCTCTAAGACCTGCGAATTCGGTCATTATCGCACCGTTATTTTCATCCTTCATCAACCCTGGAACCTTCTTATTTAAGCGCGGCATATTATATTTATTGTCGATGGGATAATCAGATGTGTCGAATCTATCGATATTGCGTTTCACGGTGTCGTAGATATCTTCGCATTGAATGTGATAAATGAGGCTGTCAGTGTCGGTGTTCAGGCACGAGCCGATTATCGCCGGGCTCGTACGTTGCCGCGCGAAGTTCGGCTGTCTTGTGGAATGTGCGAATGTGGAGAGAGAGAGCGAGTCGAATCCCTCTCTCTCTATTCAAAATCGAACGATGTCCTCGAGCTCCTTCGTAACCAGTCTCGTGTCACCGCTCAATAAATCAACACGAATTCACGCATACAATCTATTGAAATCTAGTTTCATTTTGCTACCTACTCACGAAACATTTTGGTCCTTCGAGCCGGAGTTCTTATCCCGCACGGAAAACCAGTGCAGGGGCTAATCTCAGCAGTGCAGATCTCTCGTTTTCGCAAGTGAAATTACGAAAAACCTCAGTCGCGAACGTGCTCAAGTGCTTTCGTGCAAGTGTGTGACCTTCGGTGTTGAATTCAAACAGCACCAACGGCCATTATCTCTAGCTCGCACATTTATCCGCTAGCATGACTACTATATCAAATCTAATCGATCACCAAACTGAGCTGCTGGGTCTGATCTCACGTGCCGTGAGTAATACAAAAAAGAAAGGAAAAGATAAGATGACCGCGCCCTATATCAGTGCGCGGCTTGACACGCTCGAATCCAACTGGAACAAATTCCAGGAAAATCATTCGGCTATTTACGTGGGTCGCACAGCAGCACTAGCCACCCACGAATACTTCTCTGAGGATATGCGTACTCAATGTGAAGACGAGTACGTCGAAGCGAAAGTCGCTTTACGCGCGATGTTGAATGCCCAATCCGGTCTATCCATAGTTACCTCGGATACGGCACGCGCCTCTGCGAGTACACACGGTTCGTCCTCTGCGAGTAGTCTTCGAACGCTACCGCGAATTAATCTGCCTCAGTTCTCCGGGCTATACAGCGAGTGGACTGCATTTCGGGACCTATTCAACTCCCTCGTGCTAAGAAGCACCGAGCTGTCCCTCGTGGAAAAATTTCATTATCTCAAGACCAGTTTATCTGGAGAAGCTGCGCAGATCATCAGCACCATTACCGTTAACGACGATAATTTTGAACGGGCATGGAGCGCTCTGACCGACCGGTTTGAAAACAAACGGGCGCTTACAGACGCACAGCTGGATTCATTGTTTTCGCTCCAGAGGTCAAATCAAGAATCCTCAATCGAAATAAAGCGTCTGTTGGGAATCGTCGACCAAGTATTGGGAGCGCTTAGAGGTCTCGGTTGCCTAGTCGACGCATGGGATCCTCTTCTAATCTATTGGATTTCTCGCCATCTCGATCCCCAATCAATCAAAGATTGGGAGCTCACTATCGGCAACAGAAAAGAGACTCCAGAGTTTAAAGAATTCAAGGACTTTCTGGCAGGCCGAATCCGAGGCCTCGAGTCCATCGAAAGGATGCAACGCTCCACAATTCCCAGCTCTAATCGACCTCGACCTTCTAACTCTGGACCTGCTCGATCAAAGACAAGTGTCAAATCTTATCAAACAACGTCTCCACCAGCAACGACTACAGCTCAAAGTTGTGTTGTGTGCAACGAATCACACTATATCGCATCATGTCCGACATACTTGGACAAACCTCTTAATCAGCGACGCGATTTAGTCATCGAAAAAAGTCTGTGCTTCAATTGCCTTGGTCATCATCGCCTAAACGCGTGCCGTTCCACGAAACGCTGTCGTATCTGCCGAGACCGTCATCACACATCAATCCATCGCCCGTCGGAAATTCCGCCGGCCCCCGCCAGTTCCAGTGGGTCAACAAACAACGCAGTTGCACCTGAATGCAGTTCAAACGCGCCAACCGCTCATCACGCTTCCTCAGGATTCTCCTCGGCGGCCAGGCTTCCGGTTCTTCTCGCAACCGCCCGTGTCACTATAAGTTCATCCGCCGGCGAAACTTGCGCCGTGCGAGCCCTCTTGGACCAGGGGTCCGAGGTCTCCTTTATCAGGGAATCGCTCGTCCAGCTTCTCCATCTCCCTCGCAGCAGCGCCACTCTCCCGGTCAAGGGCATAGGGGAGCGAAGGACGGCTACAACACGCGGCGTTGTCCGCCTCTGCATCGGCTCTCACGTCGATCCGTGCTTCACGTGCGAGGTGAACGCTTTCATTTTACCTCGATTAACTGATTACGTTCCCTCTACTCTAGGCAACCCCGCTGATTGGCCTCATCTCCAAATTCGGCCGCTAGCCGATCCCGACTTTCTCTCAACGCGACGAATTGACTTGGTTATCGGTGCCGACTTATACGGACGTTTGTTAAAGCCAGAGATCATTCAGGGTGAGCCCAACACTCCCACAGCGCAAAATTCTCACCTGGGATGGGTCATTTCAGGTCCGAGTTCATCACCGGTCAACTCAGCCTCTTCCTCTACCGTTATCGGCTTTCACTGCAACGTAGACACGCAGCTAGACGAGCTACTGAGACGCTTCTGGACTCTCGACGAGCCGACGGCGAGCGCTGCGCCTCAGCTATCCCCTGCGGAGACCGAGTGTGAGCAACATTTTCGAAAAACCCATTCTCGCGACACTCACGGCCGCTACTGCGTTCGGCTCCCGCTTGCGCGCGATCCCTCCGCCCTCGGCGACTCACGGACTGCCGCGCTCCGAATGCTGATGCAAACCGAGAGACGACTCGAGGCTAATTCAAATCTCAAGTGTACATATCACGATTTTCTCAAAGAATATGAACACCTCGGTCACATGCGGCTTGTATCAGAAATCGAAGATCTTAATAAGCGCTCGTATTATCTTCCTCATCATATTGTATGGCGCGATGCCGCTCCCAGTTCGAAGGCGCGAGTCGTTTTTAACGGGTCTCACCCGACGAGTTCCGGTATATCTCTAAACGATTGTCTCATGATCGGACCTAAGCTCCAAACTGAACTCGCCGACGTGATCTTGCGCTGGCGGCGGTACGCGTTCGTGTTCGCGGCTGATATAGAAAAGATGTATCGGCAAATCTTAGTACATCCGGAAGATCAAGCACTCCAGCGTATATTGTGGCGCGACGATAAGGCTTGTCCTGTCTCAATGTACAATTTAACAACCGTGACGTATGGCCTCGCATGTGCCCCATATCTTGCTCTACGAACACTCCGTCAACTCCTCGAAGATGAAGGGGAGCGTTTCCCTCTAGCGGTAGACGCGATTTCGTGCGATACTTACGTCGATGATATTCTATCGGGCTCAGATGACGTAGCCTCCGGTCAACTCAAAATTCAACAAATCATTTCGCTTTTAAAGGCCGGAGGGTTCAATCTCAAGAAGTGGGTGGCCAACGACTCCCACCTTCTATTCACCATGTCGAATCCCCACTATCTTGAGTCGAGCTCCATATCCCTCGATGTCGACTCCACTCATCGCGCATTGGGCTTATCGTGGAATCCTCATAAAGACGTGTTCCTCTTTTCACTTAATGCCGAACCCCAAGTCAGTCCTTACACCAAACGCAATACTCTTTCTCAAATATCAAAGCTATTTGATCCTCTCGGCTGGCTCGCTCCAATAACAGTTCGCGCGAAGATATTTATGCAGGAAATCTGGTCCATCAAAAGTGGCTGGGATGATCCTCTTCCCCTTGACTTCTGCCACCGATGGGCACGCTTTCTTGATCAATTACCCGACATTAATAAAATTTCAATTCCACGCTGGCTCGGAACATCCAATGACCTTCTAACCATGGAACTTCATGGATTTTCGGATGCCAGCTCCTCCGCGCTCGGGATCGCACTCTATTTACGCGTTCTTAACGAAGACCAAACCGCACGCTGCACCCTCCTCATGGCAAAGACTAAAGTAGCCCCTCTTAAACGGATTACCATCCCGCGTCTCGAACTGTCCGCAGCTCTGATGCTCTCTCGGCACGCAGCTCATATAAGAAAAACGCTCACCATCGAAACCACGCCAATTCATCTCTGGACAGATTCGTCAGTAACACTTGCATGGATCCGCAGCGATCCGACGCGCTGGAAAGAATTTGTGTACAATCGAGTCACAGAAATTAAAAATAATATTCCCGAGGCAACATGGCATCATGTCAGATCGGAGGATAACCCCGCCGATCTGGCCTCTCGCGGCGCGTCACCTCAACTCTTGTCCCGCAGCGTCCTTTGGTGGGAAGGCCCCGAGTGGCTAAAGAAAAATTCGTTATACTGGCCCTCATCGCTCCCTCTTGCAGACGACCGCGTTGACATAGAAGCTCGAAAACACTTGCCCGCGCCTGTTGCGTTAAGCGCCTCACTCAATGAACACTTCGATTTAATTACTCGTCATTCATCCTTGACAAAATTACTTCGAGTTACTGCCTGGTGCATTCGCGCTATTCGAAAATGGCGCAAATTCTCTGACGCGAACGTCGCGGGACCTCTCACTCCCTCCGAGCTTGATAGAGCTCGGCTGTTATGGGTCGAAATCACCCAACGTGAACACTTTTCAGCCGAGCTGCAAGCTCTGAAATTGAACCGGCCGCTTAAGCCCTCAAATTCGCTAGCCAAATTAATGCCATTCCTCGACGAACAAGGCCTAATGCGAGTGGGAGGGCGACTTAAACACTCGCTACTCGATCCTGATCATAAACATCCGTTAGTCCTCCCAAAACACTCGCACCTCTCCTCCCTCGTGATCCACAATGCTCATTATCAAACCCTTCACGGAGGAGCTCAACTCACTCTAAATACTATTCGGAGATCGTATTGGATCATTGGAGGACGCTCACCAATACGTATGTTTATAAATCGCTGCGTCATGTGCGTTCGCAACCGCGCGCGGACATGTCAACAACAAATGGGACAGCTACCTACTCGTCGCGTCTCACCCTCTCGTCCGTTCTTACACTCGGGCGTAGACTATGCAGGACCGATGTCCCTGCGAACTGTCCGTGGCCGCGGTGCAAAAACCTATAAGGGGTATATTGCATTATTCGTATGCTTCGCCACAAGCGCCGTGCACCTCGAAATGGTGACCGATTACACTACTGACGCGTTCATTGCCGCGTACAAACGATTCTGTGGGCGTCGAGGGATTTGTGCCACACTTACTAGCGATTGCGGAACGAATTTTATCGGAGCTGACGCGGAATTGCGACGCCAGTTCTCTGCGGCCTCTCGAGAGTCCACGATCATTGCTAACAGTCTCTCGAATTCTGGAACTCAATGGATTTTTAATCCTCCCTCAGCGCCTCACTTCGGCGGCAAGTGGGAGGCTGCCGTCAAATCGGTAAAATTTCATCTCCGTCGCGTGATAGGAGACACTGGACTAACGTTCGAAGAATACACGACACTGCTGGCACAGATCGAAGTCACGTTAAATTCTCGCCCGCTTTGTCCTCTAAGCGAAGATGTATCGGATCTCGCCGCATTGACCCCAGGTCACTTTCTGACCGGGGATGCGCTCAACGCAATACCTGAACCCGGACTGAGTCACATTCCCTCATCTCGCCTCTCACGATGGCAGCTACTACAGAGAATGCTAGAACATTTTTGGCATCGCTGGTCCACCGAATATCTTCATCAGCTCCAAGCAGCAAAAAAATGGCTGCACTCTCGTGACTCAATCCAGGTCGGGTCTCTCGTCATTATCAAAGACGAACGATTACCGCCAACTCGATGGCCGCTCGCTCGCGTCATTGAGCTCCATCCGGGCCGAGACAACAAACTTCGAGTCGTTACGCTCCGGACAGCGACCTCCACTCTCAAACGCCCAGTAGCTAAATTATGTCTTTTACCAATTACCCCCATTGATACATAACCCACGAATTCTATTGTCTTCTCTGTTATCTCGAGCTCACTACTCGTCTTTTGCCGACGCAACGGCCGTCGGCAAGGGGGGGAGTAATGTTCAGGCACGAGCCGATTATCGCCGGGCTCGTACGTTGCCGCGCGAAGTTCGGCTGTCTTGTGGAATGTGCGAATGTGGAGAGAGAGAGCGAGTCGAATCCCTCTCTCTCTATTCAAAATCGAACGATGTCCTCGAGCTCCTTCGTAACCAGTCTCGTGTCACCGCTCAATAAATCAACACGAATTCACGCATACAATCTATTGAAATCTAGTTTCATTTTGCTACCTACTCACGAAACAGTCGGTATACAGAATTTTACAATTTTGAGCGAGCAGGGAAGACATGTACTCGTGGTGAAATTCATACAAACAAATTTTTGATATGTCCAGAATGCACATACCCACGTATATCGGTTTGTTGAATTTTACCTCGAGTTTTTGCAATTCAACAGCTATTAAATTTTCTGAAAAAACACTTCTGCTGTGGAAATTCGGTGTAGCGATCATTGCCTCCGCGCCATATCGTCCATCCCAATGTGTTAAAAGTTTTATGTCCACATGGTTTCGCACGTTTTCCATAGTTTTACCAAATACCGCGTTGTTCATCAATTTATACAAATTTTTCTCAAAATCGTTGGTCGCGCCTGTTCTGAACCGTGTATTTAGTTCGATGTAATCGCGGAGCCAGGGAGATTGGGCGAATTGAAGCACGCGGTGTATCTTTGTAATACGAAGACCGTTGTAACGTCCTGCGACGAGCCGCCATAAAAATTATTTCTTTTATTATATTAATTCTTATTATTCTATATCCTTATTATTCTATATTCTTCATATCCTATACCTAAGACATTGTATTAGTAGTAAGACTTGAATGCACGTATGGAGAATGCAAGTATGGACGAATGCAACCTAGTGGTCAGTGAACAAACCAAGTGAAGTGAACGCATGCGCAATGTCATTCAACACAGCGACTGAACCGAGTGCGGACCGCGAGCGGATCAAGTGCGCATGCGCAAGACGCACGATCGGCCGAACGGCAAGTGAAACGCGAGTGTAACGCCTGATTGGTGCGACATGTGATTGGACCGAGCTAGGTTCACCAAATGAGTATAAATATGGGCCCGCCAGCAGCAGAAAAGCAGAGATCCTCGAGATACCATTGAGAGATCCTCGAGATATCATAAGTACGCACCACTTAAAACAACCCAACTAACTAACATTCACTCCGAGGCGCTAGAATAGGCACCACGCTTAAACCTCCACATCCAAGCCAAATTTCACTCTAAGGCGCTTGAACCGGCATCTTGGATTTCCAAAGACATTCAATATCATTCACAAATCTACCATCTAAGGCTGCTTAAGTAGGCACCTTGGCTACCATCTGGGTATGCTCTAATCAAGCTACCTGGCTACCATCTGGGGCGCTCAACTAGGCACCTCAGCTACCATCTTGGGCTGTTCTTGGCAAAGCACCCGAGCAACGTGGAATCTACAACTAAGGAGGCTTTTAACGGAGCACCTTAGCACCAATCCTAGAAAGCGTGGGCAAGCTGATAGGCAACTGGAAGCTATCGAAATCTGAGAGAAGGAACCCTCTCATTATCTTGACTTAAACATTTTAAATCGACCAAAGTGTCATTCCTTATACATACCGACCTAGCGTCAAATTTATCTCTACTACTATTTCTTTTCGACTAAGCGTCTATTACTATTTCTTTTCGACTAAGCGTCTATCACTATTTCTTTTTGACCGAGCGTTAAATGCTATTTTCTTTCGTTCAAAGCGTTATTTCGAACTCTCACCGATCGGAGCGATATATATAGGTTAGTTAATTTTCTGTTCTATCGACTTAGCGTCACGAGCGAAAATCGAGTAATATTCTGTTTAACCGACCAACGAGTCGTCACGTAATCATTTTCGTTCCGTTACAATCTCACGACACCGCGTCGTACTTGTTCAAACCAAATCAATTCTTTTGAATAAACCATTTTTGTTATTTATTGTTAAAAGAAGGACTCTAGTTTCATGAAATTCATTTCTTTATCGCACGCCACCCGAATCAATCCCACCATTCTACGAGTAACCGCTCTACTTGTGGAATCCCCTGTAATTAACGGCAACGTCTCGTTCGAGAACGTTACAGGTGGAAATTTTTGGTGACAGCGGTGGGATAATTGGTACATTTTGCTTTGAAACCGCGAAACCGCGTGGCAAGAGAGTTACGCTCTCCCAGCGAGGAACAAGACTCCTTCTTTCTTATCAAATTAGGTGCGTTAGAAACGTTAAAATCAAATCATGAATAACGCTCCGCCTCCAGTAGAAGCGGTTGTAGAAGAACTACAACGCTTACAGGTAAATCAAGACAATGTGCGTCAACCGCACACGAGAATTCGCGATGCCGCGGATACGGTTCCGCCTTTCGACGGGCGAAACATTTCAATATATCAATTTACAAAATGTTGTAGGAACGCGAAAAACATGGTCGCGCCGAACGCTGAGTACGGGTTAGCACAATTAATTAAATGTAAATTGTTCGGGCAAGCCTCTCGGGCCATACTCAGTGGTGACTATAATACCATAGACGAAATAATTAAAGTTCTCAACTCCCGTTTCGCGCCGTTGCACTCCTCGATTCAGTTATACGGGGAAATGTCAATAATCGCACAGATGCCGAATGAAGCTACCGTGGACTATAGCAGTCGAGTCTCCGGAATTTTCTTACAAATTAAGCACTGCAATGAAATAGAAGTACCATTGCATGTCGGGCAGTACAATCAATCCGCGGAAGCAAATTCCATCAAATCATTCCTAACAGGATTAAGGTCAGAAATCTATGCGCGTATGCGAACCGCCGAATTCGCTGATTTAGACACTGCCATCGGCGCCGCTATAAAAGCCGAGGCCGAATGTCAGGATAACGCGTTAAGAAACAAATTTGCAGAGGGGTTATCACACTCCGGACAATGTACAAATTGTTTCGGATACGGGCATTCGACAAACGATTGTAGCAGCAAATTCCCAGTCAAACAGATAGCTCAAGTCAGCTGGCAATCAAAATATTGCGATCACGGCCGAAAGATAGGACATACGGTTCAGGAATGCCGGAAAGTAAACACCGCGCCGCGACCGATGCCATATAATACCGGGTCAAGGCCGTTACAAGGCAATACAAGGCCACATACGTCCTCGTGTAACGTCCCACGGGGACTCGAACCGTTAGAAGCCGACCGTCGGTAAAGTAGGAACCGATCTCCATTACCATATAACCATATTCTGTTACCGCGCAAATATATTATAAGACTTTTATGTATAATTAATGACTTAGATAAATATTAGAAAAACAATTATTATAGGAACGTTAGGAATAATTAATTATAAGTATTAGCAAAAGCGCAAAACAAACTATAATGTATTAAGCGAATAAAACACAAAATAATAAACAGCGACTCACTGCGCATGCGCCAGCCCGCCAAATTCTCAGTATAAAAGGAGGCGCACGCAGCACAGCGGGACATTCAAGCTACGAATACGCTCAAGTGACGAACGAATGCTCAAACCTAGAGGCGGCTTAAGTTTCAACCAGTAGGATCTAGATCGCTCCGGAACCGGTAGCGGCTGATCTCCAGTGTATAAAAGTTACTGGTGCACCTCTTTGGTTTGTTCATTTGAGAGTCATAGAACCTCGTTCTTACAAAGCCAACGAGATCGCTCCGGACCCGGTAGCGGCCGAGCTCTGCAATATACATATATACATATTCAAATATTACGTAGCGTTAGAATCAAAAAACATAAAAAAACCATAAAGAGTATATATAGTCGTAGATCGTAAGCTATATTAATCAATTATTATTGTTGTTACTATTTGTTACATCTTACTACAGAGATTGCCAAGAGTATTCGAGATCGCTCCGGAAACGGCAGCGGCCGAGCTCTGCAATATACATATATACATATTCAAATATTACGTAGCGTTAGAATCAAAAAACATAAAAAAAACCAAAAAGAGTATATATAGTCGTAGATCGTAAGCTATATTAATCAATTATTATTGTTGTTACTATTTAACTAAGTTTTATTAAAGCATTGTTAAGTTTTAAGCCATAGATTTCACTCTTTTATCTGTAGAATAGAACCCCCACTTTTCCGTTACTTGAGGGGGCGCCGCTCTCCTCTCAGGGACCTCGACGTTCAGTTGTCCCCGGACAGTCGAACGTTACACTCGCATAATCCCGCGTGTAACGTACCGCTACGAACCGCCGTACATTTTTTACTATCTCTTTTCTAACTAAGTGTTAAATCCATTCGATCATACTTACATTTACCTAAATTGTAAACTAGCATTTATGACGCGGGCGAGCGACGCCATTGAACGGCGGGAAGCAGCGATCCAAGCGACGCGCAACGCATGCGCATAACTAACCGCGAACTCACTGCCGCGCGAATAACCCAAGCGCGCGCGCACAGACCGCGCGTTTAACCAAACTCAGCGTAGTACGCGAACCGGCGGGAACCGGAAGCTAATTCTAATTGGTGCACCCAACCGGACGCCATATAAACTGAGCGTAGTACGTGAACCGGATCCCATTTCTAATTGGCGCACTAGTCCAAACGACTAGTGATTGGCTGGAGCAAGGTATCGCAGAACCGTATAAATACGAGCCTGCCAGCAGCTTAGATTCAGACTGAGTTCTGCTACCGAACAGTAAGCACGCCGCTTATAAAAGTCTCTCAACAAGTATATATAAATTCTACGTCCTGACTACCTACATTCAACCTTATTCCGAGGTCGCTTTAACTAGCCCCTCTAAAAAACCCCGTTCAATCTCCTATATTCAAATTCTTACAATAAACCATTCCGAGGTCGCTTTAACTAGCCCCTCAAATTCCTACGAGGTCGCTTTCACTAGCCCCTCAACACCTTTCCGAGTTCGCTTTAACTAGCCCCTCAACATCTTTCCGAGGTCGCTTTCACTAGCCCCTCAACACCTATCCGAGGTCGCTTTCACTAGCCCCTCAACTTCCTACGAGGTCGCTTTAACTAACCCCTCAACTTCCTTCGAGGTCGCTTTAACTAGCCCCTCAACATCTTTCCGAGGTCGCTTTCACTAGCCCCTCAACTTCCTACATTCAACACCTTTCCGAGGTCGCTTTCACTAGCCCCTCAACATCTTTCCGAGGTCGCTTTCACTAGCCCCTCAACACCTATCCGAGGTCGCTTTAACTAGCCCCTCAAATTCCTACGAGGTCGCTTTAACTAGCCCCTCAAATTCCTTCGAGGTCGCTTTCGCTAGCCCCTCAAAATCTTTCCGAGGTCGCTTTAACTAGCCCCTCAAAATCCTACATTCAACCTTTCCGAGGTCGCTTTAACTAGCCCCTCAAAATCTTACATTCAACCTTTCCGAGGTCGCTTTAACTAGCCCCTCAGCTTCCTTCCTGGAAAGCGTGGGCCAGCTCATAGGCACCAGAAGAAACACTCTTATTATAATACCAAATCGACCTAGCGTCATTATTATCTAAACAAAGTATAGCGACTTATTGCTCAAATACGATTTAGTATCGTATCATTATACCAACAATTATACCAAACAGTTAAACTGTACTTAGTTACCCTATTAGTTTGAAACCGTAATCAAACGTATTCTTTATTACCGATCAACCGTCGAAACCGTAATCAAACGTATTCTTTATTACCGATCAAGCGTCGAAACCAAAATCAAACGTATTCTTTAAAATCGACTTGTACGTCGATTCATTATAATAATTACCATTTTTGTTCAAACATTATATTCACTTTTTGACCTAGAGTCAAACCTTTATTCTTGAATAAATCCACTGTTAATTTTTGTTAAAGAAGGACTCTCGTTTGTGAAATTCATTTCTTAATTGCACGCCACCCGAACCAATCCCATAATTTCACAGGTAAACCGCTCTACTTGTGGAATCGCCTGCAACTAACGGCTCAGTCTGGTTTGAGAACGTTAGAGGTTAAAATTTTGGTGACAGTCGGTGGGATTTGAAATTGCTTTAAACCGCAAAACGTGTGGCAAGGAAGAATATACCCTCCTAGCGAAAAACAAGACTCCTTCTTACTAAATCAGACAATTTTCGGAAAAAATTTTTTCAATCATGCCTACCGACGGAACAACCGGTAGCAACCCAACTCAGGTAGACGCAGTTGTAGAAGAGCTACAACGCCTACAAATTAGTCAGGATAGTTCGCGTCAACCACATACTAGAATCCGCGATGCCGCAGACACGGTTCCAGCCTTTGATGGGCGAAACATTACAATACATCAATTTACAAAATGCTGTAGGAACGCGAAAAATATGATCGCACCGAATGCCGAATACGGCTTAGTACAATTAATTAAATGCAAACTGTTCGGGCAAGCCTCTCGAGTTATATTAAATGGGGATTACAATACTATAGAGGAGGTAATTAAGGTCCTCAACGCTCGTTTCGCACCACTGTATTCTTCAATCCAATTATATGGAGAAATGTCAAAGGTAGCCCAGATGCAGAATGAAGCCACTGTAGATTATAGCAGTAGAGTCTCCGGGATTTTTCTACAATTAAAACACTGTAACGAAATAGAGGTCCCTTTACACGTAGCACAATACAATCAATCCGCCGAAATAAATTCAATTATGGCATTTTTAACGGGTTTAAAACCAGAAATCTACGCACGAATGCGTACAATCGAATTCACTGACCTCGATACCGCCATAGAATCTGCTATAAAAGCCGAAGCCGAATGTCAGGAGAACTTAATGAGAAATAAATTCGCGGAAGGACTATCACACTCCACACATTGCACAAATTGTTATGGGTACGGGCACTCAGCGAATGACTGTAGCAGTAAATTCCCAGTAGGGCAAATAGCGCAAATTAGTTGGCAGTCAAAATACTGTGATCATTGTCGAAGGGTAGGACACACGGTTCAGGAATGCCGGAAGATAAACTCCGCGTCGCGATCAACACCGTATAGTTCTGGGCCAAGGCCATCGTCACACAACACTGGTTCAAGAATGGCACCACGTAATACCGCGCCGCGTAAACCACAACAACTCGAATGTAAATATTGCAAAAATAAGGGACACACAATCGAGGAATGTAGAAAGAAAATGTATAATGATAGGCGAAGATCCGAGAATTCACTAAATCCCAAAGAATCGTCAAATCCTTCTCAAAATCCCGTACGCAGGCAAGCCGTCTTAACACTTCAACCAATCGGGAGAGCCCCCAGCATAGCATTGACAAGTTCAGAGTTTAAACAGAACAAAGTATTAATGATGATCGACACGGGAGCCGATTTAAGCGTAATAAAACAAGATGCCATATCTCCAGGAACACATATTTATAACGACGTCGTGTACGATCTAAGAGGAATAACAGAGGGTTCTCTACCTACTTTAGGATACATAAAAACAAAAATATTAGACACAGTAGTTGAAATCCACGTAGTAAAGACTCTGCCTCTCGCGCAGGATGGAATTTTGGGAACAGATTTTTTCCGAGGAATCGGAGCAACAACAACTCCAGGCTAGGTGTCGTAATAGGAAATGAAATACTTCCATTTAAAGACGGGGAAATAACAATACCGGGCCAAATGCGTTATCAAATACCAATAAAAATTTTAAATCCAGGCCTGAAAACAGGATACGTTCCTAAATTAAACGTACACCCCAATATCCTAATGGGCAATGCCATAGTCACAAACGATGACGGAATAGGATACTTATACGCGATAAATACATCCTCTAAAGACATCAAGATAGAAATACCTTCTGTCGAAATAGAACCATACGAGGAAGTAAAATTCGAAGGGGAAACTGCATCTCCAGACCACGTTAACCAAGTATTAGAACTGCTTCGTCTAAATCACCTAAACCCAGAAGAAAGAGCTAATATCGAGGATTTAGTCGAACAGTATGCTGACAGATTCCACCTCCCGGGAAATAAATTAGAAGCAACAAATGCCGTCTCACACAGAATAATTACAGAAAATGAGGCACCGATAAATATCAAACAGTACCGTTATCCCCAAGTCCATAAGGAGGAAATCAATAAACAGATGAACGAACTTCTACAAAATAAAATAATTGAGCATTCAACTTCTCCGTACAATTCACCGTTATTTGTAGTAACCAAGAAAGAAGACAGTCAAGGAAATAAACGCTGGAGAATAGTAATAGACTTCCGTCAATTAAACGAAAGAACAATAGGCGACGCGTACCCTTTACCTAATATAGTAGAAATATTAGATCAGTTAGGCAGCGCAAAATACTTTTCAGTATTTGATTTAGCATCAGGGTTCCATCAGATACCAATGCATCCGGAAGACAAACATAAAACAGCATTTTCAACACCCTATGGGCATTATCAATTTAACCGAATGCCTTTCGGTCTTAAAAACGCCCCCGCGACATTTCAAAGGCTGATGGACCAAGTACTAACTGGATTACAGGGAATAGAACTATTTGTATACCTGGACGACATAGTAATTTATGCTAGCTCACTTCAAGAACACGCGACTAAATTTATACGACTAATGAAACGGCTAAGAGAAGCAAACCTATGTTTGCAACCGGACAAATGTGAGTTCCTAAAAAGGGAAGTGTGTTATTTAGGGCATATTATTAGCGAAGAAGGGGTCAGGCCAGACCCGAAGAAACTAGAGGCAGTTAAACAATTCTCACGACCCAAAACAGCAAAGAACATAAGACAATTTATTGGGTTAGCCGGATACTACCGGAGATTTATTAAGAACTTTTCTAAAATCGCAAAACCATTGTCCGACTTAACTAGGAAAGACCGCCGATTTGAGTGGACAATAAAACAACAAACCGCTTTCGAAACATTACGAGACGCATTATGCGAGGAACCGATACTTCAATATCCAGATTTTGAAAAACCTTTTATTATAACAACAGACGCCTCTGGTTATGCAGTAGGCGCAGTTCTAAGTCAAGGAGAAATTGGGAAAGATCTACCAATAGCTTATGCCTCAAGAATACTAAATGACGCCGAAACACGCTACGCTCCAACCGAACGCGAATTACTCGCGTTAATTTACGCCGTTCAGCATTTCCGTACGTACATATACGGTAAACGTTTTTCTCTGGTCATGGACCATAAACCATCAGAATGGCTCCATACTCTAGCTAATCCAACCTCAAGACTAAAGCTAGCGGAATATAATTATAAAATAATATACAAGCCAGGAAAGTACAATACTAATGCAGACGCACTGTCACGGAATACGGTAAACGCACTCCCATTGCAAGTGGAAAGGAAACGTGAGCGTTCCCAAACCGCCACTGCTACAGAATCTCCAAATCCAAACCCCGCGAAACAACCAAGAGGAGACGGATCGACCTCATCATCGTCATCCGAATTTAATCCAGCCCAGTATACGGTAAAAAGGAAATTAAAAAGGAAACTTAGAACTACAACCACCACATCATCAAACCAACCGGTGGAAAAGAAAAGGGGAATTACTGAAAAATTTAGATCAGAAATGGAGGTGTCTACCAGTAGTTCCGAGGCACCCAAGGACATTCAGGTGTCAGTGGAGGTTCACCCCTCTCCTGGACAAATCGGTCATCCACCGACAGCCCCTAAACCAACCACCCTTAACCGCCCCCGCAGCCCACACAGCATGGAAATTGATACAATGCAAAAAGATTGGGATCAAATAATGGAGATCACTGAAAACGAGGAAGTGCCGGGAAGCCACATTTATCGAGAGCCTCCCAAAATAAACTCTAGCAATAGTAGCAGCAGCAAGAGGAATAGTCCACCAATCAGCGGAAGGAAATATTGTACGAGAGAATCTAGTGGAACATTAACAGGACCAATATCTCCAGTAACAATAAAGAAAGACTCAATTAATAAGTTCAAAACATTTATCGGTCCACCCCGACAGCAAATACCACACCGACAGCAAATACCGCCCCGTCAGCAAATATCACACCGACAGCAAATATCACCACGACAACAAATTCCGCCACAACAGCAAACATTACCAAAAATAGTTCACCAAGAATTGCTTCAAGGTAGGGTCAAGGAAATCTCAGATCATTTATGGATGAGAAGGGAAACCGCGGGATTATTCATCACTATACACGGCAAACCACTAGGCGAGGAAAGCACAGAGTTTATAAATAAGGAGCAAATCAAGATTACCTTACCTCTGCCACTACAGGCAGGAAACGTTATAGAAATTCTTAAGCCAGGACGGACCATTTTAGGAATGGTAATGCCAGATCAACCAACTGAAGAAGCCTACCACACCATGATTAGGAACCTATATATCAAATTAACACAAGAAAACATTAACAAAATTTCATTACCCAAAACAGAAATTAATATATCGTGGGAAAAATTAAAACAGATGATCACACTAAGGTTCTTACAAACAAATATCAGCATCACAATCTGCAATGGCACTATACAAATGCCATCGGAACGGGATCGCCTAATGATAATAAAGGAAAACCACGAGTCACCAGTAGGAGGCCATAAAGGGGTAACCAAAACCTATAACAGAATAAGGAACCTATACCATTGGCCAAATATGAAAAAGGACGTGAGGCAACATATTAAAAAAATGTATAAGTTGTCAAAAGAAAAAACTAGTGCGAGTTAAAACTAAGGAACCAATGGTAATTACCGATACGCCACTAGATGCTTTTGACAAGATATCCATGGATATCGTGGGACCATTGCCACTCACAAAAGCAGGAAAAACGTATATACTCACCATTCAGGATAATTTAACAAAATTCTCACTAGCAGTACCATTAGTCTCATTCACAAGCGAGGAAATAGCTCAAGCATTCACCACACATTTCATATGTCAATTCGGATGCCCAAAAGCCATTCTCACGGATCAAGGATCTTCACTTGTCAGTTCTCTCATGCAAAAGTTAGCAAGGACTCTTAACATCAGGCAGTATAAAACCTCAGCGTTCCATCCACAGTCAAACGGTTCCCTGGAAAGAAGCCATCATGTCTTGGTTGAATATTTAAAGCATTACATAACCAAAGAAAAACAATGGGACCAGTGGTTACCACAAGCAATGTTCTCTTATAATACAAGTATACACGAGGGCACCAAATATACCCCTCATGAATTAGTATACGGTAGAAAGGCCAGACAGCCATCAAGTTTAACACCCAACGATTCATTAGCAACATACCCAGACTTTGTTGATAGGTTAGTTACTAAACTGTTCAATATTCGCGAATTGGGACGACACAATCTAAAAAACTCAAAATATCGCCAAAAATATTATTACGATCGAAAAATATCATCAATTAAGTATCACAAAGGCGAGAAAGTTATGCTTTTAAATCCAAAAAGGCACAAATTTAGCGACGAATACACTGGGCCATACACGATCGTAGAAATCTTAAAGAACAACAATGTAAAGATAGCTGTGAGCCCCCGTCGAACTAAGGTTGTCCATCAGGACAGAGTTAAAAAGGCCTATACGCCAAATAAAGATGGCGGCCCTAGGGATATTTCAGTAATCCACCAGAAATTTTGCAAAAATACGAAATCCAAAAAGTGGTAGGGGACCGTACTCACGGAACCATTCAGACATAGTTCATCAAGGTGAAAGGACGCACATTCTAAGAAGAAAAAAATAAGAAGAGAGAAGGAGTCAACTTAAAAGAAAAACTATTGAGAAAAATAAGGTAGGAACAGCAGAAAATACATACTCATTAAGTGAATAAACTCAAATTAAATAAAATCAAATTATTAAAATAAAAACGTGGTGTGTCGGTACAGAAAAATGTCGATGAAATCGCCGGAAGAAAAATTTATTCACCGTCCTCGTGAGGACGAGGCCAACGAGGACCCATACCTGAAGCTGCTCAGGATGGTTTGCCTAAAACCAAAGTGGCAAGGATATCGGACAGATTGCAGCGACCTATACCGACGCAAGATCTGTTACCCCTGTTATAGAAACTTGAAAGCTGAAGACACTCAATTTTACACCCCCGCGACTCGCCACCTTTTAACATTACGCAGGAATGTAATCAATTTCAAATATTGCATGATTTGCACGCGGCAAATTCATAATTTAGGAGTGGCAGCGCAATGTGCGGATTGCGTGGAAACGTTTGTGCATATCAGTAAAAATAATCAGGAAGCCCTTGATCTGGGACTTTCATTAAATGTATTGGAGGCTCACGAGCGAGGCCAACAACGGCCTCAATAAAATTTCATTTTCTACCTTACATATTCCAATTCTAACATAATTATTTTCAACCCTTACCTTCAAATCCTCAACCCAACGAACGAAAACGTTAGTGTTACGTAGAAACCTTTTATGAATAGGCAAAAAAAAGGATAGTATATACCGCGGTCAATGGGACAACGACGTAAACAAACCGTGCATTCCTGAACAATAGATAAACAGAGTAACATAGAAATAGAGTAAGACAGCAAACTTTCGCGGAATTCCGTACCCCAAACAATGTAAGAAAGAGAAGCATTCTTAATAAAAGAAGACACAAAACATAAGGGGAACATCTAGTAAATAATGGGGAGAGTACCGTGTAAGGAGAATCATAACTATTCTTAGGGAGGTAGTAACTCAGGCTTCATTCGATCTCGAGTACCTTCGACAATCAGTCGTATTATTCAGCATTCTTTCATTCAATTATAAGTAATCCAGTGATAGAGTTTATCATGCCTAACCGATCGGGCAAAAAGCTAAAGCGCGTTAGAACCCTGACAATATCATCAAGGCCATCAACGCCATCAACGCCAACAACGCCATCATCAAGGCCATCAACACCAACAACGCCGCCGTCAACGCCATCAACACCATCAACGCCATCAACACCATCAACGCCGTCAACATCGCCAACTCCATCAGCATCTACATTATGGAAATTGCGAGATATCGCAGTACCGGAAATAGATTGGCAGCCTTATAAGAATCTCTCCCGTTCAGATCCACGACAACGCGCATGGAAATACATATTTCTATTTGGCACTGGGAACGTACCAACTACCACAACAGGAGGGATGTCCGAGCCAAGCGAAGACGTGAGTACTTTTCAACGTATGGAAGAAGAAGTGGAAGATCAAACCTTCCACATTAACGAGTAGTCCGTCAAATTAAAATCCATAAAACTACATCTCTCGGGACGAGAGAAAAACCGGGCGGCGAGATGTAACGTACCGCTACGAACCGCCGTACATTTTTTACTATCTCTTTTCTAACTAAGTGTTAAATCCATTCGATCATACTTACATTTACCTAAATTGTAAACTAGCATTTATGACGCGGGCGAGCGACGCCATTGAACGGCGGGAAGCAGCGATCCAAGCGACGCGCAACGCATGCGCATAACTAACCGCGAACTCACTGCCGCGCGAATAACCCAAGCGCGCGCGCACAGACCGCGCGTTTAACCAAACTCAGCGTAGTACGCGAACCGGCGGGAACCGGAAGCTAATTCTAATTGGTGCACCCAACCGGACGCCATATAAACTGAGCGTAGTACGTGAACCGGATCCCATTTCTAATTGGCGCACTAGTCCAAGCGACTAGTGATTGGCTGGAGCAAGGTATCGCAGAACCGTATAAATACGAGCCTGCCAGCAGCTTAGATTCAGACTGAGTTCTGCTACCGAACAGTAAGCACGCCGCTTATAAAAGTCTCTCAACAAGTATATATAAATTCTACGTCCTGACTACCTACATTCAACCTTATTCCGAGGTCGCTTTAACTAGCCCCTCAAAATCACGTTCAATCTCCTATATTCAAATTCTTACAATAAACCATTCCGAGGTCGCTTTAACTAGCCCCTCAAATTCCTACGAGGTCGCTTTCACTAGCCCCTCAAATTCCTTCGAGGTCGCTTTCACTAGCCCCTCAACACCTTTCCGAGGTCGCTTTAACTAGCCTCTCAACATTTTTCCGAGGTCGCTTTCACTAGCCCCTCAACACCTATCCGAGGTCGCTTTCACTAGCCCCTCAACTTCCTACGAGGTCGCTTTAACTAACCCCTCAACTTCCTTCGAGGTCGCTTTAACTAGCCCCTCAACATCTTTCCGAGGTCGTTTTCACTAGCCCCTCAACTTCCTACATTCAACACCTTTCCGAGGTCGCTTTCACTAGCCCCTCAACATCTTTCCGAGGTCGCTTTCACTAGCCCCTCAACACCTATCCGAGGTCGCTTTAACTAGCCCCTCAAATTCCTACGAGGTCGCTTTAACTAGCCCCTCAAATTCCTTCGAGGTCGCTTTCGCTAGCCCCTCAAAATCTTTCCGAGGTCGCTTTAACTAGCCCCTCAAAATCCTACATTCAACCTTTCCGAGGTCGCTTTAACTAGCCCCTCAAAATCTTACATTCAACCTTTCCGAGGTCGCTTTAACTAGCCCCTCAGCTTCCTTCCTGGAAAGCGTGGGCCAGCTCATAGGCACCAGAAGAAACACTCTTATTATAATACCAAATCGACCTAGCGTCATTATTATCTAAACAAAGTATAGCGACTTATTGCTCAAATACGATTTAGTATCGTATCATTATACCAACAATTATACCAAACAGTTAAACTGTACTTAGTTACCCTATTAGTTTGAAACCGTAATCAAACGTATTCTTTATTACCGATCAACCGTCGAAACCGTAATCAAACGTATTCTTTATTACCGATCAAGCGTCGAAACCAAAATCAAACGTATTCTTTAAAATCGACTTGTACGTCGATTCATTATAATAATTACCATTTTTGTTCAAACATTATATTCACTTTTTGACCTAGAGTCAAACCTTTATTCTTGAATAAATCCACTGTTAATTTTTGTTAAAGAAGGACTCTCGTTTGTGAAATTCATTTCTTAATTGCACGCCACCCGAACCAATCCCATAATTTCACAGGTAAACCGCTCTACTTGTGGAATCGCCTGCAACTAACGGCTCAGTCTCGTTTGAGAACGTTACACGCGTCACAGCCGGTCGAATGTAAATATTGCAAGAATAGGGGACATACTATAGAAGAATGTCGTAAAAGGATATATAACAATAACCGAAACTCCGCACAATTTCCGCGTTCCGAACAACAACCGCCAAATCCTACCCAGAATCCAATACGCAGACAAGCCGTGCTTGCATTAAAACCAATAGAAATCGGGAAAGCCCCCAGTATAGCGTTGTCAGGTCCAGAATTTAAACAAAACAGAGCATTAATGATGATTGACACCGGAGCTGATTTAAGCGTAATCAAGCCAGATGCCGTTCTCCCCGGCACACAAATTCGTAAAACACATAAAAGGAATCACGGAGGGCTGCCTATCTACTATGGGTTATATTAAAACAAAAATATTAGATGCAACAGTAGATATTCACATAGTCAAAGCTCTACCACTCTTATAAGACGGATTACTAGGAACAGATTTCTTCCGGGAAAACGGAGCAGCTATAGACTATTCGCGATTAGGCGTCGTAATAGGAAACGAAATACTTCCATTTAAGGACGGAGAAATAATAATTCCGGGCCGTACGAGGTATCAAATACCAGTAAAAATTTTAAATCCAACCCTGAAGACGGGATACGTGCCGAAACTAAATGTGCACCCTAATATTATAATGGGAAACGCTGTAATCTCGAATAACGACGGAGTAGGATATCTTTATGCGATCAATACGTCTTCCAAAGAAATAAAGATAGAAATACCTTCCGTAGAAATCGAACCCTACGAAGAGGTAAAATTTCAGGACGTAATGGCGTCCCCTAAACATGTTAGGCAAGTACTCGAACTACTTCGGCTTAATCATTTGAACTCGGAAGAAAGGGCTAATATCGAAAGGTTGATAGCACAATATGCAGACAGGTTTCACCTCCCCGAGAGCGAGTTAGGAGCAACAAACGCTGTGTCCCACAGAATAATCACCGAAAACGAGGCACCCGTTAACGTAAAACAATACCGATATCCTCAGGTCCATAAAGAAGAAATCAACCGCCAAATAAACGAGCTCCTACAAAACAAAATAATTGCGCCTTCAACCTCTCCATACAACTCTCCGTTGTGGATAGTCGCGAAAAAAGGCGATAGCGAAGGGAACAAACGATGGAGGATTGTAATAGATTTCCGTCAGTTAAATGAGAAAACGATAGGCGACGCATACCCTTTACCGAACATCGTCGACATATTAGATCAACTCGGAAGCGCGAAGTACTTCTCGATATTCGATTTAGCTTCAGGATTTCACCAAATACAAATGCATCCGGAAGACAAACATAAAACCGCGTTTTCAACACCCTACGGTCACTACGAGTTCAATCGAATGCCTTTCGGTCTAAAGAACGCTCCCGCGACATTCCAACGATTAATGGATCAAGTACTTACTGGGCTACAAGGGATAGAATTATTTGTGTACCTCGACGACATAGTAATTTATGCCAGCTCACTTCAAGAACACGCAACAAAGTTCACAAAATTAATGAAAAGATTAAGAGAAGCCAATCTATGCCTCCAACCAGACAAATGCGAATTTTTAAAAAGAGAATTATGCTACCTAGGTCATATTATTAGCAAAGAAGGAGTTAGGCCAGATCCAAGGAAATTAGAGGCAGTCAAGGAATTCCCACAACCTAAAACACCGAAAAATATAAGACAATTTGTAGGTTTAGCCGGATATTACCGCAGATTTATCAAAAATTTCTCAAAAATAGCAAAGCCACTATCTGACTTAACAAGAAAGGAACGCCGATTCGAATGGTCAACGAAGCAACAAACCGCGTTTGAAACACTGCGGGACGCTTTATGCGAGGAACCGATTTTACAATATCCAAATTTCGACAAACCTTTTATCATTACTACGGGTGCTTCGGGTTATGCAGTAGGCGCAGTACTAAGTCAAGGAGAAATCGGGAAGGATCTACCAATAGCGTACGCTTCAAGAATACTAAACGATGCTGAAACCCGCTACGCTCCAACCGAACGCGAATTGCTCGCGTTAACATACGCCGTCCAACATTTTCGCACATACATATGTAACGAAAGTATACTTTCGTTAATCTGAATCTTGCCGCGCTTCTCATGCTCCGCGCGCCTTTTAATGGACGACGGCTAGATGGAAGGGGAAGAGGGTGATTACGTAATAGAGTACATCACCAAAGGCATACAGAAATAATATTAGAAACCGGTTAGGATAAATAGAGAAGTGCTTGTTGTAAACTGTAATTGTCGTTTCTTTGTTTACAGGTAAGAATGTAAATAATGTAAATAATTGTTGTAAAATAGCGAATAAAATTTTAAAAACTTTGTTTACAGAGAAACATATTTCAGTTTATTTATTCACCACTATCAGTGATAATTATACGAGCCTTATACATATACGGAAGAAACTTCTTCTTGGTCATGGACCACAAACCGTTAGAATGGCTCCATAAATTGGCCAATCCCACTTCAAGATTAATGCGATGGAAAATAAAGCTCGCCGAATACGATTATAAAATCATGTACAAACCCGGGAAGTACAATACTAACGCGGACGCCCTTTCACGAAATCCAATAAATGCGCTTCCTTTACAAGTATTAGGAAAACGCGCGCGCTCCAGAACGCCCACGAATTCTAGCTCTCCTAACGCCATAAAACATCCGAAGGGAGACGGGTACTCCTCATCGTCATCGACGGAGTTCAATCCGCGTAAAATATCGGTGAAAAGGAAACTGAAGAGGAAGCATAGGACCACGACAACCACGTCGTCAAACCAACCAGTAGAAAAAAAGAGAGGTGTAACGCCAGGTTGGGAAACCGCAAAAATGGAGGTGTCCTCCGATAGTTTCGAGGCGGTTAAGGACATACAAGTTTCGGCAGAAGTTCACCCTTCCCCTAAACCAATTATTTCCGCACCAACAACCTCTTACCAACATTCTAGACCGCAGCGAATGGAAGTGGATACAATAATGGAAGATCCAGATCAAATAATGGAAATTAGCGAGAATGCAGAAGTTCCAAGGTGCCCCATTTACCGAGATCCCCCACAAATCAATTCAAGTAACAGCAGTAGTAGTAGGAAGAATACTTTACCGATGCGGGGCAGAAAATCATGCATAAGAGACTCCAGCGGAACACTGACCGGTCCAGTATCGCCTGTGGTAATAAAAAAGAACGCGAGAGACAAACTTGAAACATTCAAGGGTCAACCCCGACGGCGAGTATCACCGCAACGACAAATACGAGCACCACCGAAAGCACTACCTAAAATAGTTCGGCAAGAACGAATCCAAAACAGAGTAAAGGAAATTAAGGACCATTTATGGATAAGAAGAGAAACTGTAGGAGTATTCATAAACGTACATAGCGAACCAGTGGGCGAGGGAAGCGCGGAATTCTTAAGAACAGAATCGATTAAAATCACCTCATCCCCACCACTCCAGGCAGGGAACGTAATACAAATTCCCCAATCGGAACGAATCGTCTTAGGGATGATATTACCAAATCCACCGACCGACGAAGGTTATCATACCGCGGTTCAGAATTTATATAACAAACTAACAGAGCGAAACATTAACAAAATCTCGATACCAAAAACAGGAACTAACATAACGTGGGAGAAATTGAAGCAAATGATAAATCTAAGGTTCCTACAGACTAATATTAACATTACGATTTGCACCGGCGCAGTGCAACTGCCTTCAGAACAGGATCGCTTAACTATTATAAAAGAGAACCATGAGTCGCCGACAGGAGGACACAAAGGTGTAACCAAAACCTATAAAAGAATTAGAGACTTGTATCACTGGCCAAATATGAAGAAGGAAGTACGACAATTTATCAAGACGTGCATAAGTTGCCAAAAGAAGAAGCTCGTACGAATAAAAACCAAAGAACCGATGATAATAACGGACACACCACTAGACGCTTTCGACAAAATATCGATGGACATTGTGGGACCATTGCCGCTCACGAAATCAGGAAAATCGTACATACTTACTATACAGGACAACTTAACAAAATATTCATTAGCGATACCACTAGTCTCATTCACAAGTGAAGAGATAGCGGAAGCATTCACCATGCATTTCATTTGTCAATACGGATGTCCAAAGGCAATCCTAACTGATCAAGGAACTTCGTTTGTCGGTTCCCTTATGCGAAAACTCGCAAGAGTCTTAAACATCAAGCAATATAAAGCATCAGCGTTTCACCCGCAATCCAACGGCTCTTTAGAAAGAAGCCATCATGTTTTAATTGAATACTTAAAGCACTATATAACTAAGGAAAGACAATGGGACCAGTGGCTGCCACAGGCCATGTTTTCATATAATACCAGCGAACACGAAGGGACGAAATACACCCCCTATGAACTAATATATGGGAAAAAGGCAAGGCTACCGTCAAGCATAACGCCGAATGATTCTTTAAACACATATCCAGACTTCGTAGACAGACTAGTAACTAGGTTGATTAATATTCGCGAAACAGGCCGAAATAACTTGGAAAATTCAAAACATCGTCAAAAATACTATTACGGCAGAAGAGTAACCACTATTAACTACCAAAGAGGAGAACAAGTCCTGGTTCTGAAACCAAAAAGAAACAAATTCAGTGACGAATATGACGGACCGTACAAAATAATAGAAATTCTAGATTCTAATAACGTAAAGTTGGCGATAGGCCCCCACCGAACTAAGATCGTCCATAAGGACCGAATCAAAAGAGCCTATGTGCCACAGGACCAAAGGAAATTCTAGGAAAACCCCTCCCCACCAAGAGGACACCGAGACCATGTGTCCATAAATTCGGGCGCAATTAGCGCAGGAGCTCATTCGCGAACCTAGTACTCTGAAGAATCGAGTTCAAGTTACAAGTTTAAGTTACAAGTTACAAGTTACAATCTACATTTACATTACATTCACGTTATATTACAATTCGCAACCACGGGAAGTGATTCGTCGGGTGAACTGCACTAAAAGCCACTCAAGTACGAACGAAGGGAACCCGAAGGTAAAAACAACTCTTTTGTTTCATTACAAGTGAATCAGGAAATATTCTTAAAGAAAAAAAATATGTATCGTACGATAGAGTATCGTCCCCCAAGGAAGAGTGGCAATACCGACCCTACGACGAGGAGGAAGATGACCCGAGAGGCGGGTACTACGGACGGCTCACAAGGTTAATCTGCCTCAGAACCACGGGACCAGCCTATACAAATCGAAACGACCTATATCGACGGAAGGTGTGTAGTAGCTGTTACGAGGGGATGTCGGAGCGGGACAGAAGATATTGCACCCCCGTCACCAACCACCTCGTCACGCTCAAAAGAAACTTAATCAACTATAAGTACTGCATGGTTTGCACCGGACCACTGTATACCCTGGGAGTCGCGGGCCAGTGCCGTCATTGCATTAAAGCGTTCGTGAACCTAGGCCACGAAAACTGGAGAGCGCTAGAGCTCGGGCTAGCACTCAATGTGCTAGAGTTTGGGAGCGACGATAATGTGGGACGCTAAAGAAAATTAAAAATTGAATATATCCTCCTTCTACCTAACATAATCGAATCTGATTCTATCACCCTCACCTCTGTTACTCCAAAACCCAAGCGAAACCGTTCGATTCAGTTAAAGGTCTTATATGATATATATCATGCTACGACAAGCTTCATTCAATTCAGCGAAAATGACGCGTAAGAAAAGTAGGTCAATCAGCCGGTGTAGTAAACAGACCACACTCCTGAACCGTAGGAAACTAGGTCGCGAAACAAGGAACCTTAGGGGACGCATAGACATTCAATGGGGGGAAACATCATAACATGACACGAGTAATATTCAATCACAAGCTTCATTCAGTATCGACATTTAATAACGCACAGACATACCTGTAGAAATTAAATCGAGGATGCCGAAAAGAGGAGGCAAGTGGAGAGCGATAAAAAGGGCGGCGAAGCTACGTCAGTGGAAATTACATAAATTAACCGTGCCAGAAGTCGATTGGCAACAATATCTTAAACTCCCTCATTCCGATCCGCGGCAGCGCGCGTGGAAATATATATATTTGTTCGGTACCGGCAACGTACCACCCCAAACGATGGGAGTGTCAGGAAATTTGAACGAGGATGCGAAAGCATTCCAACAAATGAAGGAAGAGATCGAGCGTCAAACCTCCTCCACCAATGTGCAAATTAAAAGCGTAAGCGATTCTAAAGTCTCATCTCTCGAGACGAGAGATAAACCGGGCGGCGAGGTGTAACGTCCTGCGACGAGCCGCCATAAAAATTCTTTCTTTTATTATATTAATTTTTATTCTATATCCTTATTATTCTATATTCTTCATATCCTATACCTAAGACATTATATTAGTAGTAAGACTTGAATGCACGTATGGAGAATGCAAGTATGGACGAATGCAACCTAGTGGTCAGTGAACAAACCAAGTGAAGTGAACGCATGCGCAATGTCATTCAACACAGCGAGTGAACCGAGTGCGGACCGCGAGCGGATCAAGTGCGCATGCGCAAGACGCACGATCGGCCGAACGGCAAGTGAAACGCGAGTGTAACGCCTGATTGGCGTCAGCTAAATACGAAAGCTAATTGGTGCGCGCAATGTGCGACATGTGATTGGACCGAGCTAGGTTCACCAAATGAGTATAAATATGGGCCCGCCAGCAGCAGGAAAGCAGAGATCCTCGAGATACCATTGAGAGATCCTCGAGATATCATAAGTACGCACCACTTAAAACAACCCAACTAACTAACATTCACTCCGAGGCGCTAGAATAGGCACCACGCTTAAACCTCCACACCCAAGCCAAATTTCACTCTAAGGCGTTTGAACCGGCATCTTGGATTTCCAAAGACATTCAATATCATTCACAAATCTACCATCTAAGGCTGCTTAAGTAGGCACCTTGGCTACCATCTGGGTATGCTCTAATCAAGCTACCTGGCTACCATCTGAGGCGCTCGACTAGGCACCTCGGCTACCATCTTAGGCTGTTCTTGACAAAGCACCTGAGCAACGTGGAATCTACAACTAAGGAGGCTTTTAACGGAGCACCTTAGCACCAATCCTAGAAAGCGTGGGCAAGCTGATAGGCAACTGGAAGCTATTGAAACCTGAGAGAAGGAATCCTCTCATTCTCTTGACTTAAACATTCTAAATCGACCAAAGTGTCATTCTTTATATATACCGACCTAGCGTCAAATTTATATCATAATTCTATTTCTTTTCGACTAAGCGTCTATTACTATTTCTTTTCGACCGAGCGTTAAATGCTATTTTCTTTCGTTCAAAGCGTTATTTCGAACTCTCACCGATCGGAGCGATATATATAGGTTAGTTAATTTTCTGTTCTATCGACTTAGCGTCACGAGCGAAAATCGAGTAATATTCTGTTTAACCGACCAACGAGTCGTCACGTAATAATTTTCGTTCCGTTACAATCTCACGACACCGCGTCGTACTTGTTCAAACCAAATCAATTCTTTTGAATAAACCATTTTTGTTATTTATTGTTAAAAGAAGGACTCTAGTTTCATGAAATTCATTTCTTTATCGCACGCCACCCGAACCAATCCCACCATTCTACGAGTAACCGCTCTACTTGTGGAATTCCCTGTAATTAACGGCAACGTCTCGTTCGAGAACGTTACACCGTGACGCGTACACTGCTGCAAGTTGCGATAGTGGATAACGTAACGCTGCTTATGGTATAATGTCGCGAGTAATTTGTCCTGTCTGCTGCCAGGTGGTTTAGTACGCGTCGGGCAGAACGGTAGATCTGCATGAGCATCGTGCAGTCGTTGCGGATATTCCAGATCTACCTCGAGAATGTATCCCGTGGGCGAATCGATAGCGATCGAAGACACGTCAAAATTTGCAACATCTTCGGCCCATTGAAATTTAGTGTATGGTAGGGGCTGACTCATAGTCCATCCATACAAATTGTTCACGTCAAAGTACATCAAGTACGATGACTGTTCCGATGTGTCGTAAGATGGCATGTACTTGTTATTGGCATGTGCGTATCTTCCGGAACATTGACTTAAACCCCCGCGTATACCACGTTCGATAAACATGACCATATCAACGTCGGTGAGCAATTCGAATGTAATTTTAGTATGTTTTAGCATGGCATCCCACGTGAAACCAGGTAATGTATAATAATGCACTGAATCTAATCCGTAACTCTTGATACAACTTTCGCGAAAATTTTCAAAAATATCTGCCAATAACAATACATCTGTTTTCAAATACAAGTCGCTGTATTCGCCCAAGGTTCTAATCCCGAAACGTTGCCAGAGAGTCTCGGCGTGCGCGTAATCGCTCTCGGATACAGTCTCACCCGTTAACGAACTGTAGAATGACTCGCGCGGTGGTAAGCACGGGTCCTGCAGCTTGTTCGCGCAATCAAGGTATTCATATGGAAAGACACCCTTTCACGTTAATAAATTGAAATCTTCAATGGATAATGTTTCAAATTGGGATCGTAAAATTTTTAATTGATCTGTGTTAAGGAAAGATGCTAATTTGTCGAGACTGGTATTGAGAAATTTGTATGAATCGATGAATCGCAATTTAATATGATTTCGCGAGTCTGATTCAGCCGGATCTTCGACATTTTTTGTGAAAGAAATATACTTTTCCTTAGTTATAGGTAATACATCAACGTGACCTTTGAAAGCGGTAGCTATTTCCTCGATAATGAAATGTGAATCGTAGCCAGATAAATTATGAAAAACTATGGGGATGTAAAACGCATTTTTATATATTAAATTGCATTTCCAATGTGCTGGTCCTCTAAACCGCCTGGATATATGACAATGATTGCGAACTCGTACATCATCAGCCTCGAATGGCTCTTCGCAAATATGACAATGTGATGTATTGCGAAATGTCATCCACTGGTCTTTTGTCAACTTTTCCATAGAAGTATTATTGACCAGAATGGGCTTGGTAAAATCTGCAAAATTTTTTAGTTCATCGACGAACCATGAAATACAATCCGCGTCGCGGCGACATCGATACATCGATAGTGATGTATCGTACGAACAATGCATATAATATGCAATGCTGTGCACTTTGTGGTGCTGGTACGCGTGTAATTTATTATCACCCATCCTGCGATCATCCGTTTTCTCGATGATGTACTCGAGATCTGCATAAACCACGAAGGGGAGCCGCTCCTTCATGCAGTGGTTCTTGAAACTGAGGAAATTGTCGCCTTCGCTGGGCATCAGAATGGCACAATCGTTCATATTCCCACAGTCCACTGCATGGGCCTCCAGCTTCTCGGCTGATCCAAAGTAATGCAAGCATCTGTAAAAACAAAAAAATTTTATTTAATTTTTTCGCAATACAATTCAATATGTTTATATACCTACCGGTCGCAGATGAATTTCTTTTCTCTGTGCTTGCTCAGCTGCATGCTCACCAGTCGGGACAAGTTCTTGATTAGCACGAAGTGCCCTACATCGCCATGCTCTTGATCCGGTGTGTAGAGCAGGTTGACGTGTCGATCCCTCTTTTGGTTGGCGAGACGCAGTGGAAAGACAGCAACAGTTATCCTCTCGGTGTTCTTCTCCAATCTCTCCTCAAAACTGTACACGTTGATGGAGATTTCGTTCTGCCGCTCAAACTTTCCAATTTGCTTCAGGGGCATTGGAAACTCAATACCTTGGAGATTTAATACGGAAGCATAGTGCGGGTATGAACTTGGACGGTCAACGTGTCTTTCGGAAGGATGGAGAGCGGCGACCACTGCCCACGCTAAACATGCATTGTCCTCGGATTGTACACTAATTGTAGCCTTCTTTAGCAACAATTTCTGCGGTAACTTGATATGACATCCAGCGCGCAGCGGATTGTACTTGTTGACATTGATGGTTAGATTCAGGATTCTCGTCAATGCCCATCCGCTGTCGCGTTCCTGGAACTCTTCCAACGATATCAGGGTGGGTTCGATGACGCATCGCTGGTACCACTCCTGCAGATTGGACGTGCGGAAGAGTTCACAGTTTCGGGTATTGATGCTTTTACAAACATGCTTGTCACCCGCCACAAATTCACCGTTGAACACCGTGTTCACTTTGAGGCTTCGATGTTTCCTCAAAGCATCCTGCACATGCTCCAACACAATGGTCGCTGCATCTTGGAGGAAATTGTTCGGCTCGATGTAATTCAAATTTAGCACTGCACCAGTTAATACGCGGGTATCGAACGCAGTGCCTATTTCGCGCCACAAAAGTCCTGTGCTCGAATGTCCTGCACCTTCACGCACGAAACGTCCGCGCAACGAATACTTCAATCCTTCGAGCCGCGCGATTCGAGCAACCAGCGATTGCCTAACACCGATCGATAATCGAGGACGTTTCACTCGACTGTGTTCTTCTAAAGATTCGATACACTCGTTGCACCGTTCTTCCCACGCGAGGTATTCTTCTCGCGAAATCAATCGTACAGATTGATCCAACAATTGGCGTTCTACTTGCGCGAATTCTTCCAGGATCATAAATGGAATGTAAATGTAATATCTTTTCCGCGCAACACGTCGCAACACGTCGCAACACGTCGCAACACGTCGCAACACGTCGCAACGATTTGAGGCTTTGTACAGTTTAGAGCTCGCTTTTATGGCTGGCGCCATGATTTGGTATCTCTGTCTAACTCTTTCGGCGTACCCTCTCCCTCGAATGCATTGCAAGCAAAAACGAATGCCCAAAAATCATACGACGCAGTTTCTGATGACGCATAATTCTAAGATTTGACGCTTCCAAAAAAGTATTATATTACATCCTGCATGACTGCTCCAGAGGAGTCAAATTACGCGTAATCGCGCGATAAGCTTCATCTCTGTGACGTCATCCGCCGCGTTGGAGAGAATTTTCGTCACATATTGGTTTGTAAAAAAATCCGATCTTCCCCGATCTTTCCGACATTATCCAATAAAAAATAAATTATTTCTCTATATTGGTTTAGAAAAAAATATTCCGGCGGTGGATTTTTTTCATTTAAATTAGGATCTTAAAAAATTAATATTTCCTTCCTTACCGACAGTAGGTAACTTATCGGCTGACGGTAACTTCCCCGACATGACCTTGAAAGTGGTCCAGAATCCCCATAGTATTACTACTTAATATCTTTCAGTGGAAATGAACAGTTGCTTGGAATTCCAGCGATTTCTTCAGGCACTGGAAAAGAACAGGCCAATACTGTCTATGATTTACTTTATGAATGGGACCTTCCTTGCGATACCACAGCGTTAAATATGGGACGATTACAAGGCGCATGCGTAATTTTGGAGCAAAAAATCAAAAAGGATCTTTTATATTTGCCTTGCCGACACCATATTTATGAGATAGTTTTACGGGGCGTTTTTGAGAAAACATTGTCTAAATCGACTGGACCTAATATTCCCTTATTTAAACGTTTTCAAGGATCCTGGTCTCAAATCAATAAATTAAATTTTAAATCGGGAGTTGACGATAAGATAGTTCAACAGTCACTCGACAATGTAGCAGATATAATAAACTTGGCCTCATATAGTTTGGAATTTAAGCAACCACGAGAAGACTATCGCGAATTCCTTGAATTATCAATAATTTTTCTGAATAGAACAGTTCCAAAGTTTTCTTTCCGTGTACCAGGAGCATTCCACCATGCTCGATTGATGGCCAAGGCTATATATTCTTTAAAAATATTTTTATTTCGCAACGAATTTGTTTTAACAAAGGATGAAGAAAATGGAATCCGCGACATTTGTATTTTTCTGATTAAACTGTATTTGAAAGCATGGATCCAAACTCCAGTTGCTGCAAAAGCTCCTAGGCAAGATTTCGAGTTTTTAAAAAACTTATATGCATATAGTGCAATTAATAAAAATCTAAATCGCGTAGCATTGCGCAAATTTTGTAATTATTTATGGTACTTAACACCAGAAGCGGCAGCGCTGGCCTTTTTTGACTCCAACATTACGCATGACGCCAATAAACAGATGGTAGTAGCCTTAGATACTGTTAATGATACTGACGTCCAAAAATTAATAATTAGTCCGGATAATGTAACTCGGTACATCGACAACGATATTCAAGGGTTTGTTTACTAAAAAACGTTACAGTTTTTTAAAAGATTTGCAATTCCCACAGATTTTATAAATAAGGATCCTTCAGAATGGGAAAATGATCCAAATTATAATATTGGATTAAATATAGTTAATAATTTAAGAGTAGTTAACGATTCGGCCGAACGAGGAGTGAAACTCATGCAAGAGTTTAATAATGTATTATCGCGAAATGAAGAGGAAAAACAAATTATAATGTAAATAGTTTCCGACTACCGAAAGCGCTATCCAGGCATAAAAAATTACGTTAATGAAAAATTTGTAAATTATTTTTAAATGCGAGTATTAAAAAGTGTGTAAATTCAATAACCGTATTTTCTATTTTTCGCCTACTTATGATATAATATTATGATATAATATTCACCATTTCATATTAAAAATATTATCTTCTTATTAAATATAAAATATTAATGCCGAACACTCCTCCATTTTTAAAATTAATATTATTATTAACTTGCAAATAATATAAGAAATAAATTAAAAGAATGGTCACTTTCATTAAAATGCGTAAAATTTAATATAATTAATTAAAAAGATATAAATATTAATTAGTTATTATGTTGAAAAAATCATACTGTAGCACTATTATCGTAAAATAAATATTTGGGCACAAAAAGAACGCTTAACCATCTTTATAATATTTTTCTTCATACCTTCCCGTTCATACAAAATTTCACATTTATTGCAACTTTAACGCGAATGTGCCACGTCTTCCTCTTATCCGATCAACTTCATTTTTTACGGGAATTATTTTCTTATCCAATGGAACAATTTTAGGGGGCGGCGTGAAAAAAATTTTGCAAAAAAATTTTCACCAAGAGTAGCTAAGGGCCACCCTAATGCGGCCATAAGCAGCATGGCTCGAAATAGTAAGTATCGGGATGATATAATTGTAGAATTAAAATAATGTGATGTGAAGTACAAGAAGATTGTGTTTTGTGTTTTACAGATGAATCAGATAAAACAGGACAACATAAAATGGATAAAAGTGGCTAGGGTACTGTAGCAATTATTATGTTTTTTGATCAACTGTTTGACAGTCTAAAAGGTGAAAAGGGTGGGAAGAAACTGCACAAACCGTTGCGATAAGCAGTTACCAAAACTAGCAGCCACCTTACATTTTGGAAGAATGGGATAGAATCGTTGAAAAATATGTATTTTAGGGTGGAAGGTACGAACGAACGGAAAAATCCCCCGGCCTTAAATAATTTCATAACCACGATACAAGGCTTCATTAACATAACAGAAACAATATTTTCAATGAGGTTTGACCAATACTACGCAAGGAAACTAAATCAAGATGCCGTAGAAAATTTTTTTTCTCAAATAAGGCAACATCGAGGGCAGTTGATTAATCCCACTTGTGGTCAATTTGGTGAGTCGTACAAATCATTGTTTTTCAGACACATGGCTGGCAGCCATGGGACAATGGCGAGTTGTGAGAAAACATGTGAAATGCCACTCCTACAGTTCAGAAATATAACAAATCTTAATAATGGTAAAATAAAACAACCAATTATCGAAGAACCTCGAATTCATTTGAAAATAATAGACATACTAAATGAAACGGTTCAACCGAGAATCATGGAGTATTTGATAGAAAATTTAAAACAAACGATCAATACGGAAATAAAATGTAAGTTGTGCCATTTACATATTTTTAACACAAATTTAGACACTGTACCACAAAACACACGTGGACATTACAAAACGTACTTTTTAGATTGTATAAAACGAACTTACACTATTTGTACGAACATGTTAAATACTGAAAGTGTAACAAACAATGTGGACGAAACAATTAGTTTATACGTTAAACGGTATGTGCATTACTGTTTCATTTGTCCGCACAAAGAATTAACAACAAATCTTATAATACAAAAAATTGTATTACTATGTATATATAATTTTTGTAAAAATATCAATAATATTATTAAGAAAAAAGTTAATGTACAGTACCGGCCGGGAATGAGTAACATATTAATGAAAGCTATTAACATCCATAATAAAAAATAGTGTAACTAAAGAAAATGTGTATTGTTTTGTGTATTGGGCATTCCTTTCTGTTGAAAAACAAACGACTGACAAGTAAACATTCACTTATAAGGAATAGAGTTTCCCGATTTGGAAGATGTATTTTTAGAGTACTCATAGTAACTAAGAAATCCTGAAAATTATATCTGCAATGGACCTATTTTACTTATGATATCAATAACTTTCAATATAGCCTCAAGACGTATGCGAAAAACGGCAAAATCCTCTTATTTAAGAATAATTGGCTAAAACCTGGCATCTGTATGTTTTTTGTGGTGCTGAATCCGAATATGACGTTATTAAATATTTCAATACCAATAAATATTTTATTCAAAACAGAGCCAATCGCGCAGATTTATATAATTATGACAATCATAGGCAGATGGTGCCACAGTGGTGTTTCAACATGAATTAGAAGTGTTCTAGACGGGAACCTGTGGCTTGGCAGTGCCATCACCATGTTCATGAAATACTGTAGAATGTTAGCGATGGAGAAAAACCAACCCTGGTAAGCTCGAATGTAATCGAATCTCGATCGGCCACAATCGTTTGAGCTGAGTGTACATGTGTTGCGCGGCCGTTTGGGTCCTCTGGATCCCTGGTAGGGAATTCGGCTAGGGTCGACGTCCGTGGAGTGCTAAGGCACTCTGCTCCTTGGACGCAGTGGTTTTGAACGATAAATGTAATGAAAATAGTAATAAGATTGGAATAAACAACTTGAACTTAGTAAATTTGTAACTTTAATGAAAGAAAGTAAACGATTCTGAACACAATTTCAATCTAAGTAGAACTTTTATTAATGCGTCCACTCGCGATGGCTTTCCAGATTCAAGTGTCTCTTTCAGATGTCCCTCAGTTTTACATTATTTTGTTATTTACAAAATGTCTTGGTTTCTAAGAACCAATCGCAAATTTCTTAATTAGTTAGCAAAATTCCTATTCGTTGATCCGATTCGTTTCGGTTATTGATTTTTTATATAACAAGCGTTTAACAACATTGCGCTGGAATTGCACACCTAGGAGAAGGGATCAAAGTGCAGTTCATTTATTCAAACACCCGTTTCCAAGCGGGTATTGATTAATTTATAATCTTGAAGTTTTCTCATTAGAAGAATCTCTAACTATTTTCAAACCCCTCGGGCTTGTGCGAACTTCGCTTTGTTTCCCTTTCCTATTACATTCGTGTGATCCGTTTCGAACTTCGCGCTTCTACAGTTTGTGTCGAACGCCGCTAGAGCGAGGATCGCAACTCGCAACACCTCCCTCCTTATACAAAAGGTGTTCTCTATGAGAACAACTTTTTAAAGTTAAAGAAGTTAAAGATGTGTTCCAACATGGATTGTCACATCGTTCCAAGCATCATTACTGAGTTTCCTTCTTCCCGCCTTCCCACAGTAGCCGAGCTACTCGGTCCACCCGGGTTCCTATAGAAAGGTAAGTCGAAGGGCCCAGCTGAGTGCTTGGCACGTTACAAGTAATTTACATTTTCATGATTTCATTTTAGTTATCGGAATACATTGGTTCTTATCGTACATAGAGAGGAAGACAGCGCTGAATCAAGAATAATTAGTAAGCGGAGTACATCTTCTTATTTACAATTTCATTTCTTCTAAACTTTACGTAAATTTTATGACAATATTCTAAATAGTTATTGAGGATCCAATCTTACGAAGGCTAACTTGAGTTTATTAGTATGAACTACCTTTACTTTATTAGCGATCTTTATCTCGACAGTGAGGTCATTAAACATTCTTATAATTTCATAAGGGCCTACCCACGCAGGATCGAACTTGGATACCTTTGGTTCTTTCACAAGATAAACATGATCTCCGACATTGAACTTATGGGGATTCTTATTTTTGTCAAAATTCAATTTACTTTTTCGTTTTGCCTTTTCTAAATTTTCTGCTGCTGTAGCTTGGGTGGTAGTAATTCTCAAAAGCAAATCATCTAAGTATTTAATAAATGTCTTAGGAACTTCCTGATTGGCGAACTCTGAAGGTATCAAGGCCTTGCACCCGAATACGAGTTCATGCGGAGTAAACCCAGTGGCTTCATGGATCGAGGTGTTATATGAAAAGAGGCCAAATCGGATCCAGTCATCCCAGTTATTTTGAGTACAATAATGTTTAAGGTAGTCTACAAAAACACGGTGCGCTCTCTCGAGTGATCCCAGAGATTGTGGGTGAAAAGCCGTGGACGTTATTTTCTGAATTTTGAAAATTTTACATACATTGTTCATTATTTTACTTGTAAAATTACTACCTTGATCAGTGTGGATGGTCCGAGGACAACCAAACCTACTGATGAACTGTTCGGCAAGAACAACTGCTATTGATATGGAATCGGTATTTGGGAGAGGAATCGCGTCGGAATATTTGGTTAAATTATCCTGGAGAGTAAGCAAATAACGGTTTCCTCTCTGAGTGACTGGAAGTGGGCCAACTATATCCATTTGGACCTTTTCAAACGCTCTCTTAGGTGTGTCCGTGATCCTCATGGGCTGCTTAACCTTTGGGACTAGTACCTTATTTCTTTGACAGCTAGAGCAAGTACGTATGAATTTTGCAATCTCTTTCTCCATTTGTGGCCAATAGAAGTTTTCCCTAATTCGTTTTAGCACTTTGGTTATGCCCTGATGACCTCCCACCGCAGATTCGTGGTGCTCCCGTATAATGGATAGAGTCTCTGAAGAATGAGGAATAGTAATCTCTCCGGTGCATATTGTAATAATGTATTTTGAGTCATTAAAGATTTGCTTCAAAAGATTTTCTATAAAGTCCCAACTGACAGGCTCTAAATTATTGTTAAATTTGGAAATACTAAAGGTTGAGACGTTCTGTGATCGCATGAGGTGTTTAAGTGATGTGAAACAAGAAGACAAATGATCGGGGTTCTGCGTTTCTATTGGGTTGGTTTTGTGGAATAAGTGAAAAATTAAATAAGTACTGCCAGGGAAAACCATTGCATTTCCTGTATGGATTTGATACTGTTTCATTTGAGAAATAGAGAATTTATTACGATTTAATAGGTCTCTGCTTGTCTGGGAAGTAACACTGAAATCGCTCGAAAGAAAGTTTACAAGATTATCTCTGCGCATGTACAGATGGTCCTTACAGAAGTTGAAACTGGGAATTTTGAGGGGATGAGGTGAGGATGAGTCTGTAACTGTTGATGCTAAAATCTTGACATATGGATTTATTTCAGTTGAAGTCGACTTCACGGAGGATTGTGTCTCCTCTCCCGTTAACACAGTCAAGGACGGCCATGAGGTCGGCCCCACAAGCTTACGCCGGGAAACCGCATCCTCCCCCGCCAACATGACACCCTTTCCAGTCAAGGACGGCCATGAGGTCGGCCCCACGAGCTTACGCCGGGAAACCGCATCCCCCCCCGCCAACATGACACCTTCTCCAGTCAAGGACGGCCATGAGGTCGGCCCCACAAGCTTACGCCGGGAAACCGCATCCTCCCCCGCCAACATAACACCACACCTAAGCCACGGAGATACTTGATGCCCTTCACCGCAGTCCATCGGCTCCATCAAGTGTGCTATATCCCCGGTGCTTTCAGAGAGCAATCCTCCTCTCTCTAAAATTTCTATTTCTCCTTCATCTGCCGTAGGATACTCATCGCTGTCATTGTCTGTAGAGTGATGGTCTGTATTTATGTCCTTAGAATAGATTTCGACTTCATTAACATTGTGTGATTTACCATATGTTACAAAAACTTTGGCTAGAGCCTGTTCATTTCTGTCTGTTGTAGGGTAACTTTCGTCTTCGTCCCTTACTCCTTCAACATCTGCAGGTGGCAAATCGTTTGCGCCTACGATAACCCCCAGCAGATGATCAGAAGAAAGGTGTCAATTTCGTCGGTTTTGATGTGAGGATTTATGGAAATTGTGATCATATTCGACAAACTGACAAACTTGGAGGGGTTATGAAAAGAGTGAGTGCCAGTGTTAGAATACACTTGAGGGAGAAGTGAGAATAATGAGGATTATATATGGGGTAAATTTTTGACCTAGCAGATTGCATCGTAGGAGATATAGCACCTCATTGCGGCGTTCCAGCCGACGTAAACCATAGAGGACATTTGTAACTTTTGGGGAACAAGAGACCCATGATATTAGAAAAGAAATGTTTCATGTATGTTTTACTGTTATGGATTTATTATGTCGATATCGAAGGCTATCTTGTTGTAAAATTTGCCTATAGGGATACAAGGAACAAGGGTGTTAAGAGTGTTTCCAGAAGTCAAGTACGTCAAGGGTCTGGACCTAGTGCATTAAATTATGCAGGCATACGAAAAGAGGGATAACGCTCCTAGCAAGATATAAACGGGACATTCAACGAGTCTAAATTATTCGAACGAGAACGTTCGTCAAGAGATTAAAAGGTATTCAAGTTTTCCTTGTGGGTCTTATGATTATGATCAATAAGATCGGCTTTAAAAATTTTCGAGCTCTGAAACAACGAATTCGAATTCAAATGCTCAGTTTGTTCTTCAGTTAAATTGTTTGCGATTGAGATTGTAGACTCGAGATTCAGCAGTTTTTTATTGTCATTTTCCCTATTTAAATAAAACCAAATAGTATTGTTAGAAATTCCTTTGATAGAACTAAGCATGGCGGTGTTTTTTAGTAGATCGTTTGGGGATTGAATCTTTTATTAATTTCAATGAAAGATAAGGTTTGAGCGGAGTAGGCAGAATAGAATTTTGTCGCACGGTCAAATTTGCAAAACTCGGCTGAGCATTCGATTCAGTCGTCTGAGTAAGATTAGGACCTTGGGATTGCACTTGCTCGATTCGAGAATCGTTAACGACCGGAGCGGGCACGATCGGACAAATTTGAGATTTACAAACGATCGGAGCAGCATTCACGATCGGACTAGGTGATCGACTAATCGGTTCGGTAGAATTTACGGGGGTGCTCATTTGCGTCGGTAAAAAACTTAAACTCAATTCTCGGGATTGTAGACTAGTTTCGAGACTATCTGTACGTAATATTTCCGCGGGTATGTCTTCCACGTCAAACTCCCGTAATCTACTCGCGCTAAGCAGGCGCTTTTTCCTTAATTTTAACATTTTTCTAGGATTTCGCAACATTTTAATAATACGATGAATACGACGGACGAATTACAATTTGAACGGTTGAACAGTAACGAACGATTAAACAGTAATGAACGATTAGATAATGACGAACAATTAAACAGTAACGCAATAACGGACGATTAAATGGTAACTCTTAATTCTTATCTTTTGCAGAGATCTTGAGCGATGAAGTCCTGATCCAGGCGTCGTTGTCTCCACGAATGCCCGTGACCTGGGGTGAAATAGCTGCACGGCCGCCCAAAGTCACCCTCTCCGAAATTCATCCACGTTTCCGCGTTCCTGGGGAAACCGTGCGAAAACCCAGGAAGGAGAAGCTGCAATCGCGAGGACCTCTTGAACCACGTCCACGAGCCGACGAAAGGAATCCCACCGCTGTCACCAAATTTTTTGTTGCGCGGCCGTTTGGGTCCTCTGGATCCCTGGTAGGGAATTCGGCTAGGGTCGACGTCCGTGGAGTGCTAAGGCACTCTGCTCCTTGGACGCAGTGGTTTTGAACGATAAATGTAATGAAAATAGTAATAAGATTGGAATAAACAACTTGAACTTAGTAAATTTGTAACTTTAATGAAAGAAAGTAAACGATTCTGAACACAATTTCAATCTAATTAGAACTTTTATTAATGCGTCCACTCGCGATGGCTTTCCAGATTCAAGTGTCTCTTTCAGAGGTCCCTCAGTTTTACATTATTTTGTTATTTACAAAATGTCTTGGTTTCTAAGAACCAATCGCAAATTTCTTAATTAGTTAGCAAAATTCCTATTCGTTGATCCGATTCGTTTCGGTTATTGATTTTTTATATAACAAGCGTTTAACAACATTGCGCTGGAATTACACACCTAGGAGAAGGGATCAAAGTGCAGTTCATTTATTCAAACACCCGTTTCCAAGCGGGTATTGATTAATTTATAATCTTGAAGTTTTCTCATTAGAAGAATCTCTAACTATTTTCAAACCCCTCGGGCTTGTGCGAACTTCGCTTTGTTTCCCTTTCCTATTACATTCGTGTGATCCGTTTCGAACTTCGCGCTTCTACAGTTTGTGTCGAACGCCGCTAGAGCGAGGATCGCAACTCGCAACACATGATTATGGACGTCCTGGAGAATAATAACGTGAAACTGGCAATAAGTCCCCGTCTCACTAGAATCGTACACCAGGATAGGATTAAGAAGGCTTACATTGCACCAATTCACAATAATACTAGGGATCGTTATCAAGCTGGTAACAATGCAGAAACGTGATTTCGAAAAGTGGGGAGCTCCGCGGGATTAATTACGACGAAATCGAGTTTAAAAATTTAGTGCGCACTGAGAATTCACTGAATTAGCAAGCGAAATATTAAGTGAAAAGAAGTAATAGAGAAGCGAATAGAAGTGATAGAGATAGTGATAGTAAAAAGGAAATGTGAGTAAAAGAATCGAAAGAATAAGTTAAATTAATAAATCGATGAGATTAATAAAGTGGAATTTTGGTTTTTAAAACAAGAATGCCGGTTTTCCATTCACGGGCGTTTCATCCAACCGACATGGACGAGGAGTTTTACGGACCCTGGGACGGGATATTGCCGGAGGAGTACCCGACGATTTATATTAAACTAATGCGACTGGTGTGCCTTCAAGGGCCGGGAGTAATCCGTGAGGACCGATACGACGTTTTTAAACGCAAAATTTGTCAGGAGTGCTACGAACGAATTCGAGAAAATCACCGTTTCTCCTACCCCCAGGCATTCAATCACCTCCTCACCCGTGAAACTAGTGCCCTCGCATATAGGGATTGTAAATTCTGTAATAAAACACTATATACGGTGTATTCCGCGAGACGGTGCCCGGAGTGTATAGAGGCCCACTTTAATTTTGATGAAGAGGGTGAAGATGAAGAGACCCTCCGTCAAGGGGAAGCATTAAATGTGATCACCGGATGGTGATCACAAAATAATAAAATCGTGTATTTCATTTCCTTTCCAAACTGCGCAGCAGATCTCCGTATCAATCTCGTCAATAGGGAAGGAAAAAGGGGTCGCGAGAGAACAGGTCGCGGAGATGGGAGAACAATACTGATATTGCGCGCAGAATAGTAATCGACAGCGATTAGTACGGGTCAGATAGCGATCAAGAGCGATATATTTTTCACAATTTCAAAATTCAAAATAATTATAACGATGACGAATCGCCGTGCGGGCACAAAAAGAATGGAAGTTCAATGGCAGAAATTCTGTAAAATAGACATTCCTCAAGTCGATTGGTGCGACTACGTTAAAGTATCCCCCTCTGACCCTCGGCAACGAGAATGAAAGATATATTTTTCTATTCTGCTCCGGGCAAGCACCACCTCCAACCACAGGAAAGAGATTAACGATGGACGATGATGTCCAGAAATTCCAGTATGTGGACGAAGAAATGGACAGTAGGGTGGACCTTATTTTTCGACTTTCAATTTTTTTTCGGGACACCCCCCAGGATTGTGCCATTCCGAGAAAAAATAATGTGTGTAAAATTTGAAATCGATCGGACAACGGGAAACCGTGTCTCATCGCAGTTGAAGTTTTTTTATTTTTGGAATTCGTTTTTCTCCATTGTAGTATATCGTTGAATTTGTCTTTTTACGCTCTGTAACAATATAGCAAAAAAGTATAAGATCACTTGAAAAAAACATCAGACCTTGAAATCTCAAAAATTGACCTTCAGAAAAAACTTTTTTCGTTGGCATTATTTTTACCTTGCCAAACAGTACAACTTTTGTCTCAGAAATTTTTTCATATTTTTATAAATAACAGATTTCAAAATTTTAATGGAGTAACTGATACTTTCATCAAGATTACATTGTTTATTAATTATTTAATATTATTATTAGTTTATACGCGCGGAGTAGATTGTGTAAATGGTCATGAATGTTTTGAAAATGCAGTTGTATTTGCATCAGGTAGGTAGTTCGAACCTCTAAGAATCCGTTATGTTTCGACTTGCTCTGAAAAGAAGATCCAGAACCGAAGGTTTAGGAGGGGATAGGCCTTTGGAATAAAAAACTGAATTTCATAGTGTAAGGAATATGGGATTTCGACTGTCTTTTGATGTGTTTCCAAGCAGTCATGTAGCCGTCGTCGTGGAGCGTCTTGGAAAAGAGAAAGCGTCATAAACTCTTCCGGGACTTGGGGGTGTCATAAACCCTTCCGGGGACTGCGACAGGGCCTATACAAGGGAGACTCGATGCGACTGCGTTGCCGAGGGGCATTCTTGAATGTATCATTGTCGACGACGCATCGTTGCTTTTTCGGGAAATACAGTGTTACAAAACGATATATTCGCTTTTCATTCTGTTATACTTTTCAAATATCTTACAATAGTGCCTATATCCTGAGCGTTCAGTGAAGTAAATTCGAAAATTCGAATCAAAGATGCAAACCAGAAGCGAAAAATTATTTCTATTGGATTATGGCGAAAGTCAAATAATTGGTGCCAAGTTGCCATCTAATGTACAAGTGTTACGAGTTTTGTTTTATAACATACTCGTACGTAAGGTGCAACTAAATATTCATGCGAGTCCTTCTTTAGTTGTGAAGGAAGTTGAGGTGATTTGGGAAAAAGCACGGATCCCTACAAAAAAGACGCAGCATAGCATTACAAAATTAGAATCGCTATACAATGATTGGAGGGCGGTACGACGAAATTCTAAACGCCGAAGTAAACTTCAAGAAAAACGAGAGCAAGATCCTCTTTTCCAAGACGCTCCACGACGACGGCTAAATGACCGCTTGGAAACACATCGAAAGACAGTCGAAATCCCATATTCCTTACACTATGAAATTCAGTTTTTTATTCCAATGCCTACCCCCCTCCTAAACCTTCGGTTCTGGATCTTCTGTTCACAGCAAGTCAAAACCTAACGGATTCTTAGAGGTTCGAACTACCTACCTGATGCAAATACAACTGCATTTTCAAAACATTCATGACCATTTACACAATCTACTCCGCGCGTATAAACTAATAATAATTTTAAATAATTAAGAAACAATGTAATCTTGATGAAAGTATCAGTTACTCCATTAAAATTTTGAAATCTGTTATTTATAAAAATTTCTTAGACAAAAGTTGTACTGTTTGGCAAAGTAAAAATAATGCCAACGAAAAAAGTTTTTTCTGAAGGTAAATTTTTTAGATTTCAAGGTCATGATGTTTTTTTCAAGTGATCTTATACTTTTTTGCTATATTGTTACAGAGCGTAAAAAGACAAATTCAACGATATATAAAAATGTATATTAACGATATACTACAATGGAGAAAAACGAATTCCAAAAATAAAAAACTTCAACTGCGATAAGACACGGTTTCCCGTTGTCCGATCGATTTCAAATTTTACAGACATTATTTTTTCTCCCAATGGCACAATCCTGGGGGGTGTCCCCGTCAAAAATCTCAAATTTATTTTTCGACAAGAGTAACTAAGGTCCACCCTATTCTACATCGACCACAAGGGTCACTATCTATAAGCTAACTCCTAGTTCCATAAGCTAATTCCTTTCAATCGACTAAGACGTCGCTATTAGATATTTAAGTTACTTTACTTCAAATCGATCGATCAAACGGGCATTCTTTTGTACCGAACAAGAGTCGCAAGCCCAGAGGATCAACTATATTCTTTTGTACCGACCGAGAGTCGCAACCTGCTTATTCTAATTTCTTTAATATTATAAAGTGTTAATTCTTGTTTGTTTGTATAATTTAGAAGTGTTTTATTGAATAAATACTATTAAGATTAATTCTTGTTCTTGAATTTTAATTATTTATCGCACGCCACTCGAACCAATCCCGAAATCCTGTGAAGCGCGTTACGCCACGCGTGGAAACGTTACACCCGCGTAAATAAACATCGCTTGCCGCAGTCGTTAATTGAAAATTTTGCGCCTTTTCTGGCAACGACTTTCACAGAAAACAAATTTCGCTTCACGTGCGGTACAAACAAAACATCATACATAGTACCCGGAATCCAGTTACCGTTTACAAAAGTCTCAATTTCTATATTACCTTTGCCGTATGCAGGAATTTCGTTACCATTTCCAGCTCTAATTTTCATTGGGATTTTGAACTTTTCAAATTCGTAGAACCAATCTCTCCGATGAGTCATGTGATCAGATGCACCCGAATCAATCTCCCAGAAGTCGTCAATGTCGTTATCTACAGCGTCGCTGATTCCCACAAACGCCTGCTTGACCCCCGCAACCTCTGCGCTGACCTCGTACCGTCTTGCACCTCTGATCCCCCACTCCGTTTCGGACAATTTTTGCTGAGATGGCCATTCAAACCACAGGTGTAACATCCTGCGTAGTCTTTTTTCGTATGACCTTTCTTTCCACAAGTATAACAGTTAAGAATATTCCTTTTCTTCATATACTCGTTCTGGCTCGTTCTCCGCTCGGCTCTGTTCCTCGAAACAGAGTCTCGCGACTCTATGTTTGTAAACAGCGCAACCGTCGTTTCGTCGGGATCCTTTTGTTCTGGAATTCTCACTTCTTCGGCCATCAGCCTCGTGGTGAGATTTTCTAGATTCTTCCTTGTATCGTCTACCGAATCCCACGCGCTATGAAAATGATTAAACTTTCTCGGTACAGTGGAGAGTACGCGTGTCAATAGCAACGAATCACGAATTTCGCTACCGAGATAGCCTACCGACAAGTTATGCGCAACACTCTCACTACCTTCCCCCTTGAAGTCAAAGAATTGTTTCTGAATCAACGATAGATTCTCATCCGACTTCATGTCGTAAAGCGCGTTTAATTTTGTCCACATTTCCTTCGCAGTCGTACAACTTAAAAGAAGATCCAACGGTTTCCTTTCAACTGTCGTGACAATCAACTTCCTCGCAGCTTTGTCTGCCTTTTGGAACTTTTTTATATTCTCAGTATAACCATTTTCACTGTTTGCTGCTGGTCGGTCTAGTCTGCCCTCGCAAACAACCAACAAGTCTTCGTCTTCTTCTAGCATAGTGCGCATAACAAAACGCCACTGGTGCCAATTGTCCTTATCACGCAGCTTTGCAATTTTCAGGTTCGTCACTTCCATTTTAATATAGCTTATACAATTCACTTTCATTTACACAGCAGTTGTTTAAACTGGGCCCATAACCTGATAAGATTTTATTGTATAATATATTTGAAGAATGAAAGAATCTTTGAGTTGTAGACCGTTAAAGGAAATACAATAGGCTTCACAGGCGGTGTTGCTCTCGCGACGAATATTCTACTGATTCTGTACAGCACGAGGCGAGCGTCCTCGACCTCAGCAGGGAGACAAACAAAACCTCTCCCCACTCTCATTAGCTATAGCGCAATACCATTACAATAGAATGGAGAGATTTGCACAGATGTAAACGGTTATCTTCAACAAAAATGGTTTACCAATTATTTTCTGTTTATTATCGGATAAAACTAAGTTGTATATAATAATAATGCTGCCGTTGTTAAGACAGCAGCAGTTATTAGGATTTTTAATTTTCAAAGTATAATCAGCAAATACGATCCTTTCGAATTGATGAGAGTCGCGAACAGTGTCGATTAATGGACCTTTAAAATGTTCAGATTCAAAAAAGGGGTATTTTAACTTTAGGGTGCAATGTTTCTTGTAAATAATTGATTTGCTCTGAATGGCGTTTCACTATTTGTTCTAATGGTTGGTGACCCTTCCTAACGCACTTTAAAATGCTCTGTAAAAAGTTCTCGAATGGAAAGCAACTAAAGTCGTCAAGCGGGCCATGATTTCTTACATCTTGTGTAATATGTAAAAGATTGTGTATATTGTGGGACACGTATTGTGGGCCATATAAAGTTATAAATGTGTCAACAAAATATTGCAGCAGGTTAGCTGCGTGATCAATGTAGACAGAGTGTCTTGAATTAGATAGAATAACGGATGCTACGTGTAAAGTAAGAAAGCTTCTATATCTATCCTTATCTATGGTGCGGAATAAAACTACAGGTCCTGTATAGAACAAAAATTGACGAAATCGTGTTGCCTTCTATCTGTTTAAATCATCCAGACTTCGTGGTTTTCGATTACATTCTACTGGAATACTACTGCGCAACTTTAGTAATTTAGAAGATATTTTGGATATACTACGTTTGGAAATTTTTGTGCAGGATTTGCTACCACACCACAGTTTGAGGAGCACTGTTTTCATTACGCCCAGACAAATCAAGTGCATGCAATCTAGAGGAAAGGAGTTAATCATTACGATGCCGGGAATATTCTCTATAATTGATGTACCCTTATGATGGCTTTCTCCAATTTGTAATCTAAAATTGATATCTGTCCTTAAAGGAATATTATTTGAATGTGGAAAACAAATTCTACCATCTACGCCTCTGATGTGGCATTTACTACAAGAATAATAACCAGTGTGACCTTTTATATCTATCTATCTTCTTCTATATAAATAAAAATGTAAATGTTCGTTTGTTCAAAATCTTAAATATCCGAAAGTTCTTCACCGATTGCTTTGAAAGTTTGACACAACGTTGCATTCGAATACGCGCGTGTTTTTATATACCTACTATTATATAGATGTTACACCTGTGACAGGTAAAAACATGCTTTTTTGAAAAACAGCGCCATCTGTTGGACGTAAAAGCAACACACGCTATACTAAATATTTTACGATTCCATTTCAATGTTTCCGATTTACGATCCATTTACTATTTCCAAATTTCCAATTTTACGATTCCATTTCAATGTTTCCGATTGCATTGTTAAATTGAAAAATCACAAAAAATAAAAGATAATAATATAAATCACAAAAAAATTGAAGAAAATATATATCACAAAAAATATAAGATAATATAAATCCCCCCAAAAATAGAAGAAAATATACAATATAAAAAAAGATGTGAAATCAAAATGAGCTGCAAGTACATAAAGGTACTTTCCAACTGCCCTTAAGATGACACAACTACATAGACACAGCTAAAATGCTGTGTTCATACATTCCATTACTCATATCGCGGACATTTTAATTATCCCATCAAAAAGAATCCCAATTAAAAACATTGTCGTAAATTAATTAATAGCTTTACAAAATTAATATACAAAATTGCGCCAATTATAACAATGGCTATTTATAAAAAGAAAAAATGTATTAAATAATATTAAGCAGATATATTTTTATAGAAATAAATATTTCAATACCAATAAATATTTTATTCAAAATACTTGGCGCTGCGAAACCGAAAAAATGTTAATTGTCTTATTAATAGTAAATTAATAATTTACAATAACTCCCTTACAATCTAAAACACATCTAGAGACGCGGTAGCGTCTCGACGCCAAGTACAGGAAAGACACCCTGTATATGTCGACTGTCGCTACCGCTATCATTTACTCGTCGCCGGGCTATTCCAACCTAACCTGAAACTTATTTCATTAATATCTCATGACGCCTGCAATATTTTCTAAATTTAAAGGCATTTTTCTTATGTAAACCGCATATAAGCATTCGAATAAGACCAAATTTCAATAAAATCTGTCCACGCATGACAGAGATATCATAATATCGTCTCATGAATCTGTCAGAAACGGTAAGATTTTCGTTTCCTTCTTCTCCTTCTTCTCCAAGCCAAATTTTCGTCAACATAATACGTATACGCGTTACACGCACACCTTCAGCCAAAAGAAACTAGTGTATGTTTCGTTCGTCGATATTCGTCGATATATATTTTATCGATTTATAACCTACCAAGTGTCAATTCAGCATAACCTGCCAAGTGTCAAATAAGGTAAGTTATCCAAATTTGAAATGTCACAAGTTTTTACACTACATGGGAGACTGAATTATTGTCTCAATTAACAAGGTGGGGCGCCAAAATTTGTACCATGCATGTACAAAATAAATATTGTACTAACAAAAAATTGCATTGCATCTTGCATTTAAATTGCCAGATATTTATTTGTATACCAGCAATTTAGAGTTTTTATGTAAAGCTTATTATATTATAGAAATGAAGGGGACGCACAGGACTTCGATAAAAATGAAGGGGACGCACAGGCTTGGGTAGTAGAATTGAAGGGGACGCACAGGCTTGGATGGATAGAAATGAAGAGAATGCACAGGCTTGGAGGTTGTCCGGAGAAGATTAGATAGATAGACAGAGCATCTTGTTTCGCACAAGTTCCTGGAAATTTGTCAAATAAGGTAAATAGACAAAACTTGTCAAATTAGCGTAGCGTTAAGAATTAAGATTAAGAATATTATGGCGTACCGCTTGCAATGTAGAGTCAGTCACATTAGTCAAGAAAGTACGTTGAAAATACATCTCCCTTGATACTTTCCAATCTTTTGTGAAAGATATTCATAATACTTTAATATATTAAATCCACAGTAGTTTCTACGTTATTCATTAATTTTACTAGTTTTCCATTAACAATATTTCAATTCACCAATAAATATACTAAACCAACACCAATAAAAATATTGAATCTCTTCATTCATTTTCGCTAAATTATTAAGAGCATTTTTTAAATTTCCTCCAACAAGACTTTCTACCATATGTTCTCACTTCTTTCGGACACATTATGTAGTCGCTACGTTAAGTTGTATATAACTAAAATGTGGCTTTCATATTTATTTATTTATTTACAGATAATCAAAGCAGAAGATGATGCAGTGTGATCTACGTCAGACTATGTACGCACAAATTTGCAGGTAGAGTTTTGCATATCCAATAAATAATTAGTAAATGGGTCCTATTTCAGTTAACGATGCAGACGAATCGTAATTACGCATACTTAAGTCCTAAGAATATAAAATAATACGATCAAATCAAACGTAAATAGATTATTATTTATTTTATTTTGCTAAAAATATTATGTATCGTTCTCCGACTTTGTCAAATTATAATGACACTTGAGAAAACAGATTTATTAAAGTGTTTTAAGTTATAAGTTCTACGTTAAGTTGTAACTAAAATAACTAAAATGTGGATTTTATATATTTACAGATAATCGAAGCAGAAGATGATGCAGTGCGATCTACACCAGAGAAAAAATTTTATTGGAACATACTATTGATTTTATTATATTAATTAAACGATTTTATTCAACTTCGATCCTGTGTTTCCTTCTTGTAAGCTTGCCTTTATTATATTAATTAAACGATTTTATTCAGCTTCGATCCTCTGTTTCCTTCTTGTATGCTTGTTTTATATCTGAAAATTCTAACTTAAACCAATTCCACCAATCCAATCGTCTTGAAGCTTTGCAGGCGTGCGTAGTTTGGATGACAATTATATACAATTTAAAAAAGTAAAAAAAGTTACGCCAAGTACATGAATTATCTCTGTAAAACGAAGTGAGATCCCCATAAAAAACTTTCAAAAAGTAAAAAAAGTTACGCCAAGTACATGAATTATCTTTGTAAAAAGAAGTGAGATCCCCATAAAAAACTTTCAAAAAGTAAAAAAATTACGCCAAGTACATGAAACAAATAAATCACAAAAAATAAAAGATAACATAAAAAACTTTCAAAAAGTAAAAAAATTACGCCAAGTACATGAAACAAATAAATCACAAAAAATAAAAGATATAAAAAACTTTCAAAAAGTAAAAAAATTACGCCAAGTACATGAAACAAATAAATCACAAAAAATAAAAGATAATAATATAAATCACAATAAAAATAGAAGAAAATATTATAAATCACAAAAAAATTGAAGAAAATATATATCACAAAAAATATAAGATAATATAAATCCCCCCAAAAATAGAAGAAAATATACAATATAAAAAAAGATGTGAAATCAAAATGAGCTGCAAGTACATAAAGGTACTTTCCAACTGCCCTTAAGATGACACAACTACATAGACACAGCTAAAATGCTGTGTTCATACATTCCATTACTCATATCGCGGACATTTTAATTATCCCATCAAAAAGAATCCCAATTAAAAACATTGTCGTAAATTAATTAATAGCTTTACAAAATTAATATACAAAATTGCGCCAATTATAACAATGGCTATTTATAAAAAGAAAAAATGTATTAAATAATATTAAGCAGATATATTTTTATAGAAATAAATATTTCAATACCAATAAATATTTTATTCAAAATACTTGGCGCTGCGAAACCGAAAAAATGTTAATTGTCTTATTAATAGTAAATTAATAATTTACAATAACTCCCTTACAATCTAAAATACATAAACATATACATATTAGAAACGCAGTCAGATTTTTTCTACATATATTTAATTCTAATATCATACGTAGCATATGCACACGCACACATACAGACATTCACGAATGCACGCACAAGAAAGAAAGAAAAAGATTAATGCAGTTTATACATATGTATTCAGTTTAACAACACTAATTCAGTGAGCAGCGCCAAGTATTTTGAATAAAATATTTTATGGTATTGAAATATTTATTTCTATAAAAATATATCTGCTTAATATTATTTATTACATTTTTTCTTTTTATAAATAGCCATTGTTATAATTGGCGCAATTTTGTATATTAATTTTGTAAAGCTATTAATTAATTTACGACAATGTTTTTAATTGGGATTCTTTTTGATTGGTCATTTAAAATGTCCGCGATATGAGTAATGGAATGTATGAACACAGCATTTTAGTTATGTCTATGTAGTTGTGTCATCTTAAGGGCAGTTGGAAAGCACCTTTATGTACTTGCAGCTCATTTTGATTTCACATCTTTTTTATATTGTATATTTTCTTCTATTTTTTGGGGGATTTATATTATTATCTTCTATTTTTTGTGATATATATTTTCTTCTATTTTTTGTGATTTATATTATTATCTTTTATTTTTTGTGATTTATTTGTTTCATGTACTTGGCGTAACTTTTTTACTTTTTGAATGTTTTTTATGGGGATCTCACTTCTTTTTACAAAGATACTTGGAATACTCGTAATAGCGCAAAGCAGCTCAGCGAGTGTACTTTATTTATTTTTTGGTTAAGGATAAATTCTACGTAAGTTTAACAACTACGAAAAGAAACCATGCGCACTGCATTGCCGATTTATATGTATTTTATGGTGCTGAACGTATTTAACATTGACATTAAACTGTAATAACAACCACAATTAACACCTTTCGAAGAAAAATATGTATGCATTTTTAGCATTTCGTGGCCAAGCTTGTTTTTCTACTCGTAAATCATCAACGGATACCCAGGCTGTGCCCTTACCCCTTACCATACTCGTGTAATGACCATCGGCAATACTTTTACCGTGGTGGAAACTGGCTGCCTTAAGTTTATAACAGTGATCCCCCATTTGTATTTTAGTAGTAGGTATTGCTTTGATGCAGAAATTTCCCACTTTCGTTGTTGTTCCACTACTATCGTGATCGAACAAATGTAATTTTGCAATAAGAATTTGTTTGAATGCAGTTATATCGATTTTCTTTATTGTGTTTGAATTTGAATTATCACAATTGGGGCAAGAATCTTTCAGATTTTTCCATCCTGCGAAATTGTGTTTTATTATATCTTGAAATTCAAATGATTTTTTTTTTAACATCTTGGGCAGTGCAAGATGTACCACACAATTTGTACTGATAGTAGTACTTGTGTAATTACACTCTAAACATCTTAATACCGTTGTAATTTCGTGTTGTACTGCATTCTTAATAAGAATCTCATGATCACAAACAGAGGTAATAAACTCAGCTGCATCATGTAGCTGATTGTTAGCGTATTTTTCTCCTGCGAATTGCCGTAATGATATTATGTTTGGACTTTGATCCGATTTATATTGGTCCAAAAAGACTTTTATAATATGATCAGCTTTTTCAGTCGAAAATAAGTTTTCTCTTATTGATGAACAATATAACATACATTGGATCGTGGCATTCGCATAACAAGACACACCATCAGAATTCGGGAGACCTCTGACGTAGTATTGAATAGTATCCACGATGTGGTCATTAGTATTCTGACATTCGGATACATTATAATTAGGTACTGCCCAAACAGCATCATGAACATTGAGAACGCGGTTTTTAGAAATTGAAATAGTCATAAGATCAGGTCTATATTTTTTTCGCAATCCATTGTACTCTATTATAGCCGATTCTTGTGCCTTTACGGAAGATGGATCATAATTGATAAGATGCAGTCCTTGTAATGTGGTCACCCGAGAAAGAGCAACGTAAGTTTGTCCGCAAGTAAATATTGAATTACCTGCTTCTATGACAGCATTCTGCAAGCTTAGTCCTTGACTTTTGTGAATAGTTATACCATAGCTGAGGCAAATCGGAAATTGTTTTCTAATAACGAACGCTCTATCCATTACTTCAAATTTAACACTTACACGTTCTATTATATGTTCTTGCCCCGTGGGTAATATAATTTTCAATTGTTCGACGTCATTATCAACACCTCGCGTAACTGAAACAAGTTTAGCAATGGTACCGTTGACAAGACCTAGCGTAACATCAATATTTCTTCTAATCATGATTTGCACTCCTACTTTAACAATTACGACCCTTGCAAGTCCCGCCGTTCGGGAGCTATCATCGTCATTGTTCAGTACCTTTGACACCTTTTTTTTCAAGTACGGTGCACAATTCGTTGTATCATGAGCAATCAAATGGATTTCTTCGGACGGAAATCGACTCAGCATTGCAGCGTTCAAAACATCACACTGAACACATGTGGGAAGTAAACACACCGTATTAGATCCCACATTAAGCATGTAATCACTTAATTCGTTTAATCGGTCATTACAATTTGTCGCTTTGAAATTTAATTTCCTCGATTCTAAAAGCTTCGTATCCGAAACGGTCACTACTCCGGTCCGAATTCTCGACAAGATCTCTTTGTAAATATTGTCACCCTGCTGTCGCATGTTTATTGGCAATTCGTCATAGCTAAACAAGGCAGACCATAAATTATAAGAACCTAATCCTCCAACATTTTTCTCTATATACCCTTATTGGATAATTGTATAAAAGCAGGTTCTTCGTGAACAGGAGGAAGTTGTAGTAAGTCACCAAATAGCAACATAGGCTTTTTTCCGAACCAAGCATCATCGGAATCTGTAGTATCAAATATTTCTGTAAGTCGCAAATGTATGTACAGGAAAGTTACGTTAAAAACCATCGAAATTTCATCGATGATTACTAGAGCAACATTTTTGAGTTGATCTCGTACAATTTGAAGGGCTGCATCGCTAAGTTGTCTATACTGGGCTGTATGCCCATGTTCTACGGGTAATTGGAATAATCGGTGTATAGTAAGACCATCGATATTAAAAGCTGCGATTCCAGTAGGAGCAGTTACTGCTGTGTCTTTTCCGATAGTCTGCTTGATCCAGTGTCTGATAGTTTTTATTAAAAAACTTTTCCCAGTGCCACCTTCTCCACTCACATAAAGTCTGAGAATGTTATCGTTAGACGTCAAGGACTTAGTAACTTTATCAAATATCCGCTTTTGATCATGGTTCAATTCCGAAATCATTTCTTGAAGATCACCACAGTCAAATTTATTCCCCGCGTCTTTAAAATCTTTCATGGCACCAACAGTTTCAACGGGGACACACTCTATTGGGTGATCGCCTTGATCATTTTCTTCTTGTTCCACAGTATTCAACACGTTCTTTTCAATTTCTTCCTTTATATGATCACGCGCTTCTTGAATATCCGTTATTCGTTCGTGATTCTAAACTGCTTCTGTCAATTGTGATTCCAGCGACAAAAAAGCTTCCGCATATGTGTTAAATCCATTTTTCAATTGGTCGGTGTTTCTCCAAGGTTTGAATAATAATAATAATGAGAAATAATAATTCTCAGGTTGGATTTGAACATTGTACTTATAATGATTGATAAGATACCCTCTTGGCCTTTTTTTCAAAAACAAAGATGGACAGATTTCATAATATTCAGTTTTTTCAGACGGTCTAATTTTAGTAACGTCATACCACATAGCAAAATCGTACAGATGCATAGATTCTAATTCCTTGAGTCTATTGGGATAGTAATCATCTATGAGGGATGGACAAAATATGTGCGTGGATTCACCTACCAGATCCTCAATCTCTTTGCGAGTTTTCAATTTCCTACTTTTCAGTATATTTACATCTAACCATCTAATAGTAGTACTGGAGTCAGTGCCATGCAATGATAATCCTAAAAGAGTATCAGCGCATTCAGGCGCTCCACATTCTCTATGATTTAGCATGCGCATTCCTAGGTTGCACAGCAGACTAGCCAATGACTTAGTAGAATTTATTGCTGCCGTAGTGTCCGTAGCGTAACTTTTTTCCGGCTTGGACACGTACTTAGTACAGTAACATGTCACCAACCCTGTCTTTTCCCCAATATATTGTATATTCATGTTACCTCTCCAAACCGTAACAACGGCAGCATTAAAATCATTGATACGAACTTCCTTTATTGAACGTGGAAGATCATAGAGTCTACCTTTCGCTTTCAATTGTTTTCTAGCACCTATAGAAACAGCCACATCCCTTATTATCAAAGTATCTGTAACTGGACGTGGAAATGAAAATCGACATACTTTACAGAAGGAATTTTTAGTTTTTTTGTTGCGTAGACAGTAACTATTGCATTTATGCATTTGATGTGCAATTACACGTCTATATAATTCTGGCGACACATGCGGTGATGGCAATCTGCAAGTGACGTATTTCATAATGAATGCTGCTACTTCTTCCTTCGAAGATTTATCGATTATAGGAGCATCTTCAATCCAAATTAAAAGATGAAAATGTTGTAATCCCCTGCTCTGATATTCTCTGCGCCAAAAGTAATGAGTGACCTTGCCAATCGGATTGTCGGGCGAACAAATGAAATCCAGCATAGCGTGGAATGTATTATCTATAAATCGAGAAGTTGAAACGGGATCAGAAGCAATGAGTTCGTTCGGCGACATTTTAGCCACCGATGGGCCGTTTACATCACGAAGATATTCTATTAAATCTGTCCATAGCCACTCACTTGGACTGAGCGTGAGGAACCATGTAGCTGGTCCATAATGGTGTATCATACACTTCAAATCATTTCTCGGTTTTCGCCAATACTGTGCTGTATTACGTAATCTGGAAAATATAGTGTTCAAGTTCGTTTGTAGCTGATCTTTAGAGAGTTGCTCTAGAAAACTAGCAGCTGTGTATTTTTCACGTGGATTTACGACGTTCATTTTGTGAAAAATTCCAGCGTTCAATTGCCGCATATTGGTATCGTGTAATAAATGAAAAATATATTGCATGTTCAATCGAAATTGCGAATGCTTGGACATCAGTTTGGACTTAATGAATTCATGATCAGTCAAACGAACCAATCTTTCTTCATGCTGTCCGTTCACCCCATAAGGATATAAATCTGGGAAACATTTCACATCTAAGTGTTCAGCAGGATGGCCCAACGGAATGTCCTGAACTTTAAGCATTTGATAGAGCGTGGTAGCAGATTCGTTAACCCTTTTGTCATACATTGGATAAATCGTAAACTGATCATAATATGAATCAGATTGTGACATTTGCGTCAATAATGCACGTTTGTGGTTTTCATCGATATTAAGTGTTTCACCTTCAACGTCCTCGATAGATTCGTTATTATCATCATTGGCAACAACTTCTTCTTGAAATTCTGTACCTGGTAATTTGGCACTCAGCAATAAATCGTGCGATTGTGGTAAAACAATTTCTGAGTATAGAGGATTATTGGCTTTCAACCATACTAAGGCATTCCATACTTTCTTCAAGTCAACTAACTTTTCCCAAACTATTTTAGATTTTGTTGGAACGCCCCGCACCAATATGTATAATTCATGATTTTGATTTAAAGGTTCGGTCGAAGGACAGATTTTTTTTAAATTTTCTTCTAACGGCAAAGGAAGGTGAAATGTTCTCCCCTTGACTTTTGGAAACATATGTTTATGTGGCATATTTTTACGCATTACTGTATCCATTCTCACAACCGTTTGAAACGGTTTAGCTCTTTGAATGAGAATTCGTTCGTAATCGTTCAACACTGCTATTTCTGGAACTGAACGTACATCAAGCTTATTTAAAATACATTTTGGTGGTATGGAATCTTTGCGAATTTTATCGTGACAATATCGGCAAATAAAATGCATGTCACCAACTTTGTATCCAATATGATTTAACAATGTCTGCATTACATTTCCCTTATATGTTCTTTTAGAAATATCAAACTTACGAACCTCTCTTTGAAAACGGAGTTTCTCGCAGGAAACGCACGGGATGCGTGGTGTGTCCATAGACCGCTTTGTGAAAGCTTTAAATGCTAAATAATATCGAGATATAATCTCTTCTTCGTTCAAGCTTACGTCAGTATTACCTTTTTGTAACGCTTCAGCTTCTTTCCGAGCTTGCAGTGTTATTCGTCCAAGTGTTTCAAGGTCACTGTCGTTTAAATCTTTGTCTAAATTATGTAATAGGTGTTTATAAATGTACACTATTCTGTGTATCATTCTTTTCAAATTTCGTAAATCCGGAAAGTGAGGTGCCAGTATCTCAAAGGCTAAAAAATTGGACTTACATAGTTTAGGGTTTATGTAACAACCATGAGAATGGTCAACTTTTTCAGCATGTACTTTATTAGAACAGCTACTGATATGGTTGTTCAACTTATGTACCTTTTTTAATGAGCATTCTAACAATCGTTTGAAGAAATCCTGTCAATTATTCAGAGTTTCAACATTTTTTGTTTTACAAAGATAACTACAATGCCATGCTTTTGCCGACTTCTTCGATTGCAATACAGGTAGAACGTTTATAGCTTTCCCTTCCGAATTCAGTATGATTGATTCAGAACCGGTGAAAGTATGGTACGAACTTTCCGCAAAATATGATTCTGAAGAAGATGTATGTCTGGATTGTCCACACAAAGCATTAATCCTGTCATCAATTTCTAAACATTCTGCTGCGCGCGTTAAAGAAACTTCCACTTTTTCTTTACAATCTTTCAACAGTTTCCTCATTTCCAAAATGTACTTTTGCCTAATATGAAAACACCATTTTATTATACGCTCAGCTTCCAATCAACTTGCTTCTCCGGACGGCATGCTAATAATTTTTGAAAGTTTTCTAATATAAGTTTCTTTGTTATTTTTGGTTCCTATATTGTTATTCGTTACAGCAATATTACGATACTTTTTTATTATTTTCAGAACAGCACGACGTTTCGCTACTTTATTATAATTATCTTCCTTACGTATTTCATTATATACTTTCCGCTTTTTGGAGATAAATTCTTTATGTAGCTGATAATAATTTTTTTGCTTTCCGCATTTCACTTCTTTATTTGCGTCATACTCCATTTTTGCTTCTTTATTTAGCTGATAATAATTTTTTCGCTTTCCGCATTTCACTTCTTTATTTGTGTCATACTCCATTTTTGCCCTTTTTATTATACCTTCTTTATTTAGCTTATAATAATTTTTTCGCTTTCCGCATTTCACTTTTTTATTTGCGTCATAATGTATTTTTTATTTTTTATTATACCTTCTTTGTGGGCGTTATAATAATTTTTTCGCTTTTCATATATCACTTCATTATGTGCATTATAATATTCATAATTATAAATGCTTTCCCCCCTTTTATTACAGTCTTTGCCTTTTTTCATGTTCAACTCCCCTTTGTTTGCTTTATAAACAGCTTTTCTTTTCAAACTAATTTCCTCTTTCTGCCTTTTATAATAATTAGACATGTATTCTGTCCTATTACTTGGTAGGTATACATTGCTGATTTTTGACTTCGAAACGAATGGTACATCTGTCTGAATTATATGTTTTGAATGTGTAGTAACTTCATTGGCACTAAGTGGTACATTTTGAACTACTGGAAAATGTTCTATACGATTAGTTTGGAACATTTGGATCAAATGTTGACGCATCAACGCATGATTGTACGTTACTTTGTCTGGTAATATTTTGAATAATAACGAGACAGCAAATGCAATCGCAAAAACTCCGCAATCCCGATTGTTAGGTTGGGCTTGTACGTGTGGAAATTCAATAAATTCTTCGTCAATTTTGCCGTCTTGTTTATTCAAAAAAGGATATAATTTCTCCAGATAAATTTTATGATGACTATGCATCTTCTTGTTATTAAGAGAGTCATAAATATAAAGTCTTCTGTCAACATATTTATAAAAGCTACAAACCCAGTGTCCCCCTGCATTGGTTTTAAAATTTTCGCATTGATGCAAAATCTGTATGTGATCATGATTTTCATGAACAGGTTGAATTGTATCAAGCAATTGAACTCTCCACGTCTCGCGTGGTTTATAATTAGAGTTAGCTTGTAATAGTTTATGAAAATATTCAATATGATCATCTGTTAACCATTCACCTGTATTGATAATTTGCATACTTTCTAAATTGAGAGGTTTGAGTCTATTAATTACAGACATGATGAATTATACTTTTATATTTCAAATATACTATTCTATTCTATTCTATTCTATTCACAGCTTCAGCAGCTGAAATTACACTTTGTGATAACTAGTGTATTATATTATGTAAGTTACGAATGCTTCGCATTAGTTCAGCGCCTAAGCAGCTGAAAATTTCGGCGCATAAGTAGCCGATAGTTTCGACGCATAAGCAGCCGATGGTTTCGGCGCATAAGCAGCCGAGAGTTTTGGCGCATAAGCAGCAGAAACTATTAGAATATTAAAAAAAAAAAGGAGAAAGAAAGACAGGAAAAGGGAAAGAAAGGTTAGAAAGTATTATTATAAAGTAATAAGAAATAGTAATAAAGTATTATTATAAAGTAAATAGACTAGAAAGGATGATCCCACGATGATTTTTAAAATAAATGTCCACGATCTGAAAATAATAATTCATCCATATATTAACTTGATTAATTACACTGTCCAACACGATTTTTGGTCTGCAATATCCGCTGGGCGATTCTTGTAGAGTGTTTCGCCCTGAACACGAATCCGCAAGCAGAAATGCTCTATCACACTCAGTTTTTTTTGAGAAAATCGATTTTGAAAAAACTGCAAATTTTCAACTTTGAACATTTTTTGTGTCGAAACGGTAATAGTTATTCGGTTGCTCGTTGCGTCAAATTATTCTACGAACCCTCCTGAATACAACGATATAAGTTATTATTATTGCATTATGATCATTTAAATTAATTTAAACAACGATCAAAGGGAAAATGACACCCGAAATGCACCCATTTTTGAAGTTATCTTTCAATTTATTTCCAAAACTAAGGGTCTTACAAAAAATCTGACTACTCCACGTTCAGGGCGAAAAATTCAACAAGAATCACCCAGTGGATATTGCGGAACAGAAAAAAAGTTTCATTTTGTTGGACTGTGTTATTAGACAATTTCACTTGGAGCAATCCAGTCTTACCTAAAACTTATCTGATGAACATATCAATATCGATTAAACGATTTTTTTATTATCTTTTAAATAAATATCCAGGATCTGAAAATAATAATAATTTATTTGCTTAATTATTTATTAGAAAATTTCAAATGGAGTAATCCAATCTTACCTAAAACTTAGCTGATGATTATCTTTTATATTTTTTAATAATGTTCGGTTTGATCACAATCAAAATATGAGTGAATATATTAGCTTATATTTCAACACGCTTGCCAATTGGCCGTACGGTCGCACCATAGACCACGGTGTAATTGGAAGGTGTTCCAACAACATATTTCTATATATGGATTTGAGCATGGAGTATACGGAAAAGTGTGCTCCGGTCGCCGGCTACGTTTTGTGTTTCGCGCGACCCCAGGCCCGCATGCCTGTTGGTCAGAAAGAGCCCTCCTCGTACCACGAAAATGTGCCGTTGGTTACGCCCCGCCGCCGTCGAGCGAGATCTTCTTTACCCTCGCTTAACGCGTAACGCAATGTAGGAAGATTTCGATAGTTACCGGTATCGATATTTACTAAAAATTGGGCTTTGATCGTCGAATATTTTCCATGCATCTGGAGTAGCTTCAGTTCCTTGTGGTTCTTCTTCATATGAAACGACGCCGACGCCACATTGGACGATTGAAGCTGCTTCCAAAAATGTAAGTAATAAATCATTTATTCATTGCAGAGTTATTGTTATTTCATAGCAGAGTTATTGTTATTCGTATACTCTAACCCGGTTAACTATTAGCGTTAGTTTAATAATTCGTGATTCGTGACAATGAATAAATATATTCGTGACAATGAATAAATTCTCACGAATGAAACTAACGTATAAAGTCCCACGTTTTTTAGTGACAAATAAATCACACGAATAAATTTCTCGCGAAAAAAGCTACCGAATGTTGTGACGTCCCACTATTTTTCGCGCGGTATTATTCCACCATCTCTTCGAAAATCAATTCACAACTCCATCAAAACCTTCAATCTCGAATCATACCCTACTCCCTCTCCCAACCGCTCATTTAGACGATATACCTTAGTGGTCCCTATCTCTAAACGGTCAATCAAGAAACCCCCTCCCCTTCTTCGGCCTACGAGGCACGATTTCCTCCCTATCTTTCAATTTAAACGAATCCCTCGCCCCAAAAACTTACTAATTCGAGACCACGTCTCACCCCCTCAAACTGCCCTTTAATTTGACTCCACTCTTACCCCTGTACCCATCCAGCTACTCCAAATCCGTCGGATTGAGTATTCCCATATAAAAACCCCAAAAATGTAATTGCGACGCATATTTTGCGCATTAGTCATCACTCAGTTATTTACTACGACGCATATTTAGCGTACGTGCCATGGCGAATTACCGCGCTTACCCTTCATACCTGACATTCCAATCTTTACTATAAATATGAGGTCCACAGAGGCCGGAGCTCATTACCATGTTTACCATTTTTGCGAACAGTTTCAGTATAAACCTCGCGATTTCAATCTTTAAAAGTGTTATATACGAATCTACGGATTTCATTATAAAAAATCAGTGCGAATCCTCCAAGAAGGGGAACCGTCCTGCTCTACTTATTGTAAGTTATTATTACTATTATTATATAACATTTTATGTCATATTCATTTATATTACTAATGCTTATTGCGAATCATATACTTTATATAATTATTCATTTATTTTCGTTTCTTGCTTATTGCTAAAGCTTATTGATTTATTTTCTATTACTTGCTTATTGCTTAAAGCCTATTGGCCTATTGCGTGTGTTTGCTTAATCGTTAAAGCTTATTGGTTAATTTGTATCACCTACTTATTGTTAGAACCTATTGGTCTATTTTTATATTGCATCTTCATTACTAATATTCATGCGTATCAAAATATCACATTTAAATCATATGTTCCTAACGGTACACGTCAAAACAAACGGTACCCAAAATAAACAAACGTTATTATTTACTAAACACGCTTCGAATTATTGCGTCAATCCTACAATAATAAAGATTACGATACATAACAAGCCGGTGTAACAGCTGATCTCGTCTCGTGAACACGAGAGCTCTTGTTATGTTTACAATACTTTCTTTCTCATGACTTTTCCCGAAACCGCGCGTCTAAACGTAGTTCACGGAATATTGCGAGCGGTTTTTTGAAATAATGTAACGATAAATCAAAACAAAGCTATTAGCGTCCCAACGGGTGTCTCTCAGATACGCACCACATTTGAAACCTTCCCTGGTCGTTTTGTACCACGAAATCCATTTTCGTGCCGAGACGCCTGCCCAACTCGTGTCGCGAAATCCATTTTCGTGCCGAGGCGCCTACCCGTCTTGTGACGCGAAATCCATTTTCGTGCCGAGGCTCCTAACCGTCTTGTGACGCGAAATCCATTTTCGTGCCGAGGCTCCTACCCGTCTTGTGACGCGAAATCCATTTTCGTGCCGAGGCTCCTACCCTTCTCGTGACGCGAAATCAACTTTCGTGCCGGGACTTCGACCCTGCTCGTGACGCGAAATCAACTTTCGTGCCGAGATTCCTACCCTGCTCGTGACGCGAAATCAACTTTCGTGCCGAGATTCTTACCCCGCTCGTGACGCGAAATCAACTTTCGTGCCGAGACTCCTACCCAATTTTGTGCTGCGAAATTCACTTTCGTGCCGAAACCTCCTCTTAACCTACCCCAACATTGTCATTCCCCTAAGACCTCAACCCGGGACGTGACATAATTTTTGGTGACAGCGGTGGGATCCGTTTACTGTTTATAAAGATATAGTCTCAAACATACGGTACCCACAATAGCCCAATATCTAGTATGTGTAACAGATTTCAACGACAACATCTATCAAACCTGTGCCGCCAATTTGTGAACCAATTGGCACATACTAATGAACTGACCTGTGTTTCGGGCGGTGTAGCAACGACCACGGGAGGCTACAAAATTTGCCTAGACTGCTTTGATCTGGATCCGATTGAAGTGAACGAAATCGATCAGGAACATTATTATACATTAAACAATATATTCCCAAAATGCCCTCGTTGCAAAAACCCTTTATTCCGAACGCGTCCTTTAAGTAGTTGCACCGAATGCACGGAACATTTCCTCCTTTCAAATAGGAACCATTACGGGTTAATAATTTTTGGTTCCCGGGATAGAACACCCTGAATTTAAATAACGGCTAACGGGCGCCGAAAGTATTAAATATCCTAACTCCATTTAAGTAAAGACAAACTAACTAAACATGTCTGTGTATGGCGAAACCGACGATATCAGCGTAAACGACCAAGGCGCGGGGACTTCCCTTAACGCTATAGACGCCGCGACCACCGAACTATTGGAACGAGTAAAACTGCTAAAACAAAAACAAGCCGAAATTGAAAACTTGTACGCGAGAATCGTTGAAGAACCCAATGCGCAACCGGGCGTAGTTACCAAAACGGACAGTCTCACGATGGAAGGTCTCTCCAGCCAGATGCAAACTATACGCGGACTGATAGAAAACCCTCTTGCACCCCCTCCAATTTCGAATAATTTTGCTACACCGGGTTCCTCCCGTTTCGATAGGAAACCGGTGTTAAATCTTAATAAAAATCCGGAAGTATTCAAAAATAGCAGTACCCCGGACCAGGATCCATCTCCCCAGATCAAATTAAAAGACGCCATAGAACCGGTCCCAATGTTTAACGGGCACAACATACCCGTTTTGCAATTCGCTAGAGCCTGCAATAGGGCCAAGGCTCTGGTTCCCTCGCAAGCCGAACCCCAGCTGGCGAGGTTGTTACGAAACAAGCTACAGGACCATGCATGCTTGGCCGTTGAGGATAGGGTCTTTGACTCCGTGCATGATTTAATTAAACAACTTAAACGTACTTTCTCCCCTGCCAAAACGTCCGACCATTATCGTGGGGAACTCGCGAATGTTATCAAAGGCCCCAACGAACACATATTGGAATATATTTCGCGCGTTAAGGACTTCCGATTCGCTATTTTGGAAGAAGACAGAGAATACTACCGCGACTTCGCGCAAAATCGCCCTCAAGACTTAGACCATCTGATGTTAGATTCATTCGTCGACGGCCTTCCACCTCACATGAGGACAAGTTCGTTCCGAAGCTTTCGATCTCGCTGTCCTGATAGACAAAAAAATTGATAGGGATCGCCTCAGGTTTTCCGAGCAAAGGGCCCCGAAACCAACTTGCCAACTCTGTAAGAAGACAGGACACGACGCACGGTCTTGCCGAAGCAACCATAATCTAGACTTCCGACCTTCCGAGGGATACCCTCCAAATCGTGCCGCGGGACACGAGTACCAAAACCCCAAACCTTTGCTCCCTTACTGGGACAAAACTACACCTCCTCCATCAAGACCAACAGAGCTACGTATCTGCGGATACTGCTAGAAACCCGGACACCTCATCTCAGAATGCAGAAAACGCATGTTCAATCGCAGTGACAGGAACCCAGGGACTTTCCAGGAAAGGAATTCGGGAAACGTCCCGCCCCCACGGGCAACTATGGATGCGTACCGTGGAATGGGCCAAGCGGGAGCGCGTCCGATAACAATATAAATAATACAGAGAATACCAGAGACAAAATCGCCATCGCGCGGCTAGATCCAGTTAGTGAAGCTCCGTCCGTGATAATTCACTCCCCAGATTTCGAGCACACGCCTGAATTAATGATAGACACCGGATCTGAGGGGAACTTGCTGAAAGTTCAAGCGGTAAAACGAATCCAAGACGTAGACACAACTCATCAACTATTACTTAAAGGCATCTCTCCGGACCCTGTCCCCACACTTGGAACGATCAGGATAAACCTTTTGGGTAATGAAGGCACGTTCCATGTCGTTGAAAACAATTTCCCAATTAAACCACATGGCATATTAGGGGCAGAATTCCTAACAGAAAGAAATGCCACAATTAACTATCAGAAGAAACAGTTCAATTTCCACGGAAATTCCATTCCATTCGTAAATACAAATCAAATTGTACTACCCGCTAGATCGAAAACGCTTGCTTTCGTTCGCGTAACAAACCCAACCATAGAAGAAGGGTATTTGCCCCGACTGGACCTAGGCACAGGAATCCATGCAGGTAACGCACTTGTCCGTAACCAAGACGGCAAAGCATACTTGCAGATTATAAATTCCAATGAAACCGAGATAACCGTTACAGTACCCACCGTTGAATTGGAGGAATTCGACATAGTAATCCCGGAACCGTTACGACACAAGAAGACTACGATACCAATAGGTATCAAACCCATCCCTGACCTAAACACGACCAAATCCTTCTTAGCCCAGGATCCAACGATCCGTCACTTTGAGGCACCCACGAAAGTGCACTCATTCTCGTCCCCTACGCATCACGCCAACCCAACCATTCCCCAATATTCCCAAGGTCTCTTGTTGTTTCGTCAGAAGCGGAAATACCGGAAAATTTTGCAGAAACCCCTTCACGGATGGAACAAGTACTGGAGTTAATCTCAACGGAACATATGAATCTGGAAGAAAAACGCCATGTCCAGGAAATAATAAACAAAAATCATGACCTTTTCTATTTACCAAATGAGAAATTAGGTCATACGAACGCTATACAACATGGGATACAGACGACGGACCCAACTCCGGTTAATACAAAGCAGTATCGATTTCCACCAATACACAAAAAAGAAATCGACAAACAAGTACACAAACTATTAGAAAACGAAATCATAAAACCATCGTTATCGCCTTATAACTCACCCATTTGGATTGTATCCAAGAAACCAGGACCCGATGGAATGCCACTGTGGCGAATGGTAATTGATTTTAGGGATCTAAACAAAAAGACCATTCCAGACGCATACCCACTCCCAAATATTAACGAAATATTGGACCAACTAGGAGGAGCTAAATACTTTTCCGTATTCGACCTTGCTTCGGGATTTCACCAAATACCCATGAAACCAGAAGACGCACCAAAGACGGCATTCTCTACACCCCATGGACACTACGAATTTGTAAGGATGCCATTTGGTCTATGTAAGGCACCAGCTACTTTTCAAAGATTAATGGACCACACCCTTACGGGGCTCCAGGGCACGGAAATGTTCGTCTACCTGGATGATATCGTCCTCTACGCAAGTTCTCTTACGGAACATTTGATCAAATTTAAAAAACTCGCCCACCGCCTAAGAGAGGCCAACCTCAAACTCCAACCTTCAAAATGCAAATTTTTACACAAGGAAGTCGTATACCTGGGCCACGTAATCACTGAGGAAGGAGTAAAATCGGACCAACAGAAAATTCAAGCCGTCCGAAACTACCCAGCACCTCGCACCCCAAAAGGAATTAAAGAATTCCGTGGATTAACTGGATATTACAGAAGGTTTATCCCAGAATTTTCTAAACAGGCTCGCCCATTAACCGCCCTATTAAAAAGGGACGCACTATTCGACTGGGGACCATCCCAGCAAACCGCTTTTGACCATTTAAGATTGGCCTTACAGAAAGGACCAATCCTACAATATCCAAATTTTAACCTAGAATTTCACGTTACTACTGACGCCTCCGAATATGCCATAGGAGGAATATTGAGTCAGGCTATCGCTGAAAAGGAGCTACCGATTGCTTACGCGTCCCGTCTCCTAAACAAAGCGGAAATTAATTACGCAACCATAGAGAAAGAACTCTTAGCCATTGTTTATTGCGTCAGATATTTCCGTCCTTACCTTTATGGAAGGAAATTTGTTCTATATACGGACCATCAACCCTTGGTTTGGTTACACAAAGTAAAGGACCCAACGTCGCGCCTCGTTAGATGGCGCCTAAAACTAGCAGAGTATGATTACGAAATTAGGTATCAACCGGGGAAAAGTAATAAGCTTGCCGACGCCTTGTCCCGTAATCCCCCTGCGGTGGACACATATCCTATAAGACCACGAGAGGAAGCCGACGATGACTGGGAAGATCAACCCCCGCCCAAGCGAGGCCCCGGGAGGCCTCGGGTCACCAAAGCATCAACCTCCACTGCCAGACCCACATGTAAAACTCATCCACGGTCAAGACCCACAAGAATACAACCGCACCGAAAAGGAAAGGCAAGTAAAATCTTGACACCCGCACCAAAACCACCAGATCCTACCCCGGAGAATTTACTGGAAACGATGAGTGGCGTAGAAGAGGAGGAGGACCAAGAAGAAGAAATGGAACGGGCGAATGCCCCCTATTCAGCCATTTCGCCTCCGCAATCGTCAATACCGCAAGAACAAAACGACCTCGATTCTGAAGTGGACTCTAACGCATCGAACGAATCAATATCAGACTCAGATTCGTCAATAATCGAGCTGAATGATTCCCTTGATGCAGGATACGAAGCAGACCCTAAACGAGATATCAGGATAAAGCCGTCAACCAGTCGCGACCCATTGTCCCTACGAAAGGACACGCTCGTTTTCTTCTTAAGCGCAGACGGAAAACCTTGCGACGACGGGGCTAAACAATTACAGGAAATAGGAGTTTTAAAAACAACAGAAAACCTCCGTCTAGGCAGAGCCAACGCAACACATAATAAGGGACAAATCCTCATTGGACTAGTTATAAAAGAAACTCAAAATACACCTTTAACCACGACGACTTGGGACGAGGCCCTTTCCTCTTTTAAAAGCGTAGTATGTGAGCTTATGATGACTTCATTTAGTATCGCCAAAACGGCAAATATTGATCAATTAAGTTGGCAAGAAATTATTTTAGATATCCTCGAGGCCATCAACGAAGAAAACATTAGTATTACTATTTGCCTACAGCTAGTCCGAATCCCAAAGGAATCGGAACAACGAATCATTATAACGGAAAATCATGCATCCGCACTAGCCGGACATAAAGGGGTAACTAAAACGTATAATCGAATCCGTCACCGTTACTTTTGGAAAGGCATGAAACAAGCAGTGGAAGATTACATTAGAAACTGCGTGGATTGTCAAAGGAAGAAACTCGTCCGTGTTAAAACCAGGCAACCAATGATCCTCACTGACACGCCTGGACGAGCATTTGATAAAATTGCATTAGATATTGTAGGGCCGTTACCTACTACAAGGGAGGGCAATACCTACATACTAACCATGCAAGATCTATTAACGAAATACTTCGTGTGCGAGCCCCTTAAACAATCCACAGCAATAAGAATTGCTGTACGATATTGGCGAGGTCGGTTGCCTGCCTCGAAACTTGTGTTTACCTCTTGCGGGTCGAGGCCGCTCTTCCGAGTCAGCTGTGTCCTTTGTTTTTTGCTGTCTCTGTTCGGAGAGTGTGCCTCGATCGACAGTTGCTCTGGGTCTCGCACCGCGTTGACATACGCTTCATTACTACCACATTCACTTTTGTAAAAGTTAACTACTGTTTTTCCAAAACGTCAGTGTTGCATTAAATTACTTGTGTGCACCTTGGTGTTTCTTTTTATTTATTGTCGCCTCTTCAAAACAATTGCAGACGCATTTATAAAAAGGTTTATTTGTCAATTCGGAGCTCCCAGAGCCATCCTCACGGACCAAGGAGCAAATCTCATTGGTAACTTCATGAAAGCTATTGCGCGAAAATTTAAAATCGAACAATTCAGAACCACGGCCTTTCACCCACAGACTAACGGCTCTTTAGAGCGATCGCATCTCGTTTTAATTGAATATTTAAAAATGTTTATCGGGAGACATAGTGACTGGGACGAATGGACCGCCCTGGCCGCGTTCTCTTATAATACCAGCGTCCACGAGGGTACTGGTTACACTTCACACGAATTAGTATTCGGAAAAATAGCCCGGGTGCCCAGCCGGAATCCGATTCCCGAGGATTTTGGAAACGAAACATATAACCACTATCTCTCGAATTTAAATACTAGGGTGCAAGAACTGCAAACCGCTGCAGCTGAAAAGCTAAATCAATCCAAGCTTCGTTATAAAAAATATTATGATCGGCATATACACGAAGAGACCTTCAAACCGGGCGACCCGGTTTTCGTACTAATAGAACCCCGAAAAGGGAAATTTGGCGACCAATACTCGGGCCCCCAGACGATACTGGAAGTAATCCCTTCGCAAAATCTAAAGATCACGTGGAAGGGTAAAACTAAAATAATCCATGCGAACAAAGCGCGCCTTGGTCACTTGCGCGACGATCCCGGCTGACCAAGTCGTAACAATATACAGGTTATTAATTAATTCTTATTCCTAGATAAACAAAAAAAAAAAGAAAAAGATTGAAGATGCCCTCCTCACGCGAAGACGCCCACCATCAAAGGAGGTCTCACCGAGGAGGGGGCAACAAAAGGAAACTGGCCCAAATAAGGTGGAGGCGCCGACAAGCCAAGAACGAAGGAAGGAGCTTGTCGCCCCTCCTCCCCCGGATAATCTCCATCGTCAGCCTCAAGGAAATAGAGGTCGTCACCATAGACGTCATCCTTGTAAATACTTCCTGAACCTCCTTCCTCCCTTGTAAATAGTTCCCTTGTACATATCTACCTCATTTTTATTAATTCAAGCCCTTTGGCACCAACATTTTTATTTTTGAATTTTTCTTTTCTTTTTTTTTCAACATACATAAATTTTTCTTTTCTTTTCCCAACAACACATAAATTTATTTTTTTTTATTATTATTTTCCGTCCTCCGTCCTTGCCAAACGTGAACAACACGAAGGCACGAGATGAGATCAATTTCCAACTAATCCACTCCGGTCCTTACGGTTAAGAAATGTACCATTTCTTCATGCAAGGGGGGAGGTGTGCCGTCCCACTATTTTTCGCGCGGTATTATTCCACCATCTCTTCGAAAATCAAATCACAACTCCATCAAAACCTTCAATCTCGAATCATACCCTACTCCCTCACCCAACCGATCATTTAGACGATATACCTTAGTGGTCCCTATCTCTAAACGGTCAATCAAGAAACCCCCTCCCCTTCTTCGGCTTACGAGGCACGATTTCCTCCCTATCTTTCAATTTAAACGAATCCCTCGCCCCAAAAACTTACTAATTCGAGACCACATCTCACCCCCTCAAACTGCCCTTTAATTTGACTCCACTCTTACCCCTGTACCCATCCAGCTACTCCAAATCCGTCGGATTGAGTATTCCCATATAAAAACCCCAAAAATGTAATTGCCACGCATATTTTGCGCATTAGTCATCACTCAGCTATTTACTACGACGCATATTTGGCGTACGTGCCATGGCGAATTACCGCGCTTACCCTTCATACCTGACATTCCAATCTTTACTATAAATATGAGGTCCACAGAGGCCGGAGCTCATTACCATGTTTACCATTTTTGCGAACAGTTTCAGTATAAACCTCGCGATTTTAATCTTTAAAAGTGTTATAAACGAATCTACGGATTTCATTATATAAAATCAGTGCGAATCCTCCAAGAAGGAGAACCGTCCTGCTCTACTTATTGTAAGTTATTATTACTATTATTATATAACATTTTATGTCATATTCATTTATATTACTAATGCTTATTGCGAATCATATGCTTTATATAATTATTCATTTATTTTCGTTTCTTGCTTATTGCTAAAGCTTATTGATTTATTTTCTATTACTTGCTTATTGCTTAAAGCCTATTGGCCTATTGCGTGTGTTTGCTTAATCGCTAAAGCTTATTGGTTAATTTGTATCACCTACTTATTGTTAGAACCTATTGGTCTATTTTTATATTGCATCTTCATTACTAATATTCATGCGTATCAAAACATCACATTTAAATCATATGTTCCTAACGGTACACGTCAAAACAAACGGTACCCAAAATAAACAAACGTTATTATTTACTAAACACGCTTCGAATTATTGCGTCAATCCTACAATAATAAAGATTACGATACATAACAAGCCGGTGCAACAGCTGATCTCGTCTCGTGAACACGAGAGCACTTGTTATGTTTACAATACTTTCTTTCTCGTGACATTTCCCGAAACCGCGCGTCTAAACGTAGTTCGCGGAATATTTCGAGCGGTTCTTTGAAATAATGCAACGATAAATCAAAACAAAGCTATTAGCGTCCTAACGGGTGTCTCTCAGATACGCACCACATTTGAAACCTTCCCTGGTCGTTTTGTGCCGCGAAATCCATTTTCGTGCCGAGACGCCTGCCCAACTCGTGTCGCGAAATCCATTTTCGTGCCGAGGCTCCTACCCGTCTTGTGACGCGAAATCCATTGTCGTGCCGAGGCTCCTAACCGTCTTGTGACGCGAAATCCATTTTCGTGCCGAGGCTCCTACCCGTCTTGTGACGCGAAATCCATTTTCGTGCCGAGGCTCCTACCCGTCTTGTGACGCGAAATCCATTTTCGTGCCGAGACTCCCACCCGTCTTGTGACGCGAAATCTATTTTCGTGCCGAGACTCCCACCCGTCTTGTGACGCGAAATCCATTTTCGTGCCGAGACGCCTGCCCAACTCGTGCCGCGAAATCCATTTTCGTGCCGAGGCTCCTACCCGTCTTGTGACGCGAAATCCATTTTCGTGCCGAGATTCCTACCCTCCTCGTGACGCGAAATCAACTTTCGTGCCGGGACTCTGTGACGTGGCGTCCCAGCGCGAGGAATCGAGCGCGCGGCGGTACGACCGGGAGTGAGCGAGAAGCCGAGCGCACGCGGGCGACCACGACCGAACCCGACCGAACTCGCCCGAAGCGTACCGGTCTCGCGACGCGTCAGCGCTATGACGCTCACTCCCCACCGCGCCGCTAGATCGCGTCGGTTTCTCGCTGCTGGGAATTTCCGAGAATCGGGACATATGCCGCGATGATTCCGAGCCAAAGCAGTTCCAGTGGGGAGACGGACCCCCACCACCAGACCTGCCTGGATGTTGCCCGGTGCAAAAGCTGGTAAAAGACTCCGTGTATCCGCCGATCACCAGATCGTCTCCTATCCCATTCCAGATACCGTTCCGGTAAAGAGACGAAGGACGTTGCCCGGTCTCTTTCCCGCTCCTAGGTCTTGGACAGAGACGCCCGGATGCTGCCTGGTCTCGTCCAACGCCTGTCCCGTTAAAGAGACGCAGGACGTTGCCCGGTCTCTTTCCTGCTCCTCGTGTTGAACAGAGACGCCCGGATGCTGCCCGGTCTCTTCCAACGCTTGTCCCGTTAAAGAGACGCAGGACGTTGCCCGGTCTCTTTCCCGCTCCTCGTGTTGGACAGAGACGCCCGGATGCTGCCCGGTCTCTTCCAATCCCTGTCCCGCTAGAGAGACGCTGGAAGCTGCCCGGTCTCTCTCGCTCCCATACCGTCCCGATAAGGAGACACCAGACGCGGAGCGACCGAATTGTCTCGATAAGCGAACGTATCCGACGTAGCCCGAACGCCGCTGTACCGCGAACCGTGCCGCCGCGCAACGACGGCTTGACCACGAGTGGCCCGGAGTGCCCCGCGTCTAAATCCTTGTAGATAGTGTAAATAATCGTCCTAGTGAATAAATAATAGTCCTAGTAAATAAACCTAAGTAACCGACAACGGAAGGATTCATTTAACCCTGACAAGCCGACTGAGGCCATCCTTCCCAAACTAACCGCCCGAAGTGACGACCGTCACAACTCCTGCCCAGTTTTGTGCTGCGAAATTCACTTTCGTGCCGAAACCTCCTCTTAATCTATCCCAACAATGTCATTCCCCTAAGACCTCAACCCGGGACGTGACAATGTGCATCTTAATATTATTTATTACATTTTTTTTCTTTGTATAAACAGTCATTGTGATAATTGGCGCAATTTTTGTATATCATTACTTTTGTAAAGTTAAATATAGCATATTATTAATATATTAATTTACGACAATGTTTTTAAATGGGATTTTTTTTAATGGATTATACAGGGTGTCCCAAAAATGCTGCGGTTCCTTAAAGGGGGTGATTCGGGGGGTGATTGCAAGCCACTTTTTCCTTTGCGAAAATGCCCTCCGAGGTTTCGTTAACGAGATATTAATAAAAAGCACCGACCAATCAGAGCGCGAGCCTTCCGCTGGAGGTCCCGCGCTAGCGTGGCCGCGCGCCGGGCCGCGCTGCGACTACGAACAAGCAAGGCGGCATGCATCGAAGGAAATTGCGTAGAATGGCAAATGAAAAAGACGTAACAAAAAAATCCAACCTTTTGCCATGGTTTGTTTGCCATTTAAAGTGAATAATGAATAAAGGATAAATGGATGAAAATCACGTGTAACGTAAAAAGACGAATACACATTTTTTTTAGAAGTTTCGAAAATAATAATTATTTGAAGTGGGAAGATAAGGAATACGTAAAATTCCTTGTGTTAATAACATATCCACGAAAAGGTAATGTAACAGGAAATTAACGAAAAGTGATCGTAGTTCGTTATTGTGATAAAAATCCGTAACTCAATAACGGCCAGCACTGTTGCTGATAACGAATAAGTCTGTTTAAAAAGCCCGAATAAATATTTTCGTACGAGAATTTTGAGAATTATCGCCGGAAATAAGCCATAGCTTGCGTTAAATTTAAAAATGAATGATCACCATTAAAGTAACTAAAACTCACCCTTGTCGAAAATTCACCTGCAACTTGAAAACTTGTGTCACTGGGTCACTGAACCGATCCTGGTCATCGATGGACGAGCCCAGTGCACAGCTGATCCCAGGTATACGACACTACCCAAAGTTAAGGGTCGCAATGTCAGGTGCGTCCAGGTCAACGTACCGAATATTCACTTCACTGCACGGCTACTAACACTGGTCACTTAATTTATTTTTCATGGAACGTGTTGTTGCTACGTTCTAAAAATTGGTGGAAATGAATTTTTACTTGGCGTTCGGAGCCGTGGGTAATTCCCGCGCAAATTCTCACGCTGCAGCACTTGCGTCCTCGTTGTTCGGGGGGTACACACAGAACATCGCGTAATACTCTTGAGCAAAGAACATTTGTCTGCGACGCGATTGCTGACTGCTGACTGACAAGATTTTTTCCAAGCGACTTCTTCTACCCCCAAATAGTTTCTCTCGTTCCATTATGAGTTGACCCCCACCAGGCCAAGAGGCTTCAGGTAAAAAGAAGCCAGCACATTTTCGGAACACACGTGTTTTGCACAAGTGCAACGAAAACTTTCACAAAAGCCCGCGCTCCGTCCTTCTACTGCCAATGTACCCATTGCTTCGAGATAGAAAACAGACACCACGTGTATCGGTTCGAAAGGGTCCGAAGAGAAGAGAAACAGAAAGTCTTCGAGTTGCTATAAAGAAAAAAATCCTGCATCCTGTTTCCCTTTTCCGATACCCTGAGTTCACGTCTGCTACGAGGCGGAACCAATTAAGTCATAAATTATCCGAAACTGTAGGAAACCGTTGTCTACCGCCGACTTGCGGGACAATACGGTCATAAACCGCGACCCTGGCGAAATGCTCTGGCTGATCAGCCTGATTAATTTTGGAGAACTAGAAATTACAGAGTATTATCCAGCATCAATACGTCTCGCGGAGAGACACAGGAAAAGAAGGGATAGTCCGCTGACTGCGCGTAGTCCCGCCTGCTTCGTCCTACCCTCAAATTAAAGACGGATCCCTTATCTCTCGTGTCTAAACACGCGCTCGAATTTTCAAACAAAAGCACGCGTCGACGTATTCCGTTGGAGAGAAGGCGGGTTTGAAGTTCGATTGGTCCTGAACTAACCAATCGGGCCTGCTTATCTCTCGTGTCTAAACACGCGCTCGAATTTCCAAACAAAAGCATGCGTCGACGTATTCCGTGCGAGAGAAGGTGGGCCTTGTGGAGGAGATATCGCTGTGAAGAGGGCCTCTTCAGGACAGTGGCCGTTTGGGAGGGATGCAGGGCAGATTGGTTAGTTTGGGGCCAATCGGACCTCAAGCCCACAGTCTCTCGCACCGAATACGTCGATGCGTGCTTGTGGTTTGAAATTCGAGCACGTGTTTATACTCGAGAGATAAGGGATCCGTCTTTAATTTGAGGGTGCGACGAAACAGGCGGGACTACGCGCAGTCAGCGGACTATCCCTTCTTTTCCTGTGTCTCTCCGCGAGACGTATTGATGCTGGATAATACTCTGTAATTTCTAGTTCTCCAAAATTAATCAGGCTGATCAGCCAGAGCATTTCGCCAGGGTCGCGGTTTATGACCGTATTGTCCCGCAAGTCGGCGGTAGAGAACGGTTTCCTACAGTTTCGGATAATTTTTGACTTAATTGGTTCCGCCTCGTAGCAGACGTGAACTCAGGGTATCGGAAAAGGGAAACAGGATGCAGGATTTTTTTCTTTATAGCAACTCGAAGACTTTCTGTTTCTCTTCTCTTCGGACCCTTTCGAACCGATACACGTGGTGTCTGTTTTCTATCTCGAAGCAATGGGTACATTGGCAGTAGAAGGACGGAGCGCGGGCTTTTAGACACGAGAGATAAGGGATCCGTCTTTAATTTGAGGGTAGGACGAAGCAGGCGGGACTACGCGCAGTCAGCGGACTATCCCTTCTTTTCCTGTGTCTCTCCGCGAGACGTATTGATGCTGGATAATACTCTGTAATTTCTAGTTCTCCAAAATTAATCAGGCTGATCAGCCAGAGCATTTCGCCAGGGTCGCGGTTTATGACCGTATTGTCCCGCAAGTCGGCGGTAGACAACGGTTTCCTACAGTTTCGGATAATTTATGACTTAATTGGTTCCGCCTCGTAGCAGACGTGAACTCAGGGTATCGGAAAAGGGAAACAGGATGCAGGATTTTTTTCTTTATAGCAACTCGAAGACTTTCTGTTTCTCTTCTCTTCGGACCCTTTCGAACCGATACACGTGGTGTCTGTTTTCTATCTCGAAGCAATGGGTACATTGGCAGTAGAAGGACGGAGCGCGGGCTTTTGTGAAAGTTTTCGTTGCACTTGTGCAAAACACGTGTGTTCCGAAAATGTGCTGGCTTCTTTTTACCTGAAGCCTCTTGGCCTGGTGGGGGTCAACTCATAATGGAACGAGAGAAACTATTTGGGGGTAGAAGAAGTCGCTTGGAAAAAATCTTGTCAGTCAGCAGTCAGCAATCGCGTCGCAGACAAATGTTCTTTGCTCAAGAGTATTACGCGATGTTCTGTGTGTACCCCCCGAACAACGAGGACGCAAGTGCTGCAGCGTGAGAATTTGCGCGGGAATTACCCACGGCTCCGAACGCCAAGTAAAAATTCATTTCCACCAATTTTTAGAACGTAGCAACAACACGTTCCATGAAAAATAAATTAAGTGACCAGTGTTAGTAGCCGTGCAGTGAAGTGAATATTCGGTACGTTGACCTGGACGCACCTGACATTGCGACCCTTAACTTTGGGTAGTGTCGTATACCTGGGATCAGCTGTGCACTGGGCTCGTCCATCGATGACCAGGATCGGTTCAGTGACCCAGTGACACAAGTTTTCAAGTTGCAGGTGAATTTTCGACAAGGGTGAGTTTTAGTTACTTTAATGGTGATCATTCATTTTTAAATTTAACGCAAGCTATGGCTTATTTCCGGCGATAATTCTCAAAATTCTCGTACGAAAATATTTATTCGGGCTTTTTAAACAGACTTATTCGTTATCAGCAACAGTGCTGGCCGTTATTGAGTTACGGATTTTTATCACAATAACGAACTACGATCACTTTTCGTTAATTTCCTGTTACATTACCTTTTCGTGGATATGTTATTAACACAAGGAATTTTACGTATTCCTTATCTTCCCACTTCAAATAATTATTATTTTCGAAACTTCTAAAAAAAATGTGTATTCGTCTTTTTACGTTACACGTGATTTTCATCCATTTATCCTTTATTCATTATTCACTTTAAATGGCAAACAAACCATGGCAAAAGGTTGGATTTTTTTGTTACGTCTTTTTCATTTGCCATTCTACGCAATTTCCTTCGATGCATGCCGCCTTGCTTGTTCGTAGTCGCAGCGCGGCCCGGCGCGCGGCCACGCTAGCGCGGGACCTCCAGCGGAAGGCTCGCGCTCTGATTGGTCGGTGCTTTTTATTAATATCTCGTTAACGAAACCTCGGAGGGCATTTTCGCAAAGGAAAAAGTGGTTTGCAATCACCCCCCGAATCACCCCCTTTAAGGAACCGCAGCATTTTTGGGACACCCTGTATACTTGGCGCATTGGTAGGCACTTTGACTATGTAATTTAGCTTTTTTGCTAATAAATTGTTTTTACATTTTTGTAGACCCAAGAACAATGGAGGAGGATCTTTTACTTGGTAAGATTTAATAATTTTATTATTAACAATTAACCATAAACTTTCTGAAAAATTAACTTTCTAAAATAAAAACTTTTATTCCAATTTATTTTTCCTGATCCAGACTATGAAGACGAGTTGTTAATGGCGGCGATGCCACAGGCGGCGGAGCATCCACCGGCAGCGGGGCAGCCACGGGCAGCGGGGCAGCCACCGGCAGCGGGGCCACCCCCAGGTCGAGGCCGCTAGTGGCCTACGTGTAAGTGTTTTTAAACGATTTTATACACCTTCTATCTTCTGTTTGTTTGTATGTTTGTATGGTTCAAATCTGGCAACTCAAATTTAAAACCCACTTCCAACTATCCAATTGTCTTGAAACTTTGCAGGCGTGCGTAGTTTGGATGACAATACAATTTAAAAAAAAAAAAAAAAACCCCGAGCGGGTTAACCTTCCGGTACTCGCGCCTATTTTTGTAACGCGAGCACTCGCGTCGTGCACTGAGTGCACAGTGACGTATTATTAACCTGCCGGCAGCCTTTTTAGTTGAAAAAACCGGTTTACCGTGATGTAGTGTACCCAGCACCCCTATGTATTCTTCCAGCGGACATTTTTGCATAATGCTACGTACTTGTCAGGTTCAAATTCAGTTTGGAACTGTTTCTGATTGAATGAAAACGATAGTATGCCGCGTATCTTGCCAGCGACCGCGCCCGTGTACTCATAAGTACGCCTCCAATTGCTTTGGTTTTTGGATATGTTTTGGAGGACCGAAAAATAAGATATACGTGTATTTTTATTTTGGCCTGTTTGCATGTTTAGGGGGTGCAACCACCACTCAAAGGTTTTCAGGTTTTCGCCTCCGATTGTTCTGGTTTTTGGATATGTTTTAGAGGACCGAAAAATAAGATATACGTGGTTTTTTATTTAGGCCTGTTTGCATGTTTAGGGGGTGAAACCACCCCTCAAATGTTTTCATGTGTTCGCCTCCGATTGATCTGGTTTTTGGATATGCTTTAGAGGACCGAAAAATAAGAAACAAGTGTTTTTTTATTTAGGCCTGTTTGCATGTTTAGGGGGTGAAACCACCCCTCAAATGTTTTCATGTGTTCGCCTCCGATTGATCTGGTTTTTGGATATGCTTTAGAGGACCGAAAAATAAGAAACACGTGGTTTTTTATTTAGGCCTGTTTACATGTTTAGGAGGTGAAACCACCCCTCAAATGTTTTCATGCGTTCGCCTCCGATTGATCTGGTTTTTGGATATGCTTTAGAGGACCGAAAAATAAGAAACACGTGTGTTTTTATTTAGGCCTGTTTGCATGTTTAGGGGGTGAAACCACCCCTCAAATGTTTTCATGTGTTCGCCTCCGATTGATCTGGTTTTTGGATATGCTTTAGAGGACCGAAAAATAAGAAACACGTGTTTTTTTATTTAGGCCTGTTTGCATGTTTAGGGGGTGAAACCACCCCTCAAATGTTTTCATGTGTTCGCCTCCGATTGATCTGGTTTTTGGATATGCTTTAGAGGACCGAAAAATAAGAAACACGTGTTTTTTTATTTAGGCCTGTTTGCATGTTTAGGGTGTGAAACCACCCCTCAAATGTTTTCATGTGTTCGCCTCCGATTGATCTGGTTTTTGGATATGCTTTAGAGGACCGAAAAATAAGAAACACGTGGTTTTTTATTTAGGCCTGTTTCCATGTTTAGGAGGTGAAACCACCCCCAAATGTTTTCATGTGTTCGCCTCCGATTGATCTGGTTTTTGGATATGCTTTAGAGGACCGAAAAATAAGAAACACGTGTTTTTTTATTTAGGCCTGTTTGCATGTTTAGGGGGTGAAACCACCCCTCAAATGTTTTCATGTGTTCGCCTCCGATTGATCTGGTTTTTGGATATGCTTTAGAGGACCGAAATATAAGAAACACGTGGTTTTTTATTTAGGCCTGTTTACATGTTTAGGAGGTGAAACCACCCCTCAAATGTTTTCATGTGTTCGCCTCCGATTGATCTGGTTTTTGGATATGCTTTAGAGGACCGAAAAATAAGAAACGTGTTTTTTTATTTAGGCCTGTTTGCATGTTTAGGGGGTGAAAGCTTCCCGCAAGGTATAAAATTTTCAGATGATCATCTCCGATTGCTTTGGTTGTTGGATATGTTTTTCCATATGAAATTTGACTCAACAAAATTTTGTACCCCTTATGAATTTTGAGGGGTGGTTTCACCCCCTAAATATGAAAACGGGCCGCTATAAAGAAACACGTGTATCTTATTTGTCGATTCCATAAAACATATCCAAAAACCAGTACAATCGGAGGCGAACACCTGAAAACCTTTGGAGGGGTGGTTGCACCCCCTAAACATGCAAACAGGCCAAAATAAAAAAACACGTATATGTTATTTTTCGGTCCGCTAAAACATATCCAAAAATCAAAGCAATCGGAGGCGGATACCTGGAAAACCATTGAGGGGTGGTTTCACCCCCTAAACACGCAAACAGGCCAAAATAAAAAAACACGTATATGTTATTTTTTCGGCCCTCTAAAACATATCCAAAAATCAAAGCAATCGGAGGCGGATACCTGGAAAACCATTGAGGGGTGGTTTCACCTCCTAAACATGCAAACAGGCCAAAATAAAAAAACACGTATATGTTATTTTTCGGTCCTCTAAAACATATAAAAAAATCAAAGCAATCGGAGGCGGATAACTGGAAAACTTGTGAGTACACGGGCGCGGTCGCTGGCAAGATACGCGGCATACTATCATTTTCATCCAATCAGAAACAGTTCCAAACTGAATTTGAACCTGACAAGTACGTAGCATTATGCAAAAATTTCCGCTGGAAGAATACATAGGGGTGCTGGGTACAATACATCACGATAAAACGTTTTTTTCAGCCAAAAACTGAGCTCCGTGCACTCCGTGCACACGCGCGAGTACCGGAAGGTTAAATGGAAGTGGATTAAATTTGAAACTGAATTAAATCGTTTTATAAATCAATGATTTCTGTGATTTATTTAATTACCTTTTTAATTAAGTTCATTTAATTTATCATTTCAGATCGAGGCACCCGCGCTGGTCAAGCTCGAAGACAAGAAAAATTCATGTGTTTCTTGTACAATTCAAGCTGTGCGGAGTATTCCTGGGGGAAGAGGAGGGGGCGGGGCAGGAGGAGGGGAGGGGGGTCAGGGGTATAAATAATTTAAATTTATTATTGTATTTATTATTATATATAAAATGAAAATACCGAACACACCCCATTTGCATATGCATTCAATCTATTGAATTTCAGCTACTACTTACGTACTACTGGAGCACGATTTCTCCGAGCCAGATCATCTGAAATCAGAAAGCGAAGAAGATTCTGTTAATACATGAGTTTATCTAGTTCGTGAACGAAGGATTTTTAAAAAAAATGATTTCAGACAAAATGACGGCCGTTTAACGCAAAATCATAATTTTTCGAGGTCTGAATTGTTCGTTTTTCGTGAATTAAAAATAGAGTTTTCATCAAAAACAAAAATCCTTCGTTCACGAACTAGATAAACTCACGTATTAACAGAATCTTTTTCGCTTTCTGATTTCAGATGATCCGGCTCGGAGAAATCGTGCTCACCGCGCAGCGCCTTTTTTAAAAACGGCTTCCGCGAGAGTGGCTGTTATTCCTTCATCTTTTAATATTTTCCAGAAGAAAATTACTGAGAGTTGCTGCAAGATATGTACTTTTAATATAAGCGAATAGTTGTAAAAAAATATACAGTAGATATTCCACAAAAAATTCCCGGAAAACGCGTTCTCTTTCGCCAGCTAACTAGGCATAACCCCTTAAAGAGGTTACAGATCAAACAATTTTATTCATTAATGCTTCAGTATTGTGTGGAAAAATTGTATTCATTAATGCTTCCTTCAATATTGTGTCGAAATCGATTATAAATTTCTTTCATTCAAAGTAACGAATGAAAATAACTTTATTTTTTCTCTTTTTCACTTCGCTTCTTCGTCTTCTCCCCTTTTCTCTACATAGGTATATGTATTCCATATCGATTGAGAATTGATTTGATTTGTGGTTACAGGCTGATTTGAAGTCGTTAGAATTTGTGGTTATGGGTTATGGTTGCAACTCAATGGTACAACGATATACATATTTGCAAAAACACGTGGCATCTCAAATTTTGACAACCTACCTTTTTTGACACTCGTCAGGTTATAATCTGACTGTAAGCTGTCAATATTTGGTGTAGATTGCATAGTGAAGATAGTAGTAAGGCTAGGAGAGTTCCAACGCAGGTCCTCTGAGGGGGGGTGCGGGGCGGGGGGAAGTGATGGCGCGCGGGGGAGCGCGGTGGAGGGAAACATGGGCGCGGGGGGTAGCGGGGAGTGGAAGACCGGTTGCGCGCGCACGAACCGCGGAGTGGGGGAAGCCGCAATCGTGGAGGGGATCAGTCCGGGTCGAGCCGCCGCGGAGACCTCTCCACGTCGGACCCACCCCCGAAAATTTCCACCGAGGGTCATCACCTCCCTCTAAAAAAATTTCTGGGGTCGGGTCTTGTATGAAAAAAATCTTTTTTCAGACTCGATCCAACCCCAGAAATTTTTTTCCCCCCAAATATTTTTTTTCAAACCATTATAAAGCTGAAATTGCTTAATACTTTATCGGATGACGTCGGACAATGTCGGGGAAGATCGGCTTTTTCCAAACCACGCATTTGGAGGAGCGAAAGAGAGAGCAATACTTTAAAAGCTAAATTCGGAGGAAGGAAAGAGAGAGCAATACTTAACGTCGCAGCGTCTTGCGCGATCGCGTGTAACTCGAATCCTCTGGAGCAGCCGTGCGGGATGATGTCATTTAGCAGCGCGAAGAATGAATGAATGAAATAAGATTATGTAGCATCAGCAGAAACGTCGAATCTTAAAATTAGATGGTGAGAGAAGGAGGCGGAAGACGGGTAAATAAAATGGAGAAATAATAAAAAGAAAAATATAAAAAATATAAAATATAATAAAAATAGAATATAATAAAGAATATAATAAAATAAAATAAAAAATAATTAAAAATAAGAATAAATATAAATATAAATATAAAAGAAAAAAATTAAAAGAAATAGTAAAAAGAAAAAAAAGAAAAATAGAAAGAATAGAAAAATACAATATAAAAGAATATAAAAGACAATATAAAATATAAAAGAATATAAAGAATATAAAGAATATAAAATACAATATAAATATAAGTATAAAAGAAAATAAAAGAAAATAAAAGAAAAAATAAAAAGAAAAAAGAAAAATATAAAAATATAAAAATATAAAAATATAAAAATATAAAATACAATATAAAATATAAAAGAATATAAAATACAGTATATTAATAAAAATATAAAAGAAAAGATAAATAATAAAATAAAAAACTATTCGAAAAAAGGCGGTGATGGGGGTGATGGGGTGATGGCGGTGATAGCGACGGCTCTTAAAATTAGGTGGCGAGAGAAGGAAGAAGACGGGGTAAATAAAATGAAGAAATAATAAAAAGAAAAATATAAAAAATACAATTAAAATATAAAATAAAATACAATACAATACAATATAAAAAAATATAAATATAAATGAATATAAAAATATAAATATATATATAAATATATAATTGAAATAGAAAATAGAAAATAGAAAATATAATACAATACAATATAAAAAACAAAATAAATATAAAAGAAAAATAAAATAAAATAAAATAATAAAATAAAAAAATAAAAAATATAATATAAAGGAATATAATATAAAAAAAGAAAAATATAAAAATAGAATATAAATAGAACATAAATAGAATATAAATAGAATATAAAAATATAATATAAAAAAATAAACATAAAAATTCAATATAAAAATACATCATAAAAAGAAAAAAAAAAATAATAATAATTTAATTGATTGCCCACTTTTGTGTTACAATTTAACGATCGTATACTTTTTCCATTTCATTCCCGTGATTGTATCAGTGTAAGTCCTATCTTTCTAATGTATCCTACTGTGTCTTAACAAATTTTTCTATTTTACAAGTGTTTCCTAATTTATTTTATGTTGCATAATCTTCTTTTATCACTTTCCTCTCCCTCACATATTTTTCTTCTCCCTATTATCTCCCGTAGAATAGCCAAGTTTATCCATTCTCATCCAATTACCTCTTTCCAATTCCTACCACTCTCTCCACTTACTTCACATGCTTCAATCACATGTTTCACTATTTCTTCATCTTTCTTACAAAGTCTACACATCCTTTCTTCTTTCGATAGCCAATATTTGCATGCCCTTGTTTCACCACCCTGTATGAATTTTCCTATCCTTTCTAATTCTCCTCTCCTTTTTTCTTTTTTTTCCCCATAAGTATTTCGCCTTATCTCATGGTTTCCTTGCAACCTCTCTTAATTCTCTTAGGAACTTAGACTCTTTTATTTTCATCTCTCTTTCTTGTTCTTAAATGTCTTTACTTATCTGCTCTATTTTGATCCACACTTCTTCCCCATTTAATCTTCTTCTTCTTCTTTTCCATTCTTCATTTGACCATCCTCTCCTTTCCAAGAATTTGATTCTCATTCTTTCCCTATTCGTTACTTCATTTCCTCTCATTAGTCTTCTCCCACATTCTTCCGATCCTTCTTTCGAGTTTATTAACCTCTCTTCAACGTTCATTGCCCTTACTCCCATTTTAATTGCTATGTCATCTTTTCATATTTCTTTTAACAGCTTGTCGAACACACTTCCCTGTTAAAAACTTTCCCATGAGTTCCTTCATCACTCTTAAAGTGCTTATAGTTCTATCATACATTTCCTATATCCTTATTCATAGTTCGCCTACTCCTTCTTTTTAAAGTCTTTTCCAAATTTCTTCCCTTTTCTATCTATCAAATTCTCTTTTCATATCCGTGAAAAACAGGTATAGCTTCCCTCATTTTTGAGGTTTCTATATTTATAGCCGTTTTAACTACCACTATTGCGTCTACTGTTCCTCTCCTTCTCCCTGAATCCCATCTGCGTATCGTTTAATATTCCATTTTCTATTTGTTCTTCTAATCTTCTCCTTAGAATTTCCACGTATATCTTATAACTCGTATCCATCAAAGTTATGTCCCTATAGTTTTTAATCATATCCATTTCTCCGTTTTTTGAACATCGGACTTACTATTCCTTCTTTCCATTCTTCCAGAAAGTTCCCCTTTCTTCCATGTTCTGTTTATCACCTTTGTTAGATTACCTATATTTATGAAGATGATTGCGACCTCGATGTTGAATTAAGATATAATTTTTTGTACGAAAGAACTTAATTTATAAATTATTTTTTTGCTATATTCAATAAAAATTGGAATTTCATATTTATTAAGAATTGATGTTTACCCTATGATAATTGTTGGTTGGGCTTCAAATTTGAATTATTCAATATTAGGAGCGATTGGGTCAATTTCACAGTCAGATTCTTATGAAGTAAGTTTATTTTTTTAACAATATTTTCTGTAGTATACGTTTAAGATATATATACACAAAAAATAATATAGAATAATACAAATATAAATATAAAAATATAAAAATACAATTAAAATAGAAAATAGAAAATAGAAAATAGAAAAAAGAAAATATAAAAGAAAATAAAATAAAATAAAATAATAAAATAAAATAAAAGAAAATCAAATAAAATAATAAATATAATATAAAAAGAAAAAATATATAAATAGAATATAACTAGAATATAAAATAAATATGAAATAAAAAAATAAAAATATAAAAATTCAATATAAAAAATACATTATAAAAAGAAAAAATGTAATAATAATAATAATAATAATAATAATTTAATTTATTACCCACTTTTGTGTTACAATTTAACGATCATATTCTCTTTCCATTTCATTCCTGTGATTGTGTCAGTGTAAGTCCTACCCTTCTAATGTATCCTGCTGTGTCTTAACAAATTTTTTTTTTCTATTTTACAAGTGTTTCCTAATATATTTTATGTTGCATAATCTTCTTTTATCACTTTCCTGTTCTTCCCATCTTTTCCTTCTCCCAATTATCTCCTGTAGAATAGCCAAGTTTCTCCCTTCTCCTCTAATTACCTCTTTATGTGATGGAATTATCCCCCCCAACACAGAGAAATAATAATTTATTTTTATCGGATTATGTTTCGGACAATGTCGGGAAAGATCGGTATTTTACAAACCACGTATTCGGAGGAGGGAAAGAGAGAGCATTACATTAAACACTAAATTCGTGGAGGGAAAGAGAGAGCAATACTTAGCGTCGCAGCGTCTCGCGCGATCGTGTGTAATTTGACTCCTCTGGAGCAGCCGCGCGGGATGATATCATTTGGTAGCGCGAAGAACGCCGAATCTTAAAATTAGGTGGCGAGGCGAAAGACGGGTAAATAAAATTGAGAAAACGTTTAAGAAATATATATTGTTACAAATATTATATAAAAATAGAATACGAAAAATATAATTAAGATTTATTTGGCTTAATTATCCCACGCAATAACATCATCAGCAAATAGCTTAGTTAGTGATAAATCCACAGGAACTTGCACAGGGTCAGTTTGAACTGCAACAACGCTAACCCGAAGCTCCGATATTTTATTCGCGCAAACGGTATTATAATCAATCTTTGTTTTAACGTTTCGCCAAACCACACTCTTTGGAGCACACACACGATTCCGCAGAGATATATTCCTATGTACATAATCATCATCATCATCATCATCATCATAACCATAGCTGTTATTGTCTAAAAAGGTTTGGTCCGCATATCGATTCAACCAATATTGCTCATCATCGTAGCGGTCATCCACGTAGTCATCTATTAGGTTACCATGTATTTTGTCAGCATTACGAAATACTTTTAAATAAATGTCGCCATCCTGATTAGCTTCCGCCTCATAAAGTTCTGCACATCGAATTTCTACGGTTTGAACCGCAACATTTCGACACACCACATACACTTTCGGGCTGGATGAATGGATAACTGTCGCAGTAGCGGTGATCGTAGCGGTAGCTGGACGTTTCAAATTCATGGGCAACGACATAATCTGAAACCGATTTTTCTTATAATTCTCAAAGTTACTAACACAACGATTCACTAAAATATGATAATGGAAACTTACGGTATTAATCGATTGTATTTCTATGCGTTGAATGACTGACGATATCCTTCAAAAGCAATCTTCTTCAAAGCAATTTCACTTAGCACAAAAAAAATTACGAACTGATTTCTCACCCTCCCCAACCTCCTATAGGAAATCAGTTCGTAAAGATGCATTAAAAAATTGATCATATTTTATTTAATAAATGTTATTTTTCACCCTCCCCAACCTCCTATATATGATGTACGCTAGATTAAGACGATAGTTATAATTATGTAGAAGTAGTACGATTCACGTTCAGAGTGGTACGATTTACGTTCAATACCCTATCAAAGCCGTTCAATACCCGTTCGATTCACGTTCAAAGCCGTTCAATACCCGTTCGAAACCCGATCAAAGCCGTTCAATACCCGTTCGATTCACGTTCAAAGCCGTTCAATACCCGTTCGAAACCCGATCAAAGCCGTTCAATACCCGTTCAATTCCCGATCAAAGCCGTTCAATACCCGTTCGATTCACGTTCAAAGCCGTTCAATACCCGTTCAATACCCGTTCAATACCCGTTCAATACCCGTTCAAAGCCGTTCAATACCCGTTCAAAGCCGTTCAAAGCCGTTCAATACCCGTTAAAAGCCGTTCAATACCCGATCAAAACCGTTCAATACCCGTTCGATTCACGTTCAAAGCCGTTCAATACCCGTTCAAAGTCGTTCGATTCACGTTCGATACATGTTGAAAGTGGTTCGATACATGTTCAATACACGTTCAGAGTGGTTCGATACACGTTCGATACACGTTCAGAGTGATACGATTCACGTTCGATTTACGTTCAGAGTGGTACGATTCACGTTCAATACACGTTCAGAGTGGTTCGATAGATGTTCAATACACGTTCAGAGTGGTTCGATACACGTTCGATACACGTTCAAAGTGGTACGTTAGACGTTCGATACACGTTCAAAGTGGTACGTTAGACGTTTTATACACGTTCAGAGTGGTACGATAGACGTTGAAAGTGGTAGGATAGACGTTTGATAGATGTCCGATACACGTTCAGAGGGGTACGTTAGGCGTTGAAAGTGGTTCAATACACGTCCAGAGGGGTACGTTAGGCGTTGAAAGTGGTTTAATACACGTTCGATACCCGTTCGATACACAATCAAAGCCGTTCAATACCCGTTCGATACACGTTCCAAGCCGTTCGATGCACGATCAAAGTGGTTCAATACACGTTCCAAGCCGTTCAATACCCGTTCGATAAACGTTTGATATACATTCAAAGTGCGTGTGAATAAGGAGAGGATGGTCAGCGAAAATGAATGTGGAGAACAAAGGCATCTTACTTTTGCAAAGCAATGCACTTTTCGGTTTCAAGATATGACTTTACATGCGCGAGCTTGGAGATGCAGTGAGACCAGTTGTCTGTTAATCGTGGTTGATGTGCAGTCACTTTGACCGTTTTTTTTAAACACCTTTTTCATTTTTTTTGTGCTAAGTGAAATTGCTTTGAAGAAGATTGCTTTTGAAGGATATCGTCAGTCATTCAACGCATAGAAATACAATCGATTAATACCGTAAGTTTCCATTATCATATTTTAGTGAATCGTTGTGTTAGTAACTTTGAGAATTATAAGAAAAATCGGTTTCAGATTATGTCGTTGCCCATGAATTTGAAACGTCCAGCTACCGCTACGATCACCGCTACTGCGACAGTTATCCATTCATCCAGCCCGAAAGTGTATGTGGTGTGTCGAAATGTTGCGGTTCAAACCGTAGAAATTCGATGTGCAGAACTTTATGAGGCGGAAGCTAATCAGGATGGCGACATTTATTTAAAAGTATTTCGTAATGCTGACAAAATACATGGTAACCTAATAGATGACTACGTGGATGACCGCTACGATGATGAGCAATATTGGTTGAATCGATATGCGGACCAAACCTTTTTAGACAATAACAGCTATGGTTATGATGATGATGATGATGATGATGATTATGTACATAGGAATATATCTCTGCGGAATCGTGTGTGTGCTCCAAAGAGTGTGGTTTGGCGAAACGTTAAAACAAAGATTGATTATAATACCGTTTGCGCGAATAAAATATCGGAGCTTCGGGTTAGCGTTGTTGCAGTTCAAACTGACCCTGTGCAAGTTCCTGTGGATTTATCACTAACTAAGCTATTTGCTGATGATGTTATTGCGTGGGATAATTAAGCCAAATAAATCTTAATTATATTTTTCGTATTCTATTTTTATATAATATTTGTAACAATATATATTTCTTAAACGTTTTCTCAATTTTATTTACCCGTCTTTCGCCTCGCCACCTAATTTTAAGATTCGGCGTTCTTCGCGCTACCAAATGATATCATCCCGCGCGGCTGCTCCAGAGGAGTCAAATTACACACGATCGCGCGAGACGCTGCGACGCTAAGTATTGCTCTCTCTTTCCCTCCACGAATTTAGTGTTTAATGTAATGCTCTCTCTTTCCCTCCTCCGAATACGTGGTTTGTAAAATACCGATCTTTCCCGACATTGTCCGAAACATAATCCGATAAAAATAAATTATTATTTCTCTGTGTTGGGGGGGATAATTCCATCACATAAAGAGGTAATTAGAGGAGAAGGGAGAAACTTGGCTATTCTACAGGAGATAATTGGGAGAAGGAAAAGATGGGAAGAACAGGAAAGTGATAAAAGAAGATTATGCAACATAAAATATATTAGGAAACACTTGTAAAATAGAAAAAAAAAATTTGTTAAGACACAGCAGGATACATTAGAAGGGTAGGACTTACACTGACACAATCACAGGAATGAAATGGAAAGAGAATATGATCGTTAAATTGTAACACAAAAGTGGGTAATAAATTAAATTATTATTATTATTATTATTATTATTACATTTTTTCTTTTTATAATGTATTTTTTATATTGAATTTTTATATTTTTATTTTTTTATTTCATATTTATTTTATATTCTAGTTATATTCTATTTATATATTTTTTCTTTTTATATTATATTTATTATTTTATTTGATTTTCTTTTATTTTATTTTATTATTTTATTTTATTTTATTTTCTTTTATATTTTCTTTTTTCTATTTTCTATTTTCTATTTTCTATTTTAATTGTATTTTTATATTTTTATATTTATATTTGTATTATTCTATATTATTTTTTGTGTATATATATCTTAAACGTATACTACAGAAAATATTGTTAAAAAAATAAACTTACTTCATAAGAATCTGACTGTGAAATTGACCCAATCGCTCCTAATATTGAATAATTCAAATTTGAAGCCCAACCAACAATTATCATAGGGTAAACATCAATTCTTAATAAATATGAAATTCCAATTTTTATTGAATATAGCAAAAAAATAATTTATAAATTAAGTTCTTTCGTACAAAAAATTTACTAGATAAATATATATAGAAAACCGATCTGGTTCACGTCGATCTGATCTCAAATCATGTAAGATATTAAAAGTCGAACAGACTTAAAATTTAAACTCCTGCATTTAAATTATATCTTAATTCAACATCGAGGTCGCAATCATCTTCATAAATATAGGTAATCTAACAAAGGTGATAAACAGAACATGGAAGAAAGGGGAACTTTCTGGAAGAATGGAAAGAAGGAATAGTAAGTCCGATGTTCAAAAAACGGAGAAATGGATATGATTAAAAACTATAGGGGCATAACTTTGATGGATACGAGTTATAAGATATACGTGGAAATTCTAAGGAGAAGATTAGAAGAACAAATAGAAAATGGAATATTAAACGATACGCAGATGGGATTCAGGGAGAAGGAGAGGAACAGTAGACGCAATAGTGGTAGTTAAAACGGCTATAAATATAGAAACCTCAAAAATGAGGGAAGCTATACCTGTTTTTCACGGATATGAAAAGAGAATTTGATAGATAGAAAAGGGAAGAAATTTGGAAAAGACTTTAAAAAGAAGGAGTAGGCGAACTATGAATAAGGATATAGGAAATGTATGATAGAACTATAAGCACTTTAAGAGTGATGAAGGAACTCATGGGAAAGTTTTTAACAGGGAAGTGTGTTCGACAAGCTGTTAAAAGAAATATGAAAAGATGACATAGCAATTAAAATGGGAGTAAGGGCAATGAACGTTGAAGAGAGGTTAATAAACTCGAAAGAAGGATCGGAAGAATGTGGGAGAAGACTAATGAGAGGAAATGAAGTAACGAATAGGGAAAGAATGAGAATCAAATTCTTGGAAAGGAGAGGATGGTCAAATGAAGAATGGAAAAGAAGAAGAAGAAGATTAAATGGGGAAGAAGTGTGGATCAAAATAGAGCAGATAAGTAAAGACATTTAAGAACAAGAAAGAGAGATGAAAATAAAAGAGTCTAAGTTCCTAAGAGAATTAAGAGAGGTTGCAAGGAAACCATGAGATAAGGCGAAATACTTATGGGGAAAAAAAAGAAAAAAGGAGAGGAGAATTAGAAAGGATAGGAAAATTCATACAGGGTGGTGAAACAAGGGCATGCAAATATTGGCTATCGAAAGAAGAAAGGATGTGTAGACTTTGTAAGAAAGATGAAGAAATAGTGAAACATGTGATTGAAGCATGTGAAGTAAGTGGAGAGAGTGGTAGGAATTGGAAAGAGGTAATTGGATGAGAATGGATAAACTTGGCTATTCTACGGGAGTTAATAGGGAGAAGAAAAATATGTGAGGGAGAGGAAAGTGATAAAAGAAGATTATGCAACATAAAATAAATTAGGAAACACTTGTAAAATAGAAAAATTTGTTAAGACACAGTAGGATACATTAGAAAGATAGGACGTACACTGATACAATCACGGGAATGAAATGGAAAAAGTATACGATCGTTAAATTGTAACACAAAAGTGGGCAATCAATTAAATTATTATTATTTTTTTTTTCTTTTTATGATGTATTTTTATATTGAATTTTTGTTTATTTTTTTATATTATATTTTTATATTCTATTTATATTCTATTTATGTTCTATTTATATTCTATTTTTATATTTTTCTTTTTTTATATTATATTCCTTTATATTATATTTTTTATTTTTTTATTTTATTATTTTATTTTATTTTATTTTGAAGATTAAATGGGGAAGAAGTGTGGATCAAAATAGAGCAGATAAGTAAAGACATTTAAGAACAAGAAAGAGAGATGAAAATAAAAGAGTCTAAGTTCCTAAGAGAATTAAGAGAGGTTGCAAGGAAACCATGAGATAAGGCGAAATACTTATGGGGAAAAAAAAAAGAAAAAAGGAGAGGAGAATTAGAAAGGATAGGAAAATTCATACAGGGTGGTGAAACAAGGGCATGCAAATATTGGCTATCGAAAGAAGAAAGGATGTGTAGACTTTGTAAGAAAGATGAAGAAATAGTGAAACATGTGATTGAAGCATGTGAAGTAAGTGGAGAGAGTGGTAGGAATTGGAAAGAGGTAATTGGATGAGAATGGATAAACTTGGCTATTCTACGGGAGATAATAGGGAGAAGAAAAATATGTGAGGGAGAGGAAAGTGATAAAAGAAGATTATGCAACATAAAGTAAATTAGGAAACACTTGTAAAATAGAAAAATTTGTTAAGACACAGTAGGATACATTAGAAAGATAGGACTTACACTGATACAATCACGGGAATGAAATGGAAAAAGTATACGATCGTTAAATTGTAACACAAAAGTGGGCAATCAATTAAATTATTATTATTATTTTTTTTTCTTTTTATGATGTATTTTTATATTGAATTTTTATGTTTATTTTTTTATATTATATTTTTATATTCTATTTATATTCTATTTATGTTCTATTTATATTCTATTTTTATATTTTTCTTTTTTTATATTATATTCCTTTATATTATATTTTTTATTTTTTTATTTTATTATTTTATTTTATTTTATTTTTCTTTTATATTTATTTTGTTTTTTATATTGTATTGTATTATATTTTCTATTTTCTATTTTCTATTTCAATTATATATTTATATTTATATTTATATTTTTATATTCATTTATATTTATATTTTTTTATATTGTATTGTATTGTATTTTATTTTATATTTTAATTGTATTTTTTATATTTTTCTTTTTATTATTTCTTCATTTTATTTACCCCGTCTTCTTCCTTCTCTCGCCACCTAATTTTAAGAGCCGTCGCTATCACCGCCATCACCCCCATCACCGCCTTTTTTCGAATAGTTTTTTATTTTATTATTTATCTTTTCTTTTATATTTTTATTAATATACTGTATTTTATATTCTTTTATATTTTATATTGTATTTTATATTTTTATATTTTTATATTTTTATATTTTTCTTTTTTCTTTTTATTTTTTCTTTTATTTTCTTTTATTTTCTTTTATACTTATATTTATATTGTATTTTATATTCTTTATATTCTTTATATTCTTTTATATTTTATATTGTCTTTTATATTCTTTTATATTGTATTTTTCTATTCTTTCTATTTTTCTTTTTTTTCTTTTTACTATTTCTTTTAATTTTTTTCTTTTATATTTATATTTATATTTATTCTTATTTTTAATTATTTTTTATTTTATTTTATTATATTCTTTATTATATTCTATTTTTATTATATTTTATATTTTTTATATTTTTCTTTTTATTATTTCTCCATTTTATTTACCCGTCTTCCGCCTCCTTCTCTCACCATCTAATTTTAAGATTCGACGTTTCTGCTGATGCTACATAATCTTATTTCATTCATTCATTCTTCGCGCTGCTAAATGACATCATCCCGCACGGCTGCTCCAGAGGATTCGAGTTACACGCGATCGCGCAAGACGCTGCGACGTTAAGTATTGCTCTCTCTTTCCTTCCTCCGAATTTAGCTTTTAAAGTATTGCTCTCTCTTTCGCTCCTCCAAATGCGTGGTTTGGAAAAAGCCGATCTTCCCCGACATTGTCCGACGTCATCCGATAAAGTATTAAGCAATTTCAGCTTTATAATGGTTTGAAAAAAAATATTTGGGGGGAAAAAAATTTCTGGGGTTGGATCGAGTCTGAAAAAAGATTTTTTTCATACAAGACCCGACCCCAGAAATTTTTTTAGAGGGAGGTGATGACCCTCGGTGGAAATTTTTGGGGGTGGGTCCGACGTGGAGAGGTCTCCGCGGCGGCTCGACCCGGACTGATCCCCTCCACGATTGCGGCTTCCCCCACTCCGCGGTTCGTGCGCGCGCAACCGGTCTTCCACTCCCCGCTCCCCCCGCTACCCCCCGCGCCCATGTTTCCCTCAACCGCGCTCCCCCGCGCGCCTTCACTTCCCCCCGCCCCGCACCCCCCCTCAGAGGACCAGCGTTGGAACTCTCCTAGCCTTACTACTGAAGATAGCGATTGATGAACGAAACATGTGTTAGTATCATTTTGGCTGAAGGTGGGCGTGTAACGCGTATCGTATTATGTTGACGAAAATTTGGCTGAAGGATAGGGAGAAGAAAATCTTACCGTTTTCGACAGATCCCTGAGACGATATTATGATATCTCTGTTATGAGTGGACAGATTTTATTGAAATTTGGTCTTATTCGAAAGCTTATATGCGGTTTACATAAGAAAAATGCCTTTAAATTTAGAAAATATTGCAGGCGTGATGAGATATTAATGAAATAAGTTTCAGGTTAGGTTGGATTAGCCCGGCGACGAGTAAATGATAGAGTAGCGACAGTCGACATATACAGGGTGTCTTTCCTGTACATGGCGTCGAGACGCTACCGCGTCTCTAGATTTTCATAGATTTCGATTTATTTTCATTTTGATTTAATTATTTCGTGTGACATTGCGTTGGAATTGAGCTGTGTCGTTTACCATAGTATTCATTTCGTGAGTACAGTTTATTTTTTCATTGTTTTTTATTTCATTTTTTTTAAATTGTTTTTCTTATTTTTCATTGCAATTGGCGGTGGAATTGAGCTGTGTCGATTGATCTGCGTTTGAATTGAAATATTTCGTTAGAATTTTTTATTTTTTGTTTTTTCTTTGTTTTTTAGTTTGTATTTTTTCCTTTTTTAATGTTTTGCAATTGTATATGTTTTTGTTATAACTTTCCTTCTTCTTTTTCAGTGCAATCGATCTGCTGTAGTTCATCCAAATAATGCCTCGCAGAAGATCAAACTTAGGTCGTCGTACTCGCGGAGCGGAAGCAGTGCGACGAGTAATTGCAAATCAAACTGAGGAAGAACGCGTATTATGGAACGAGCGAAATAGACAAAGAATGGCTCAAATACGTGCCGAGGAAGCAGCAGTGCGACGTGCAGCCAGACTTGAGGATGCACGGTTGCGAGCACGGCGATCGCGCCCTGCAGCTTCAGATCTGCTTCGTTATCAACAGAATGAACGCGACAGGCTGAGAGTGGCTGAAAGACGTCAACAAAAAACAGTAGATCAGCGTCAAACACGACTCCGTGCTCAGCAATCACGCGATTACAATCGTCTTGTATTCCGGTACAACCCAGCTGATGATTATAATTTGAACCGACATGTTCTCATCGGCACTATGACTGAAGTTTGTCCTTATTGCAAGGCTCTGAAATTGAATGGAGAAACGAAAGAAATGTGTTGCGCCCACTGATATATATACTATGGATTGCTTGAAGCGATATGAAGGGTTTTTGACATGATGCGCCACCATCGTTCGACCGATGTACTTTGCTTTCCTTTGCCCCGCGATCACCCGCAGTGCTGCACACTTTGCCACATTTTACCTAATAGAGGATTCCTACTTTACGTAATGTTGCCATCATTTACCACGCCAATCGACGCCGAAACGAGTGTACTTAGCTGAGTGTTACTACTTCCTATTTGGGGCCTGCGATTTAGGGAGTTTATATTTTATGTTCCGCTTTCGAGATAATCCAGGGATTTTATGCTCTGGTATAGTCGAGAGAAATTTTATGGTTATTAACGTGATATATTAAACATGCTTACTTTTTATGAATCGATTGATATCAGACGCCAGATGATGGGCTCCTTAGACGTCCCGTCGATCTCGTCTACGGGGTTAAATTTTGGCGGAGCCCAATCGCTACAATCGATTCCGCGAGTCGCCGGGGTCGAAATTTCCGTGTTGATGACGCTGGGGGTGCTGGTCACTCCCAACAAGGCTAAATGTTCGGCTGGTGCACTCGCGTATTTTAACGCTAACCGGCGAAGTTGTTTTTTCTTCCGGCGCGGTGGCCTTTAGGCATTGAGACCTATAAATAATGGGGTTGAATTGAATTGGGTTTATTCTATTTCCCGGGATCATGGTTAACATCTAATACCCAGTGACACCGTGGGCGGCTGTCCGCTTATAAGTATCACTTTTGACAGATGCAAAACATGATTGCTTATGAACCATTTCGATCATTTAATAATCGTTTTTGGAGTTGACTAAACGCGGAAATCACGTTTTACAACCACTATTGGATGACACCGTGGGCGGCTGTCCTGCTTATAAGTGTCACCATTGACGGTTGCAAATCACGATTAATGTAATCATATTCTCTCGGTTATCGAAAAAATCAAATAAAGGAAAAAGGTAACAATGCCTAAAGTGGGAATTAGGAACACGAGGGTAAAACTTCACTCACTTTTGAAAGTTCACAAAACTTTTATTTTCCGTTGATCCGTAGTACAACACCTTTTAAAGTTTTTAATACAAACGATTAACTGGTAATAAAAGAAAATGGTTATATAATTGAGCATACTAATGAGCTCCGCGGGTGGTCGATCCCTTTTTATAGGGCAATTGGTCACTCCTTCTCTAGGATTTGTCATGTTCGACCAAAGGAAAGTCAGGCTCGCCGCGATGTTCGGGCTGTTCCCAGCCGATGTCGGTAAAGTCCCGTCGCATCAAAGGAATGGCTCACTAGCTACTGTCGTCCTTGCCATTGAAAGTGTTAAGTAGTTAGAAGGAGCAAGACAAATTGGTCATAAACGCTCGAGAATTTATTGTATTTGCCGAATGTCTCGAAAGCCTCCATGAAATTGAACTTGATGGAACAAATGTAGAGAATTGAAATATTGCAACAACTAGAATCGGAATAATTACTTAAATGTTTCCACATTTGAGTATTTCATACTATTCAATTGTATGAAGTCCAATGATGGTTGTTCTTTATGTAGTAGGTACCTGCCTATATTGTAGAGTGTGACTGAAGGTATTGAAAAATTGTTCTTACAAAAGTTGTTTGACATGGAGTGGGAAATTATATGGTGTAGATACTTTTTCTGCAGGTGGAGTAAGGGGAGAGAATTCAGGGTCAACTTAATTATTTTAAATGAAACTCTATATTTTCTCATTCGTCACATGATAACGTGTGTTGCGAAATTTATTGAGAGAGTTGATGACAGCGTGCGTGTAAAGACGCGTTAGAGACGATTTATGGCCGTATTGTCCGCGAGTCGGCGGTAGACAACGGTACATACGGCTTCGAAGTCACCGTCATTTTTTAAGCATGAAGCTTTTATAGACTCGAATGCTGTGTTAAATTTTTCATTTACCGCATTGCTGTTACTTCTTCTTGTCTTTGGTAAGTACTGACGTTGTTTCCCCAATATTTGTAGCTCCTTCCTTGTCAATATTACTACGTCTTTTCTCTTGCAAAATGCCGTCGCTAAGGTCGATATTAATAATATCGTCGGTTTCTTTGTTATTCTACAAAAGTATGGAGTAATATATTAATTATAAGGCATATTTTTTTTAATACTCATGCAATATATTACTCTAGGTTTATTTAAGAAATTATTTAACTGAATTACTGCTTTTTTTAGATACCAAAATCGCAAGAGGAATGGCTCTCTATAGCTACAAAATATAATGATTTGTGAAACTTCCCACATGTATTGGGCGCTATACAGGGTGTCCCAAAAATGTCGCGTTTCCTTGATAGGGGTGACTCAGGGGGTGATTTGAAACAACTTTTTCCTTAGCGAAAATATTGTCCGAAGCTTCGTTAAGGAGATATTAAGCAAAAACCCCGACCAATCAGAGCGCGCGCCTTCCGCCTGAGTTCCCGCGGTAGCGTTGGCTACGAGGTAGGCGACCGCGCTTGTGCTACGAACGTACGAACAAGCAAGTCGGCATGCATCGAAGGAAACCGCGTTACACATTTTTTTTTTTTTGAAGCAGAATCTCAAATAAGAATAATTTGAAGTAAGAGGACAAGAAGTACGTAAATTTCGTTTTTAAATAAGGCATAAACGAAAAGGTAACGTAACAGAAAATGTACGACAAGTGATCGTAATTCGTTATTGAGGTAAAAATCCGTAGTTTAACAACAGCCAACACAACCAAATTTAAAAAATAATATTAGGTGTACGAATAAATTCTTTCCGACTGGAATTTCTATCGCGGTGGTATTCAGAAGGTGCCAGAAAAATGGCAAAAGGTAATGAACAATAATGGAAATTATTGCGATGATCGAGTTGTTTTCATATCGGAAAGAATTTATTTTCACACCTAATAATCACCAATAAATTAAATAAAACTCACCCTTTCGGACATTCCTTTCCTTGCTTTCCTTCCCTTTTCGGAAACCTGGCCACTGTACCGATCCTGGTCATCGGCGTCCAGTGCTCAGCTGATCGCAGGGTCAATGTACCGAATATTCACTTCACTGCACGGCTACTAACACTGATCACTGTACCGATCCCGGTAATCGGCGTCCAGTGCTCAGCTGATCGCAGGGTCAATGTGCCGAATATTCACTTCACTGCACGGCTACTAACACTGATCACTGTACCGATCCTGGTCATCGGCGTCCAGTGCTCAGCTGATCGCAGGGTCAATGTGCCGAATATTCACTTCACTGCACGGCTACTAACACTGATCACTGAATTTATTTATCACGGAACGTGTCGTTCCTACGTTATAAAAATTGGTGGCCCCGAAAGGGGCCGATTGTTCTCAATTGAGCTAGTGCTCGAAATGCCCGCCCTCCGCGTCTATGCACGCCTCGGCACGTGCGATCAGCTGGGTCTGCACGGCCCGCAATGTTTGCGGCGTGATGTTGGCCACCGCACCGTGAATTCGCGCCACAATGTCGTCGAGTGAATCCACTGGCTGACGGTACACCTCATCCTGAAATGATTGTTGTGCAACAAACACAAAACGTAAGTAAAAACAGAATACAGTACTCCCTCGCCGAAGGGTCGGTTTGGCGTACACGATCTGGACTTTTCGCTATTCCCACCACTTCTGTCTCACTCTTGTCCGGCGAAGGTGAGAGCGAGTGAGGACGGTAGGAGCAGACGACGCGTTGATGTTTTGTCTCGCTCCCTCCTTCTGACGCCTGTCACTCCGTCCTTTGCGTGCGCGACGGTCGGAGACGAAATCATCGTAGAGACGAAAACGGCTTCCGCGAAAGTTGACGCAGGCCCGGCTCAAGTCTTTTTTGCGCCCAAGACGAAGTTGTCAAATTGCGCCCTTATAATACATTTATTTGAGATTATTTGTGACTTTACTGTGAAAAATTAGGCAACTGCCTAGGGCATAAGATTGACAGGGGGCGCAAAATGGTCTTTTCATTGTTGACATTGTTGAAAATAAACTTTTAAATGAAATACTACAAATTGTACTGCAACTGTTTTAAACCACGAATAAAAATTCAGAGTAAGGTCATCAATAATCTCAAATAAATGTATTATAATAAAGGGCTCAATTGGACAAGTTCGCCTACGGCGCAAAAAAGGCTCGTGCCGTGCCTGGCTATCTGACCGTGGCGCGCATGCGTCGAGCAGTCACGATTTCATCTGAGCGCTCGCGCCCGCCGCGCACGCCAAACTTTCCATCTCGCTCCCCCCTTCGGCCAGAAAGAAGGGAGAAACGAACACTCGGAATTAGGGCTCCGTTCACGATACGGGCTCAACGCCGGTCCCGACCAGCGAGCCCTCAGCGAGGAAATACTAAGTAAAAGCAATAATGAAATTACCTTCAGGTAGCCCCAGAAGAAAAAATCCAGCGGGGTCATATCCGGTGACCGTGGGGGCCACGCAACAGGACCGCCGCGGCCGATCCACCTGTCCTGGAAGGTTTCGTCAAGGTAGTCGCGGGCAATTGTGGCGTAGTGAGGTCCAGCCCCGTCGTGCTGATAGACCATGTTCTGTCGGATATCATCTGGAATATGGTTCATGAGATCCGGCAGAACATGTTCTAAAAACACTTTATACGCTGGGCCGTCCATCCTGTCCGGCAGCATGTACGGCCCAACGATAAACTCACCACAAATGCCGGCCCATACATTAATCGACCAACGGACTTGTGCTGCGCGTGTCCGAAGCGCTAGTGGATTCTCGTCGCTCCACACGTGCCGATTGTGGGAATTGAAGCACCCTTCCCTATTGAAGAGTGCTTCATCCGTCCACAATATGTACTTGCAGAACGACGGATTCCGCTGCACTTCTCCCAACAGCCACACTGAATATTCAACCCGCTGGTCGCCATCCCCGGGGTGCAAATGTTGCACCCGTACATAGCTGTACGGATGCAACATGTTTTCCTGCAGGGTTCGGTGTACCGCCATTCTGCTGACACAAGAAGAAAATTCGCCGGACAAGAGTGAGACAGAAGTGGTGGGAATAGCGAAAAGTCCAGATCGTGTACGCCAAACCGACCCTTCGGCGAGGGAGTACTGTATTCTGTTTTTACTTACGTTTTGTGTTTGTTGCACAACAATCATTTCAGGATGAGGTGTACCGTCAGCCAGTGGATTCACTCGACGACATTGTGGCGCGAATTCACGGTGCGGTGGCCAACATCACGCCGCAAACATTGCGGGCCGTGCAGACCCAGCTGATCGCACGTGCCGAGGCGTGCATAGACGCGGAGGGCGGGCATTTCGAGCACTGGCTCAATTGAGAACAATCGGCCCCTTTCGGGGCCACCAATTTTTATAACGTAGGAACGACACGTTCCGTGATAAATAAATTCAGTGATCAGTGTTAGTAGCCGTGCAGTGAAGTGAATATTCGGCACATTGACCCTGCGATCAGCTGAGCACTGGACGCCGATGACCAGGATCGGTACAGTGATCAGTGTTAGTAGCCGTGCAGTGAAGTGAATATTCGGCACATTGACCCTGCGATCAGCTGAGCACTGGACGCCGATGACCGGGATCGGTACAGTGATCAGTGTTAGTAGCCGTGCAGTGAAGTGAATATTCGGTACATTGACCCTGCGATCAGCTGAGCACTGGACGCCGATGACCAGGATTGGTACAGTGGCCAGGTTTCCGAAAAGGGAAGGAAAGCAAGGAAAGGAATGTCCGAAAGGGTGAGTTTTATTTAATTTATTGGTGATTATTAGGTGTGAAAATAAATTCTTTCCGATATGAAAACAACTCGATCATCGCAATAATTTCCATTATTGTTCATTACCTTTTGCCATTTTTCTGGCACCTTCTGAATACCACCGCGATAGAAATTCCAGTCGGAAAGAATTTATTCGTACACCTAATATTATTTTTTAAATTTGGTTGTGTTGGCTGTTGTTAAACTACGGATTTTTACCTCAATAACGAATTACGATCACTTGTCGTACATCTTCTGTTACGTTACCTTTTCGTTTATGCCTTATTTAAAAACGAAATTTACGTACTTCTTGTCCTCTTACTTCAAATTATTCTTATTTGAGATTCTGCTTCAAAAAAAAAAAATGTGTAACGCGGTTTCCTTCGATGCATGCCGACTTGCTTGTTCGTACGTTCGTAGCACAAGCGCGGTCGCCTACCTCGTAGCCAACGCTACCGCGGGAACTCAGGCGGAAGGCGCGCGCTCTGATTGGTCGGGGTTTTTGCTTAATATCTCCTTAACGAAGCTTCGGACAATATTTTCGCTAAGGAAAAAGTTGTTTCAAATCACCCCCTGAGTCACCCCTTTCAAGGAAACGCGACATTTTTGGGACACCCTGTATATGGGAAGCATATAGTGCTACAGTGTCCACGCACTGCCCTGTCTGCCATACAGAGTCGGATTTACCTTTCTGGGGCCCTAGGCTGAATATTCGGTGGGCCTTCGGTTAAATGTAAAAAATAAAATGACGCTGATTTGATTTTCTTTTTTTTTTAAGAAAATATTTAGAATGCGGGATGGGACCCCCAGCTAAACGGGCTTCAGCCTTGTTAGCCTAAGGGTAAAACCAGCACTGCTGTCATACCTGGTGCCCAAAAATTAATCACGGTAATCGGCCAAAGCGTTTCGAGAGAGTCGCGGTTTATGACCGTATTGTCCTGCGAGCCAGTGGTGCAGAACGGTACGTGCGGGACCTCGTACTACCCACTACCCACTTACAGAGTAATATATGGATTAGCTCGGATTGAACAATGTCATCCAGTTTTTTATTGGCCTTTGGGAAATTTGGGAAGCAGATGTTGTCGAAACGTTCTTGGAAAAATAATAAATTATCGATTGTAAAGATCGAATCAATTTTCGCCTGTCTCTGAGGCCGCTTTTGTCTCGACGCACGTGAGGAAGATGCCACGAATAGGTATAGCGATTAAAAAGTATTATCCACCATCAATACGCCTCGTGGAGACAGGACACAGGGAGAAAAGGGATAGTCCGCTAACTGCGCGTGACTCCGCCTGCGTCGTCTTCCTTCCAAATTGTAGACGGATTCCTTATCTCTCGAGTATAAAGACACGCTCGAATTTCTAAAAAAAATCACGCATTGACGTAATCCGTGCGATAGAAGGTGGGCCTTGGGGAAAAAATATTACTGTAAAAAGGGCCTCTTCAAGAGAGGGACCGTATGGGTGGGATGCAAATCCGATGATATTCAATCAATTCAATATCAAAGTAATCAATAGGATATATCGGTACATGTAAGCTACCAAAACAACGTTTCGACAACATCGGTTTGCCACATTTCTAAAGCCCAATAAAAAACTGGGTGACATTGTTTAATCCGAGCTCATGCATATATTGCTCTGTAGGTGGGTAGTATGTACTCAACCTACGAGGACCCGCACGTACCGTTCTCTACCACCGGCTTGTGGGACAATACGGTTATAAACCGCGACCCTGGCGAAACGCTCTGACCGATCAGTGTGATTAATTTTTGGGAACCAGGTATGGCACATAAATCGGCCCGTTCAGTTTGTACCAGGGACAAGGGCGGGCTCGGAGCGAGGCGAAAATTCGTTGGTCTATTACAACGGGCAATTTCGTATTTTTTTAAAAGAAATTTATTCGGTCTTAACGACTAGGCAATTGCTTACTTTCGAAGAGTTTTGGGAAACATTTGCCTGTCAGATGTGGAATAGGGGGCGGTCGACATCGTACCGTGCTTTGGACATCTCGATTGTCTTCGTTCTGAGATAAACCTTTGATTGCTCTATCAGCGGATGGTAGGGTAGACCGGGGGCGGTAGTAACAGTGGGGGGGGGGGGGGGCGAATGTAACACGCTAAATATCTCAAAACATATAATAGATATTAACACCAATTTTGGATATATGATGAACAATGACATTTGGAATATACACATCCATGCCCTAGGAGTACAGATACGCAATAGACATGAATAGTGAACAAAATAACTTTTCGATACCCAACAGTAACTGACCCTGGGTCAGGAACTGTTGTAACATTTTACCCACTTCTCATTTTTTATTAATAACTTGGATATTTCTTGACATATAACGAAACTGTTGTAACTCAATCATGTAAGATAAGTAAGTAACATTTCCGTATAAGAGATTTTGTTTTCAATGTATCAGTTCCTGCGTAATTGTATTCCAAAGTCAAAGTGTTACTACCGCACCCGGTCTACCCTATACGGCACATACCGCCATCCACCGCTGTGTCAGATGTGAGAAACATGCCACCACTATAGCAATTAAAAATAATTATCCACCATTAATACGCCTCGTGGAGACAGGATAGAGGAAGAAAAGGGGTAGACCGTTGACTGCATGTGGTCCCGCCTGGGTCTTCTTCCCTACAAATTGGAGACAGATCCCTTATCTCTCGAGTATAAACACGCGCAATACGTGAAAATTTTCTCACACGAAATACGTCAACGCGTGCTTTTGCTTTCATATTCGAGCGCGTCTTTATACTCGAGAGATAAGGAATCCGTCTCCAATTTGAAAGGAAGACGACGCAGCGCAGTCACGCGCAATCAGCGATAGCATGTTAAAACAAACATAGGTATTTCGCGAGATAGGACAAGGGATGTGACATGAATATTACGATGAAATTTGTGACGGTCGTGACTCCGGTGAGAAGGATGGGGATTGGTAATCTCAGTCGGTTAGCCAGGGTTCTATTAAAATCCTCTCGTTGATAACTATGGCTTTATTTCCTCGTCCTTGAATAATATGTACACTATTTACAAGTTGATGGCACGACTTATTCTACGTGTTGTCACGTCGTTGTCGGGTGGCGGTACGGCGGCGCTTAACGAAACGGGGGGCGCAAAAGAGACTGGGCAGCTTCCGGGCGTCTCTGCATCGGAACGGTGGAGGAAAGAGACCGGACAGCGTCCGGGCGTCTCTATACCGGAACGGTGGAGGAAAGAGACCGGGCAGCGTCCGGGCGTCTCTATACCGGAACGGTGGAGGAAAGAGACCGGGCAGCGTCCTGACGTCTCTATATCGGAACGGTAGAGAGAAGAGACCGGGCAGCTTCCTGGCGTCACTGTTTCGGAACGGTAAAAGGAAAGAGACCGGGCAGCTTCCTGGCGTCTCTGTATCGGAACGGTAAAGGAAAGAGACTGGGCAGCTTCCTGGCGTCTCTATACCGGAACGCTGGAGGAAAGAGACCGGGCAGCGTCCGGGCGTCTCTATATCGGAACGGTAGAGGAAAAAAGACCGGGCAGCGTCCGGGCGTTTCTATATCGGAACGGTAGAGGAAAGAGACCGGGCAGCGTCCTGGCGTCTCTATGTCGGAACGGTAGAGGAAAGAGACCGGGCAGCGTCCTGGCGTCTCTATATCGGAACGGTAGAGGAAAGAAAGGATGACAGGCAATCGTTTGATCGGCGGTTAAACGGATGCTTTACCAAATACTTGCACCGGGCAACATCCAGGCAGGTCTGGTGGTGGGGGATCCGTATCCCCACTGGAACTGCCTGCGTCAGTCGCGTCGAGGCTTATGTCCCGATTCTCGGAAATTCCCAGCTGCGAGAAATCGACGCGATCTAACGGCGCGGTGGGGAGTGAGCATCATAACTTTGACGCGTCGCGAGACCGGCGTGCTTCGGTCGGGTTCGGTAACCCTCGGTCGCGGTCGCCCGCGCGCTTGGCCTCTCGCTCACTCCCGGTCGCACCGCCGTGCGCTCGACTCCTCGCGCTGGGACGCTACGTCACAAATTATAATAATTCTAACATTCTGAAGTTCGTAAAATAGCATTTCGGCCAGGTTTTGGAAGGTTGGAAGGTGGATGTACGTGTTGGCTCCTTCGTTCAAAATTGACCATTTATGACTTCTTCCTTTTACAACCTACCCTAACGGACCATAATATGCGACTTGCATGTTAAGTTTTCTGTACCGCACACTCCCTCAAATTAACGAATGACAAAACCAATTTTGGAAGACCCTCCTCCTTCACTAAGAAATGGAATCATATTTAAGCAGGAAAGGTTCGCCAAACATCGCATTTCAGTCATCGGGCATTTCCTGAATCAGTCGTTCTTGAGTTCGCCCGCGACCTGTGTAGCGTACGGGCGTGTTTTTCTCTTCGCTTGCGAAGCAACAGTGTTTCTTCTAGTGTGCTATTTTGGCTATTTCATACGTTAGTCTCACCCGCTCTTGTACCAAGAGTGCCTGTGCTACTCTGGACTGTGTAATACAGGGCGCCTCCTCACCGGGGCCAAATTAAGGACCCGTAGACCGTTCCCGCCACAAATATCGAGGGAAGATCTATTATAAATCACACCAACAACGTGGCTCATGCTACGGCCACTGATATCCCCAAGGATGATCCTGGGACAAATTTAGAAGCCCTTAGTGCAGCTAAAATGGTAAGTACATCCATTTTTACGGTACCAAATAAATCTTCGATTATGCTTTCTGGCAAAAGATGCTCCTCTCGGAGATCAGCTGTGCCCTTCCTCTTCCGAAAATTCAGATCTGTCCCCTAAGGACAAAAACACGCATGAGAAACCCAGTGCCGAGAGCCACCTTGGGAAGAAAAAAGCAAAAAGTGAAAAAAGCCGAAGGAAACTTTCGAAGCCCTATTCCTCCTCTGCTCCACGCAAGCATAGCCCGATTCGGGTATCTATTCCTTCCATTCAAATACATGATGGAGAAAACATGGAAACCGAGGTAACTCCAAACGTTCCCATTTCAAACAGATTTATCGTTCTTACCGGGACGGGGAAAAAAACCTCGCCGGAAGTAAATAACCAGACTTCAAATCCCACAATGCCTCCTTCTCAACAACCTCCTCCAGGGTCACCCACGGGAAATGTTTAAAAAACCTAGAAATGTTACCCCCCCCCCCTCCCCATTATACATTTCGAATTTCTCTTACAATATCGCAAGTCCGAGCGAGAACTCGCGGCTGACTTCGGGAAAACCTTTACCATTATGTACCTAGCAAGCAGGATTCGCCTCCAGTTCGCGGACGTGGCTTCGTTCAAAAAATTCAAAGCAGCGTTAAGTGAAGGAAATATTCCTTACTTCACCTTTACCCTAAATGCCAAGCGCGGCCACGTGATGGTCCTTAAGAGCCTCCCCGACACTCCTCATGGGGAGGTCCTCGAAGAGATCAGAAGCAAGGGACTCTACACTACATCATGCTCGCCCCTGGCGGGAAATTTGCTTAACAAGCAGTCATATTTCCAGATGTACAGGGTCAATTTTCCCCCTGGCACTTCCCCGGGGGAAGTAACCAAAATCAACGCGCTTTTTAGTTCGCGCATTTACTGGGAAAAATTTTATTAAAAAAAATCACACACAGTGCTTTCGCTGCCAGGCGTTTGGTCATTCAGCAACAAACTGTTGCCTTCCGCCAAAGTGTGTAAAATGCGCGGGACCGCATCACTCGTCAGACTGCCAAAAGTCAAAGGAATTGCCTCCAAAATGTGCAAACTGTTCGGGCGCATATACTGCTAATTACACCCAATGTACGGCTCTCCACAAATACATAAGTAGGCGTACAAAGCCTGCCAAATCCGCAAAAGAAGGGGCCCTCAAACCTACTAGAAATTTCACAAACTACCTACCGACCGGGGCGACCCCCCCCCCTTTTTTTCTTTTTTTTTGACGTGGAGAAATCCCTAACGGATACCCCGCCCCCCGTGGGAGGGACGGGGTTATGTGGGATTTGCACCCATTAAAACTCCACAGTGGTCGTCCTCGGGCGCGGAGTCGCGCGCTCGAGGTGGAGGACTTTTTGCGGGAACAAACTAGCGATTCATCTTCTACCTCCCCCTCAGCGCAGTGCGGACTCCGCGTTTAACAACCCCGCGCGACAACGCGCGGGGTCTTCCCAGAACTCCGGCGACGCGAGACGGACCACGCGTCCGCGTCGCCACTTCTGGGGGGGGGGGGGTCGCATGATGTTGTGGGGGGGGGGTCGCACGATGTTGTGGGGGGGGGGGGTGAGCGTGCCCCCCGGTACCCCCACCCCGCGACCCCTCCGCGGTTGAACATTAACTGTTCGACCGCCTACTGCGGGAGCGCGTGAAAACTAGCGCTTATAGCGCGGCTCCCGGGGGAGCAGCGGATGGTCAGGCATGGCTTTGACACGAGGACCCCCCAGATCGAAAATCCGCCGTCGCGCGTCGCACCCTGCCACGACGCGACGCCGACGGCAACTAGTGGCAACGACACTCCACCCCGAGGCGGCCCTGACAAGGGCCCCTCCGACCCGGAGTAATGCCGACGGGGAGCGGGGGCGACGCGTGAGGCTACGTCGCCGCCCTACCTCCCCCGGCTCCGGGTCATCTCCTCCGCCCCCTCCTCCTAGGAGCGCCGAGACGGGACGGATGCCCGGTGCGGATCCGGTCCCGCTCGGCCTCCTCCTTCTCTTCCATCACCGCCTCCGCAAAAGCGGAGACGGCCCTCCAACACTCCCGGTCTCCCGCCATCCGACGCACGACCGTCGGCAGCGAGAGATCGGGGCCCAGCTGCGCCTCGAGGACACGCCGATCGTCCACCCACTCCCGGCATCTAGCCAGGGCGTGGTCGGCCGTGTCCTCGTCGCCCGAGTCGCAGCTGAAGCACTGCGACGACTCCTTCCGCCCTATGCGACGCAGGTAGGTGCCGAAGCAACCGACACCTGTTACGGGGCGACCCCCCTCCCTCAGACCTCTCCGGCTTCCTACGTGGTAGACGCGTGCTTCATCAGGCTCGCAAATCCAAAGCTCGTTGTGGGAGTCATGTACGCCCCCCGGGCGCCATCAAAAACTCCGAAGAATTCGATGCCCTCATTCGCATGGGTTCCCCGTTCTTGATTGGGGGGGATTGGAATGCTAAACACACGGAATGGAATAATTTTGCCACTAATAAAGCTGGCATCATTCTCTACACTCACATGTGTGAACATCCGTACAGGCTTGTCCATCCTGGGAAGTTCACCTTCCAGTCCGGCAGTCTCAGACCGTCTACACTTGATTATTTTATCACGGATCACTGCACTGACTTCACAGACTGGGACTCATACAACGCACTCACCCTAAACTTTACAATAGATCGCAACCTGGAAACAGAAAATCAAATTGACAATAGGATCACCGAGCTCACCTCCTTCCTGCACGCATGTCGCAGGCGTGCCAAAACGACTCCTGCAAATCCAAACAAGAACGAGTACCTGCTTGTCGACAGACAACTGCAGTCCCTCATCCGACACAGGCGCTCCCTTCGTCGAAGGGCCCAGCGGTGGGGGGCGCACTTCATGGCCGATGAAATCAAAGACGCCACTGCTGCAATCCGCAAGCGCATCTCGCACCTGCGAATTCTCGACTGGGACCGCACCCTGAGGTCTTTTTAGAAACCTGACCTCACTTTTTGGGCCACCTTTCGGAAGATAAATAACTCCAAAAAGCCGACCACGATCTCACCTCTACGAAGTGGCGCAATCACTGCTACGTCTGACCTTGAAAAGGCCGACATCCTCGCTTCCACATTTGCGGAGATCCACACAAACGCATCACAGTTAACTTCCGGAATGGAACCTGAGGTGAATCGCTTTACCGCCTGGCTGGACTCTGCCCCTGTCGAAAGTCCTGTGTGCGTTTCTCTCTCCCCCAGTCACCTAAGGGATTTATGCAAAGCCATGGGGTCCCGGAAGGCCCCCTGGAACGATGGGATTGCGGTAAACATGCTCAAGCACGCGTCTCGCAAGGTGTCCTGCCAAATCTATTACATATTCATAAACACCATAGCTCTGGCCTACTTCCCGGATGCCTGGAAGGTGTCCAAAATCATTCCCATCCCTAAACCCGGAAAGCCGCGCGAGCTACCTACTAGTTATAGGCCGATAAGCCTCCTTTCGATCCTCGGAAAACTCCTTGAGAAGTGCATCCACGAGCACCTAACCGAATTCCTTGCTAAAAACAGGATCATTGTTGCTCAGCAGTTCGGCTTCCGCCCCGATCACTCTACTATTCAACAAATAGCGCGTATCGCCCAACTTACCACTCATGACATAAACGTAAATCGTAGCGTAGCGATGGTCCTGCTCGATCTGTCTAAGGCGTTCGATTCAGTCTGGCACGGAGCACTTCTATTTAAACTGCACGGGATTGGCCTTGCCCCCGGTCTCATCAAGCTGATTATGTCCTATCTGACAAACAGATACCTGTTTGTCAGTAACAACGGTGCACGCTCGCAGATGCACGCGGTCCCGACCGGGGTGCCACAGGGCTCGTTACTCGGACCCACTCTGTTTATCATATTTATTAACGACATTCCAATTTCGACAAATTGCGAGTTTGCTCTGTACGCCGACGATACGGCTATATTCACCTCTTCCTGGCAGCCCTCGACACTGGTACTTCGCCTCCAAGGATACCTTAACGAGGTCCTTCTCTTTTTTCCGTTTGGATACTTCAAATTAACTCCGAAAAGACTGAAGCGATCTTGTTCTCGAGTAGTACCAAGACGCTAGCTGCTAGGGAAATTTTCGAAGTCCACATTGACGGAAGTCCAGTGCCCTGGGCAAACGAGGTCAAGTATTTCAGCATCTTTCTGCACTACAAGATGTCATGGAACTCGGCAATTACTGACCATATCTTAAAGACTTTAAAAGTCGCGGCTTTCCTTTACCGCCACCTTAGTCACAGAGCTCCCCTAAATAACCGTATCAGGGTGCACATATATAAGACATGCATCAGGCCTGTTCTCACGTATGGGGCACGGGTCTGGTGGGCCACAACGAAAACAAATCGCTCATGGACCCAGAGGATCCAAAATAAAATCCTTAAAATCATCACTTGCCCGCCCCCGACATACTCTACCAGGACACTGCACTCCGATGCTAATGTCCCGCTGTTAAGAGACTATATTCACATACTCTTCTCCAACTACCAAGTTTCCACCCACGAAAATCCCTTGGTCCGTCAAACGGGCACCTACGACATAAATAAAATCCCGTATCGGGTGAAAATCCCCTTCCCGCTCTCAAAATGACCTTTCCACAGTCCCCCCCCCCCCCCAGTAATTCCACAGCTCTTCTGCCTAGCTCACTTACTTGCTCGGCCTAGTACACACAACACTTAACTTAGTGATTACTGGATACTCTGTCCCTGCATGGCTTTTCTGACGCATGCCGCTCGTATGCATTTTGGCTAGCTACCTGCGGACACGCTTTCGCTACCTCCAAAACGGGGTCCCTCAACCTGCACAAGCCTATTCTCAAAAGCGTAACGTATTAGCCTCCCTAATACGTTCTTTGTTCTTGTTTAACCCTTGTTTTTTCTTTCCAGGTATAGCGGTTTTTTGCAATTTTTCTCCGCATTACAAATTTTAGAGTAAATCACTCTCATTACCAGTCGGTAACACCAGCATTACCAGCGACGACCGGTAACAGGGCAGTAGCTCTGAGGGACGACCCACCAATGGGCACAAATAAACCTCCCCTCTGCTGAGAAAACTCAAAAAAAAAAAACATCGCATTTCAGTCATTGACTTGGCAGTGTTCTGTTCGCGCGGTATACCTGTTGCTACGTATATTATAAAAATGGAATGGACCGCTGAAGTCGTTTTACATTTTGTAGATTGTTATAAAAAGAAAAAAATTTTGTGGGTCCCGAAACATCTACTATATGTTAACAAATCGAAAAAACAAGATGCGTGGAATGAAGTGAGTAGAGAAGTGGGATTTTGTGTGGACGAGCTGAAGAGAAAGATGGAGAGTTTACAATCATAATTCAGGCGGGAGCGGACTAAAGAGAAGAAAAGCATTGGAACTGGAAAAGGTGGGTACTTTTAATTAAAATATTACTGTAGTTACGCAGTGTTTACATTTTATTTTACAAACTGAGAGTATTGAATGAAATAGGTGTAATGTATCAAATGCTTCTTACGTCATTACATGTAAAGTACATTATATTACATTTACCAATACATGAACGAAATAATGTAAACTAGTGGAACATTGAGAGTACGGGGTAACATTGGCAGTTTAGGGTAAATTCTCATGAAATTAGTTAAAAAAAGGTAAGACTCTTTTGCAAGAAAAGTGTAACGCATACGGTAAGAAGTCTTTTTGATACTGATTTATACATATATTAAGATAATTTAAAAAAAATTATCGGTCTCGGGTCAGTGTTATTAAAATATCGAGGTTACTCTTCCGAATGGCCCCAGTTGCCGATCGACACGAGGTTTGAGGGGAGGGGTGGGAAGCGAGTGTCCTTATATCTAAAATTGTAGCTTCGATTTTTTATCTGAGATGAGCCTATCTTGAAATATCATGTTTTGATCAGCGTGAGAGTTATACCTACCTATTTATTCATGATTACAGCGGCAAAATAGCAATAAAATTGTTTTTTAACATCTTAAAATATGTTTAAATGTATATCCAATATACTTCTTGCCGTATGTGTTACAGTTATCGTACAAAAGAATCCTACTTTTTTTTTTAAGACATTACACAGCAAATGTAAAAATCTTAATATTTATATTATACAACGAAATGTTACAAAAAAACGTGGCAATGTTCCCCAGTTTACGGTATATGAAAGCATTCACAATGAAAACTATAATACATTTTTTCTTGTTTCTGTAGGAGCAGGCGAAGTATTTAAAAGCTTCTGGTTCGCGTATAAATCAATCGAGTTTATTGCGGACAAAAACACGCCTCGGCAATCGTTGAGTACTGTAAGTAATAATACATAATAAATTTGAATGTCTTCGAGAATGAAGAATAAATTTGAAGGTAATGAGAACATTAAGAAATACGTTACCCTTAAGCATAACTGTTTTGCCATTCCACGCGGCCTTCGTTTAAAAAATACTCCGCCCATTCTACGCGAAATTCTGTTGCTTCTAACGGTGATCTTCGCGCAACCCTTTGTATTGGCAAGAACGACCCTTGGTCATCATTCCTGCTAATATTCTGGTTATTCACTTCGTTATTAAATGTGCGGTCAAAAGTCCCTGGCGGAGAATAAATTGCTGCCGAATCAGGACTTTGTTTCAAAAAATTGTGTAAGTACACTGTGGCCATTACGATTCCTTGCGCTTTTTCTGGCTTTAAAAGCATGGGTTTTCGGAGTACCCGAAATACGGACGATAGTACGCCAAACAAACTTTCCACCATCCTTCGAGCTGGACATAATCTATAATTAAATACTCGTTCTTTTGTCCCCTTCGCGTGTTGACCCGAATATACCTTGATAATATTCTCACTTAAAGGGAAGACTTCATCCGCAATGAAGAAGTATGATACTTCCTTGGTCCTTCCGTTTAACGGAGCAGGATTTGGAAGCGATAAACTATTACTATTTAATAATTTACAAAATTCCGTATTAGAAAATACTCCGCTGTCCGAAATTCTTCCCTGACAACCCACGCCAGCAAAAATAAAATTGTACGTTGCATCAACAACAGCCATTAAGACAATACTGAAAGTATTTTTATAATTATAATACTCAGTGCCGCTACTTATTGGAGACTGTAGCACAATATGCTTCCCATCTATTGCGCCCAATACATGTGGGAAGTTCCACAAATCATTATATTTTGTAGCTATAGAGAGCCATTCCTCTTGCGATTTTGGTATCTAAAAAAGCAGTAATTCAGTTAAATAATTTCTGAAATAAACCTAGAGTAACATATTGCATGAGTATTAAACAAAATATGCCTTATAATTAATATATTCCTTCATACTTGTGCAGATTAATAAAGAAACCGACGATATTATTAATATTGACCTTAGCGATGACATTTTACAAGAGGAAAGTATTAATATTGACAAAGAAGGACCTACAAATATTGGGGAACCAACGTCAGTTCCAAAGAGAACAAGAAATAACAGCGCTGCGTTAGATGAGAAATTTCACGAAGCATTTGATTTTATAAAAGCTTCTCGCTTAAAAAATGACGATTGTCAATATTTTGGCAATATGGTGGCGGAAAAATTGCGGTCGTTCAGCGAGGTTGAACAATATGCAATTGAAGCCCACATTATGCAGCTATTTATAAGGGCCAAAAACGGCTATTACAATACAAATTCTAGTCATATGCAATCCCATATCCCACACACCGTTACCCCCTCCACTCTCAGACATAATATTGCAAACCCTATGAATTACCCTGCTTCCTCTTCATCTTTTTCACCCTTTCCTCCTCCTCATATGCCACACACTATTCCACCTCCCGTTACCCCCTCCACTCCCGGAAATAATATTGCAAACGCTATAAATTACCCTGCTTCCTCTTCATCTTTTTCACCCTTTCCTCCTCCTCATACGCCACACACTATTCCAGCTCCCGTTACCCCCTCCACTCACAGAAACACTGTAAACCCTATGAATTACCCTGCTTCCTCTTCATCTTCTTTACCCTTTCCTCCTCCCCATATGCCACACACTATTCCACCTCCCGATAGCCCCTACATTCACAGAAACACTGTTAACCCGATAAATTATCCTGCTATAAATTTTTTTCGTAACAAACCGGACATACTGTTTAATTATGTTAAACGTGTATATGTAAATATATTTGATCTTACCTGTACATATTGTTGCAATCTATTCACCAGTGCTTCGCATACTTCTATCACTATTGTGCTTATTGACTGTTTTGACACTTTAAATAAGTATTGAAAGCTAGTGAAAGAATCTCCAGTAGCCAGAAATCGCAATGTAATTGCCAACCTTTCTTCTGCGGAAATGCATTTCCGGAATTCCGTGTTTTTTTTTAAATGTCATTTCCAATTAAATTTCATATTAATTCAAAGTCACTCGGACACATTCGCGTAAAATTTTTGTAAAGTCCACCGGTAGTTTGAAACCGTAAGTCCGACAATAACGGGGCACCACTATAAACTTTTTTATTTGAAAATAATCGTCTCTGTCACCACCGTCGTTGCTGTTTCTGTTTTTTTTTTTTGTAAATGTAATACATGCAGATATACACAGCGGCTGCTTGATCCGCGGACATGGTGCACGTGCGAACGGTGAAACTATTCTGAGAGTCCCGTAGACATTTCGAACCGTAGGCGTAGCTACGCTTGGAAAGGTCTGTAGGACACTCGTCGTTTATCACCAACTTGTCTTGCTTCTTCAAACTACTTGACACCCCCAATGGCAAGGACGACAACAACTCATGGTGGTGTGAGGGATAGGGATGCACCACTACAGTTGCTTACCCTATGTGGGTGAGCCATTCCTTTGATGCGACGAGACTTTACCGACATCGGCTGGGAGCAGCCCGAACATCGCGGCGAGCCTGACTTTCCTTTGGTCGAGGGTGCCGAGGTCCCTTCCTCGGTGTCATATGGCAGGCAAACCTTTGGTCTGCACTACTCTAAACACTCTCTGTCCTTCAATCTTTAGCTGTCGCGAGCCACGAGACTCTGTCTAAACTGGCCAAGATCGCTAGAAATATACGTTCCACACGTAGGAACGGGGCATTAGGGAGTCTCAAGTGACGTTCGGTTCGCCGTTCGGTTCAGATCTGGACATGGCCTTAGGTGTCTTTCCTCGCGACTAATACGCGTTACTCTATTCAACTCCCAGCGGCGACGATAGCAAGATTCTTATATTAATTCATATTTTATGTTTCTACGCTATTGCTTACAATACGCTCTGTACGATCTAGCTATAAGAGTCAAAATTTTTTTGAGTTTTTTTTTGTCTTCCGCTACTTTCGAAGTATCAGTGAATATTTTTTAATAGCTTTCTATAGCTAGGTTTCTATAATAGCTTTCTATAGGTAAGGACCACCCTACTGGGCACCGTGTCGATTGCGCGCGGCTACGGCCCTGACGAGTCGCGGCAGGCGAGCCATGGCCGCCAGGCGGCAAAACACCGTGCACGCGTTGCCGATGGATATTTTCTCGAACAGTCCGAGTTATAAACCGTTCTGACATTTTTCGTGGATGGTTTCTTCTTCAGGAATGTCTACAGAATCCGATACTGTGTAGCGAATTTGTGCTAGATAAACAACTTTTCGTAAAAATGCAAAAATATTCAGAAATCACTATTATTTCAAAACTTCCAACTCAATTGCGACACGGGTTCCCGTTGTCCAATCACTTTGAAACTTTACACATATCATTTTCTCACCAAACCTCATCTTTTAGGCGGGTAAGACGAAAAAACTAAAAATAAAATTTTACCCCAATAGCTAAGGACCACCCTATGCATACGCTCAAGATGCAATTGCGTATGTTCGTGACTACGGGCATCCAGACCTATTCATCTAGAGACGCGGTAGCGTCTCGACGCCAAGTACAAGAAAGACACCCTGTATACATGAAAGACACCCTGTATACATGGAAGACACCCAGTATAAAACACCCTTTATAAATGTCGATCGACTGCCCCTGCCGTTTATCCATGTTCCGAGACCCTGCATATATATGTCGACTGTCGCTACCGCTATCCTTTACTCGTCGCCAGACTATTCTGAAACTTATTTCATTAATATTTCATCACCCCTGCAATATTTTTTAAATTTTAAGGCTTTTTTCTTATGTAAACCGCGTATAAGCTTTCGAATAAGACCAATTCCGAAAAAATCGGTCCACGCATGCTAGAGATATCGTAATATCGTCTCATGAAATTGTCAGAAATGGTAAGAGAAAATTTTTCTTCTCCAGTCGAAAATTTGTCGACATAATACGTATACTACGCGTTACACACACACACATCTATCAGTTTCGCACACATGTTTCGTTCGTCGACTCTCGGGACCATTCCGCAGAGTATATACCCTTATATACCCCTATAACCTTATACCCTTATTACTCCTATACCCTTATACCCTTATACCCTTATATACCGGTAAACCCTTATACCCTTATACCATTATACCCTTATACATCCTTATATACTGTTATACCGATACACCTTTTACCCTTTACCCTTACACGCTTATATACCCTTATACCCATATATCCTTATATTCCGGTATACCCTTATACCCTTATACTCTTATATACCCTTATACCCTTATACTCTTATATACCCTTATACATTTACACCCTTATATACTGTTATGCCCTAACAGCCTTATATACCTTTAGAACCTTATACCTTTATACCCTTATACCCTTATACCCTTATACCCTTATACCCTTATACCCTTAAACCCTTGTACCTTTATACCCTTATGCCCTTACACCCTTATATACCCGTATACCCTTATACTCTTATATACCCTTATACCCTTATACCCTTACATACCGGTATACCCTTATACCCTTATACATCCATATATACCGTTAGACCTTTTACCCTTTACCCTTACACGCTTATATACCCTTATACCCTTATATCCTTATATACCGGGTTACCCTTATACCCTTATACTCTTATATACCCTTATACCTTTACACCCTTATATACTGTTGTACCCTTACACCCTTATATACCTTTTGAACCTTATACCCTTATACCCTTATACACTTATACCCTTATACCCTTATACCCTTATACCCTGTTTGGGAATGAATAGTTCTCTGCGCCGCCGCACTCTCGATCACCGCAGCACCTCCTGGGCGGCGGAAGTCGCGGTCGATCCGCGATCGATCAACCAATCAGCGTCCGTCTTGTCGATCGACGCTCGAAAATGTTCGAGAAGACGCCAAGGCTGAAATGCGCATCCATCTTAACGACTTTCTGTTCATAACTGTGTTCAACGTACAACGTATCTGTTCATTGTTTAAAAGTTCTGCTCTACATGCAATTTCAGTGCTCAAATCACGATCGAATCACAAAGTAGACTCAACACGGTGTTCGCGACACAGTCGGCGTGTACTCAATCAATTGATCGCGTATTCGCGATTGTGCGTGTCCGCGTGTCCACGTTCTGAAACGTGTTAATTGTTGTACAAGAGAATGTACAGAGGCTCAACCCTCTGTTTTCCAGTGTGCACAATGGCTCATCCGTTGGCGCACTTTTTATAATAAAGACCTCACAATTTATTGTGCAAACCAGTGTTTTGGTGCCAATCGCCGATCCTAACCTCACCAGCCTCCTCGTGCTCAACTTAACCTAATATTTTACATACCCTTATATACCGTTATACCCTTATGTCCTTATATACCCTTAAGGTCTGTGCCCACATATCCGTTCCGTATCAGTTCCGTGTCAGTTCCGTGATCGCAAAAGGTATGGGTTGCTTGTTTCGAATGGAGCAGTGCACACTTGTCAGTTCCGTGAAATTCGACGGTCTTTCCGTATCCGTCAGTTCCGGGCCGTCAGGATCAGTGTTAAAAATATCGTTTGCGTGCTTTACAATGGAGCAGCGCACACTTGTCCGTGTCTGGGCTGCAGCAGATGTCAGTGTGGAACCCGGATCCGTTCAGTGAAACTAAAATTCGGTTGCCTCCGATATTTTGGTCATTTGCACGGAGACGGAGGCTTGAAAAGACTGAAGGGACGACCTTTTTTTATGACCGTGAAAGGTTCTCAGGTCGAGGCTCTCGAACCGCGCGTGGGGGGTCCCAGACCCTAGGGTCATAAAGACAAGGACAGCAATAGGCCGCTCAGTAATGAAAATGAGAATTTCTATAATTAATATCAGATCGCCATACAAGTACCACCAATGGATTGCTGGAGTTTTTGCAATGAAAATGATACCAAACGTGATAGACTTCTGATCATTTTTAATGATTGTAATGAAAAGAGTTTTGGATTGGTATATAAGGTATGATCGGATGCATGAATGTTGGGCGTCAAGGAAATAAAGCTGGACGTGCGTTTCAACAAGACTTGCCAACTTAAGCTCTTTCCCGCTGCGATACATGTATCGCGATACATGTATGGTGGATACCGATTTTCCATTGATCATTATAGTTTCCATAGGAACCGTTCACACGACGATTCTCGTATCGCAATTTACTGATTTTGTCGACTCCGCAAACGTCGGCCGCACGATACTTTTTGTCTGAAGTCGACAGATGAAACGTGGAAACGAGGGGACCTTTTCACACGGCGCAGGGCGAAACACGTATCGCGATGCGTGTCGATCATTTGTTCTTCAATAGAAAATATCTTCTCGTGCCGCATACATTTTTGGACAAAATATTTTTCTGAAAAAATGAATGAGATTGAAGTGTTACCTATTTGGATTTTACACAAAAGATGTAGTAAAAAACGAGCGAATTGGAAACATTGGGTTCATCCCATAAACGGCATTAGACATGAAAAGGGAATTTTTGAAAGGGTTACCGTGTGAAACGGTTCACCCATTACAACGTTTCGTTTGCCGACTTGATACGAAAAGTATCATGCGGCTAACGTTTGCGGGGCACACCAAATCAATATTACGATACGAGAATTGTCCTGTGAACGGTTCTATAAACAATGTATAATCGGTATCCACCATACACGGAGGAGGCGTGTACCGCCGTGTGAATGAAATCGTAGGCAGCTCGCGAAAGTATTCGAACGCTCGCTATTAAAACTGTAAAGAATAAAAATATACATGTTAGACTTAAGTTCCAAAACTAATTGGAAATCGAGTCCCGGATTGGTTCGGATTTCAAGTTATCCGAATTTTCAAGTTGTACTCGAACAGCTCTAGTCACCATGTGTACCAAGCACCAACAGAGCAATATACGGCGGATTAACGAAAAGTCCGGATGTTGTTCGTAGCGAATAATCTCTGAATCCTTCAAGACGACGAAGATATGTTCTTGATTGCCTTTTGGAAATCTGTCGAAGCTGCCTTCGAAAATACGGAATTCCCGACCATAAACGCTAAATGAATTGTCGCTTCGCTCTCAACTGTTACCTCCCAGAGGCTGCTTCGTTTGGGATAATTAAGGATACACCATAAAGGAAAAATACAGAACAGAATACCTATAAAGGCACAAAGTACCTACAATACAATTTGAAAACATAATAAAATGCAGACATCTGCTTGCCAGGTAATAAAGAACGTACCTTCACCGTCATTAACGATTCAGAGATTATTCGTTGCGAACAAAAGCCAGGACTTTTCGTTAATCCGTATATTGCTGTGTTAGTGTTTGGTATGAACGGTGACTTCGAACCTGGACGCACCGTTGTCCACCTCCGACTTGAGGAACAATAGGTACGGTCATAAACGTATATCTGAGGTCTTTTGGGCCTTTTTGAAGATGTGGGAATTACATTTTGCGCCAACTGTAGAATCTGTTTGTGTGAGTGCTGCGAAAGCGAGAAAGAGAGTGCGAGAGAGAGAGAGTGGGCGTTAGAGAGAGGGAGGGAGGGAGAGAGAGAGGGAGGGAGGGAGAGAGAGAGGGAGGGAGGGAGGGAGAGAGAGAGGGAGAGAGATATATAAGATAGGGAGAATCCGGGAGACGCGGTCGACCTAATTTAAAATGGCTATTAAAACTAATATAGATATTACTTAGTTTATCAGATTAAACCTATATGTTCAGAATTTTATGCTGATTTAGAAAAACTGGTAGATATTTGCTTTAAGACAATATTTACTGTAAATCGGGTGGAAAACTGAAGTTATGACATCTAACCACCTCTCCCGAGGTGCCAGGAGAAATCGTTTTCGTCGTTGGCAGAGACCACTCACATAATTATTCATTGAAAATTAACAAAGGATAAATCAAAATTATTTCTGAGTGAATGCAACTACATATTTATTGATATTTAATTTGTTTACGCTAAATGAGTTATAAAGAACACATCAACGAAAAAGTGAACTATCTACTGGCAATTAGCAAGGCAAATGAAATCAAAAGTGAATAAATAAACTAAATAAACAAAAATAATAATAAAATAATTATAAAAAAATAAACAAAAATAATAAAAAAAAACATCACTCGACCATCTCACCTTTCTGTATTTAGTGATACATTAAATACATTTGAATTACTTCAATACATTTTATATATTTTATAACATTGATTGTTTATTTTTTTTTTCAGTACTTTTCATTCGAGTTTAGCTTTAAGTGGTCGACTACTAGTGCTTTCACCCTATCTCTTTCTATTCGTATTTCTGTCTCTTTCTTTCCTACAGTTTCTTTCTCTGTCTACTTCCGCTTTTGCCACAAATCGCAGCAACCAATCAGCGACGATATGCGTTTGTCCGATCACTCTCTAGAGGATCACTAAACAGGGTTAGCACCCTGCTCCCTCTGGGCCCCTTGCGCCCCCGATGACCGTGAAAGAGCCTTCGTGGAAAATCAACCACACTCAGAAGGACAGTACTTCCGCTGAATTTGACCGCGATACATCAAGTGTCTTGTGAAGTATCAGTGTATAGAAGTATCAAGTATCAGTGTCTTAGTGAAATTTCGCTGTTTACTTCGCTTGAGAATGCCGAAAAAGTAAGTTGAAGTGTGTGACATTGCGTACTCTTTAAAATTCATTCATATTATCTTCACTGACATTCTCGTCTATTAGCAACATGGACAAGAATAACGAAGAATTAATTGAATTGGTACGCGTGCATCCCTGCCTGTATAACATGGAAGACTCCAAATACCTGGATGGCGACTCAAAGATAAAGATTTGGGACAGTATAGGAGTTCAACTGAATGAAGCAGGTAAGCCACATAGATTTTATATTTTATAAAAGAACAACATAAAACTGTACAAAACTCTCAAATTATTTCAAACACACACGCACGCGCATCCCCCATCATATCTTTTACACCGCATTTCATTCACAAGTATTTACAATAAATCCCATTCAACCCATTTCACTCAATCTCAAATCACACTTGCATTTCATTCACGCAATATAGATGCAGTATGTCCGGTTCGTTTGCACGTACGCTATTATTTTTGTAACTATTGAAGAAGGGAAGAACTGTGCGATACGAAAGTTGTTTGATTTAATCGAGGAAAATTAATGGAATGTTAGAATTTACGTTCTTGTGTGTTCAAACGCAAATCCTAATGTTCTATTAAGTTTCCACCATCAAATCAAATAACTTTCGGACGGAACAGTTCCTGGTTTTCCAATAGTTAGAAAAGTAAGAGCGGGTGTCCGAAGAGACCTGACATACTGTATATTTATAACTACAAAAGTAATAATTAATTAATAATATAATTAAACTACTAATTAAATTTTATCGTTTTGCCATGCAACGGTTCCCTCGCAATTAAAATAATCGGTGAAGCATTCCCGCACACGAAATGCTTCCCTTGTGGAATTACCCCCTTGTGGGGGTAAGTTGTTACTTCGTGGATTTTCCACATTGTCCTCCGACGTTGACGGGCCTGCATCCGCCGTATTGCGTTCAAGCTTCCGAATGAAATTGTACAAAATGCAGGTCGATAGCACTATAAAGTCTAAATATTCCGGTTTTGCATGTATGCGCCGATTGTAAATCCTAAACTTCTGTCCTAAAATACCAAACGCATTCTCGACCAATCGCCTGGCACGGCATAACCGGTAATTGAAAATACGCTTTTGTGTACTGTCCAATTGTTTCCCTGGGTAGGGCCTCATCAAATACCTTTTCAACGGAAACGCTTCGTCTCCCACGATAACAAATGGGGCTTTTTTATTGGTCCCTGGCAACATTCTGTCAGGGGGTAAATCCATAGTTCCCTGTTCTAATCTCTTGCCCAAGTTGGAGTGGCTGAAAATTCCGCCATCACTATTTTTCCCAAAGGATCCGACATCGACCGCAATGAAGTTGCAATTAGCATCGACTAGTGCTAACAGTACAATAGAAAATGTTTTCTTGTAATTAAAATATTGAAAACCGCTGTTTGCGGGTGCCTGAATCAGAACGTGCTTCCCATCTATAGCTCCGACGCAGTTGGGGAAGTTCCATAGATTCTGAAAATCTTCCGCAATACATCTCCATGTATCTTCTGTGGGGATGGGCATTGTTTCCGCAAACAGTGTCTTCACAATTGCTTTGCACGTGTCGTGAATTATCGACCTCACCGTAGTATGCCCGAGGCGATAGCTGAATGATACAGTTTTCATTGCATCGCCAGTTGCTAGATACCTGAAATAAAAGAAATGAGATAATAATATAAAACAATATAATAGTACATTGCGTGACAAGGGAGAGAAGTAAGCGATACCGACGAGCGTGAAGTTTGCTGCCCACGCTGCGCTCGAGCACGATATCGCGCGAGACAAAATCGCGTCTCTCCCTTGTCACGCACAATACTTTTTTCAACACCTGCATGAAAGGTGTGTTTTTGATAGCCTGCTGAGCGATTTGCAAAAAATAAACATGAACGATAACGATTAGTCGAACAATTGCATCATCATACCACAGGATAACGCCAAACTCCACTTTCCTTGGGAGCAAAGTAAAAAATTGCGAATACGCTTGCGCGGAAAATCTTTTTCCCTTGGGAGGAAAGTAGAAAACGCGAATACGTCTGAAATTGGTAATTTTGCTACCGCTCAGTAGGCGCAAAAAAAAACATTTTCATGCAGGGTGTTGAAAAAATTCTTATTTCATTAACATTAATTTGTTTTTTTTTCAGGGTCAACGTGCAAAACACGCTGGAATAGTTTGAGGGATAATTTTCGGAAGAATTTGAAGCGGCAGGAGGGAAGAAGCGGTCAGGCCGCCAAAAAAGTTAAGGCATATAAATATGCCAAAGAAATGTCGTTCATAAAAAAATTTTTGGAAGAGCGAGATACGATTGGGAACATTCAACCCATACCAGAACAGGTACGGGTTGAAATAGGAGAAAGTTCAAATCGGGATACGCCAGCGGCACCGGCGGCATCGGCCGCACCGGCGACACCAGCGGCACCATCGGCACCACCGGCACCAGCGGCTCCATCGGCACCACCGGCACCACCAGCATCACCGGCACCACCGGCACCACCGGCCCCAGCCACAGAAGAAGAGGACGTGGAACGCGAACACCACCAGCCTGCGCCCAAACGAAAGAAGGTGGGAAACACCGGACAAACGCAAACGGCCGCCTCACAAGTGTTACGTTATTTAGTTGATAAGCAATACGAAGAGCTGGATGCGATAGACTCATTTTTGAAGGGAATATCGCATACTATCAGGTCCCTCCCACCCCGACAACAAAATTATTTAAAAACGGACATTTTTAATTTAGCGCAACACTACGAGTTGCAGTATTTTGAACAATGCGGGACCACATCATCTTCGTCGCAAAGTGGACCAGGCGCTAGCAATATAGCATTAGAAAGCAATAGTGCTAGCACCCCCGAAAATAGTACAGGGAATGAAATATCGGAACCCCAATAGTGTGAACCAGTATCAAATCACTCAAAAAATAGGTAATTGTTATGATTTTATTTTAAAAAAAGTAAACGTCACAATGTTAACAAAATTTTAGACTGTATTTGTACATCATTCATGATAATAACATTTTTTTTTCATATTTTATTTGATACTGCTGTCTGTTGATGGATGTGACTGTGCTGGTGATACAAAACAAAGAATTCCGCAACCTGCGGAATTTGTAACGCATTATGAAATTATCTGAAAGCAACAAACCACGAAAATTGTTACAGTTTATGTTATTGTTCATGGAATCAGTTCATGGAATCTACGATCATAACATTTCGACCAATCATCTTTTTATCAACATTTCCGTGCGTAAAATTACCCGTTTTTTTCGAAGTTTGTGGTTCAAACGTCTGCTACAACATGAGATTACTATATTTTACTATGACCATACATGATTCCATGGCCAATCTTATAAACTTAAACAATTTTCTTGGTTTGTTGATTTCAGATAATTGTACAGGGTGTCATAAATTCCGCAGACGGGGATTTTTTTGTATTATCAGGATAGTCATACAGTCACACTAACAGACAGCTGTATTAAATAAAATATGAATTTTTTTATATCTTGAATGATGTACAAATACAGGCTAAAATTTTGTTAACATAGTGACGTTTACTTTTTTTTTTTTTTTAAATAAGCATAACAATTACCTCTTTTTGAGTGATCTGAGGGGGAGATCCTAAGCCATTGTAAATAGTTATTAGTATTAGTTTAATTAGTATGTAATATTTAGTTAGTATGTAATTTAGAATGTACATATACCAGGACAAAAACAGAAAAATAAAATAGTACTTATCACATAATATAATAAAATTACTAATTTCTTTGTACGTAACATACCTTAGACAAACTGCCAATCGTTCTCTGGGTGTAATTGCTCTTCTCCACCGCGTGTCCTTCTTCTTCAACGCGCTTTCTAATTTACTTAATAGCGCATTGAACGTGTACGGAGTCATCCGAAAATATTCGTAGAATTTTGTGGCGTCGTCGAGTAACTCTTTGTAGAGGGTTACAAATTCTCCTTCCGTATCCCTTTTTGACCACGCTTGGTGGACCCACAGCCTCTTTTCTGTTCCTGTCGAAACACTTTCCACACTTTCTACATTTTCTTCCTCCTCATCTAAAAGTATGGCAAGTATTGCTATTACTTCTTTATCGTCACAAATTGGTGTTTCCAGTTGGACAGGTATCACCGCACTGACGGAAAGAACTGTGCGGCAGGCCCAGAAATGCCAGAAGTGGCGACAACAGGGGCGAATTATGACATAGTGTGTGCACAAATTGTACAGTAGGTATATATAGCTACGTTCACGCCCCTACTCCTGACTGAAGGCCTACGCCCCTACGGAATCGGCTGAATTGGGACTGCAGGCCGGGCTAGAGCAGCAGGCCTCCTACACATTTGTCAGCAGGGGTGTGCGGGTACCCGACGTTTCGGGCTCGGGACGGGCCGGAAACTTTCGGGCGAGATCGGACGGGATCCCGATACTTTCGTATTCCTCGAGATCCCGAAGTTTTCTGGATCCCGCGACTCGTTTCGGGCTACAGGCATGACCGCCATGAGCGGGCAATTTGATTTCAGGTCGGCTCGGCAAAACTCGGACCCGATCGGCTCGAAAGCCAGCTATTAAGAGTATCTACTAAATATCAGTACCAGTGATAAGTTTTTACATTTCTGTCTCCTGTTAAATCATAATTTGTATCTTATTATTCATTTAAATATATATTTTCATTGTTACCAAATAGCCTGTGACGTGTCATATACGTACTTAAATAAATACCATATTCAAAATTTGGGAGAAAGACTATTTTTATATCGATAATCTTTTAAAAACTTAATAAAATATACTTTATACTTCGTACTTTATGTAAAGGGAATATATACCTATTGGGTATTAAGTTTTTCAAGATAGGTTCAAATTTAACACAGAAAACGTACGGACAACTATAAGCATACAGAAAGGAATATTTAAAAATATACGGGAAGGCGAATATTTTATTATTTCAAATTAACATGTAAGAAACATAATGGTTCTACGTTCTCAGGTAACAATTTTGTTTGGTTACCGAAAACGATATTTGCAACAGTGGAAGGCACCCCCGCATTTCTCATTCCCTGCCCAGATTCTGTAGGAACAAAATCCTTATTCTCTAGCATTGTTCGTTATATTTTATTAAGATTTTAAAATATTGTCGATATAAAAATAGTCTTCTCCCCAAGTTCTGAACATGATATTTATTTAAGTATGTATATGGACATATTCAGTATTCACAGACGATTTGGCAGCAATGAAAATACATATATGTATATGTAAATGAATAATAAGATACAAATTTTGATTCAACAGGAAACAGAAAGGTAAAAACTTATCACTGGTATTGATATAAATGATATACACAATTCTTTCCATCTTGGTCCCCTCTTAATGGCTAGCTTACGAGCCGATCGGGTCCGAGTTTTGCCGAGCCGACCTGAAACGAGTCTCGGGATCCCGAAAACATCCGATCCGTCCCGAGAGCGGGGAACTCGAGCCTCGGGACGATCCGCACACTCCAAGTTGTCAATAACACGGAACTGACACGGAACTGAGACGGAACGGATATGTGGGCACAGGCCTTTATACCCTTATATACCGTTATACTCTTATACCCTTATACCCTTATATATACCCTTATACCCTTATGCCCTTATATATACTCTTATATCCTTATGCCCTTATATACCGTTATACCTTTATACCCTTACACCCTTATATATACCCTTATACCCTTATATATACCCTTATATATACCCTTATATATACCCTTATATATACCCTTATACCCTTATGCCCTTATATACCCTTATACAAACAAATTATTCGTTGAATGATCTTGGAATTATTTTAAAATGCTTAGCTGTGCGCCTATCAAAGGCAAGGTATTGGTGTCGATGAATGATCTGAAAGATGTTAATTGCGGTTGTTATTACACTTCAATATTTAATACGTTCAGCGCCATAAACTGCTTCGCGCACCACGTATTGTACTCAAAACTCTATACATATAATACATATAGATTGCCTATGCGGTGCACACGGTTTATTTTCGTAGTTGTTAAACTTACGTAGAATTTATAGAATTCATAGAATTAATCCTTAATTCTGTCCCGTGATAATTGGTAAGTTATAAAATAATATTAAAAATATCTGAAGTCATTCCCTATGTAAATTATCTTTGTAAAAAGAAGTGAAATCCCCACAAAAACTTCAAAAAAGTAAAAAAATTACGCCAAGTACATGAAATCAAGTAAATCACAAAACATAGAAGATAATAATAATTACAAAATTAAAAAAAGATGTGAAATCAAAATGAGCTGCAAGTACATAAAGGTGCTTTCAGTCAAATACTTGGCGTGGCGTGGCAAGGTATTATTCTCAGATCATCAATACCCATACCTTTCCTCTTGCGGGCTTTCATATAATTAGTCAATTTAAAACTCTGACAATATGAGTACATTTTCATTATCTATATATTGCGTTTTAACATAATTCCAAGATCATTCGGCGACACTGATACCTTTCCCCTGGCAAGCTTTCAGAGAATTTCGCAATTTAAAACTCCGACAAATATGAGTACACTTTCAATATTTTGCGTTTTTAAATAATTCTTATTCATCGACTCCTTGACCTTGCCTGGCCACGCCAAGTATTTGACTGAAAGCACCTTTATGTACTTGCAGCTCATTTTGATTTCACATCTTTTTTTAATTTTGTAATTATTATTATCTTCTATGTTTTGTGATTTACTTGATTTCATGTACTTGGCGTAATTTTTTTACTTTTTTGAAGTTTTTGTGGGGTTACATTCACATGCAATCCAGCTTGAGACGATATACAACAGCTCTTACTTCCTGGGCAATCGCCGGTGGATAGGCATCACATCACAGCACATGTTTTCAGACAGAACCTGATATCGCTGATGGATTTCATGGTAAAACATGAAGTGTTTGGGTCTGTTCGCTACTGGATGTACTCAGTGGAATGGCAAAAGAGAGGATTGCCACACGCACATATACTAATCTGGCTCTATAACGAAATCACTTCAAACGAAATCGACGATGTAATTGTCACGTCCCGGGTGGAGGTTTTTTTGGACAATGACATAGGGGTTTTTAACGATCTCAAGCGCGAATGCTAGATTCATAACACTGAGGGTTAGAAGGAATTTCAGGCGCGAATGCTAGATTCGTAGCTCCGAGGTGAGGAGGATTCAGGCGCGAATGCTAGATTCGTAGCTCTGAGGTAAGGAGGATTCAGGCGCGAATGCTAGATTCGTAGCACTGGGGTGAGTTGGAATTCAGGCGCGAATACGTGATTCGTAGCTCTGAGGGAGAGTTGGAATTTAGGCGCGAATACGTGATTCGTAGCTCTAGGGTGAGTTGGATTTTTAGGCGCGAATACGTGATTCGTAGCACTGAACGTGATTTAGCATTTAGGCGCGAATACGTGATTCGTAGCACTAAGGTGAGTTGGATTGTAGGCGCGAATACATGATTCGTAGCACTAAGGTGAGTTGGATTTCAGGCGCGAATACGTGATTCGTAGCACTGAACGACCAGGGAAGGTTTAGACCGTAATCACTCAGGTGATGACACCCGTTAGACCACTTTATGTTTGTTTTGGTTACGTAATCGGATTTAACGTTGCATTTACCAAAGAAGCCAGACGAAATATTTCCGCGAAATACGTCTAGACATATGGCTGTACACGGGCTATGCGAAAGTACGCCGTGTAAACACCATAAGAAACTTGGTGGTCGGGTACCGCGATCAGCTGTTGCTTCAGCCCGTTAGGATTTCTATTCTCGTAACTGAAGGAGCTTTACAATAATTCGACGCGTGATTTAAATAAGAACGTTATTTATTTTTAAACACAAAAATACGCTGTTCATGCGGTAGCGGTTGGTTAATATAAGAATGTTTTATATACAGGGTGTCCCAAAAATGTCGCGTTTCCTTGAAAGGGGTGACTCAGGGGGTGATTTGAAACAACTTTTTCCTTAGCGAAAATATTGTCCGAAGCTTCGTTAAGGAGATATTAAGCAAAAACCCCGACCAATCAGAGCGCGCGCCTTCCGCCTGAGTTCCCGCGGTAGCGTTGGCTACGAGGTAGGCGACCGCGCTTGTGCTACGAACGTACGAACAAGCAAGTCGGCATGCATCGAAGGAAACCGCGTTACACATTTTTTTTTTAAAGCAGAATCTTAAATAAGAATAATTTGAAGTGAGAGGACAAGAAGTACGTAAATTTCGTTTTTAAATAAGGCATAAACGAACAGCTAACGTAACAGAAAATGTACGACAAGTGATCGTAATTCGTTATTGAGGTAAAAATCCGTAGTTTAAGAACGGCCAACACAACTAAATTTAAAAAATAATATTAGTTGTATGAATAAATTCTTTCCGACTGGAATTTCTATCGCGGTGGTATTCAGAAGCTGCCAGAAAAATGGCAAAAGGTAATGAACAATAATGGAAATTATTCCGATGATCGAGTTGTTTTCATATTTTTTAAATCGAACTGTTATTGTACCCTAAAATCGGAAAGAATTTATTTTCACACCTAATAATCACCAATAAATTAAAGAAAACTCACCCTTTCGGACATTCCTTTCCTTGCTTTCCTTCCTTTTCCGGAAACCTGTGTCACTGGGTCACTGTACCGATCCTGGTTATCGGTGGACGAAAAGATTTATGGTTGGGTAGCGCCCAGTGCTCAGCTGATCACACTGCGTCCAGGTTAATGTACCGAATATTCACTTCACTGCACGGCTACTAACACTGATCACTGAATTTATTTTTCACGGAACGTGTTGTTCCTACGTTATAAAAATTGGTGGCTGCGAAAGGGGCTGATTACTGTTAATTACTGAGACGAGATTACTACTATTACCCGGCGAAAAGAAAACTCGTGGCAGACTGTCTCGGGCTATGCAGTCCGCTGCTGTGACGATTGGTCGAGTCACCTATTTGGGCACACTTTTAAAGACGGGGCACACGTATTTTGGTTATTGGCTGAAGTTGCCACATACATTGTCACACCGCGCGACGAAGAAATCGAACGAAACACGAGATCGAGTGGGATAGAGCGATTTGACCAAGCGTAGCCTACGCTTTTGTTTTGACGATCGTCGGTCGGATCCGTATCTGATCGCTGCACAGCAGCGGACTGCACAGCCCGAGACAGTCTGCCACGAGTTTTCTTTTCGCCGGGTAGTAGTAGTAATCTCGTCCCAGTAATTAACAGTAATCGGCCCCTTTCGCAGCCACCAATTTTTATAACGTAGGAACAACACGTTCCGTGAAAAATAAATTCAGTGATCAGTGTTAGTAGCCATGTAGTGAAGTGAATATTCGGTACATTAACCCGGACGCACTGTGATCAGCTGATCATTGGGCGCTACCTAACCATAAATCTTTTCGTCCACCGATAACCAGGATCGGTACAGTGATCCAGTGACACAGGTTTCCGAAAAGGGAAGGAAAGCAAGGAAAGGAATGTCCGAAAGGGTGAGTTTTGTTTAATTTATTGGTGATTATTAGGTGTGAAAATAAATTCTTTCCGATTTTAGGGTACAATAACAGTTCGATTTAAAAAATATGAAAACAACTCGATCATCGCAATAATTTCCATTATTGTTCATTACCTTTTGCCATTTTTCTGGCAGCTTCTGAATACCACCGCGATAGAAATTCCAGTCGGAAAGAATTTATTCATACACCTAATATTATTTTTTAAATTTAGTTGTGTTGGCCGTTGTTAAACTACGGATTTTTACCTCAATAACGAATTACGATCACTTGTCGTACATTTTCTGTTACGTTACCTGTTCGTTTATGCCTTATTTAAAAACGAAATTTACGTACTTCTTGTCCTCTCACTTCAAATTATTCTTATTTAAGATTCTGCTTTAAAAAAAAAAATGTGTAACGCGGTTTCCTTCGATGCATGCCGACTTGCTTGTTCGTACGTTCGTAGCACAAGCGCGGTCGCCTACCTCGTAGCCAACGCTACCGCGGGAACTCAGGCGGAAGGCGCGCGCTCTGATTGGTCTGAGTTTTTGCTTAATATCTCCTTAACGAAGCTTCGGACAATATTTTCGCTAAGGAAAAAGTTGTTTCAAATCACCCCCTGAGTCACCCCTTTCAAGGAAACGCGACATTTTTGGGACACCCTGTATATTAGCTTATATCTCAACACGCTTGCCAATTGGCCGTACAGTCACACCATGGACCACGGTGTAATAGGAAGGTGTTTGACGGTTGTCACTCCGTGGGTAGGATAGGGAGGAATGACCTCAGTCGGTTAACCAGGGTTCTAGCAAATCCTTCCTATCGTTGAATAAAGGTTGGTTTATTTACTCGTTCTACTATTTACACTATGTACAGATGCGGTATATATATATGATCCACACTACGCGTGGTCAAGCCGTTGTCGGGCGGCGGGTCGGCGGCGCGATTCACTGAACGGCGGCGGTCGGGCCGCGTCGGGTGCGTCTCTTTAACGGAACGGTATTGGAAAGAGACCGGGCAGCGTCCGGGCGTCTCTGTTGGAGCGGTAGCGGGAAAGAGACCGGGCAACGTCCAGCGTCTCTTTAACGGAACGGTATTGGAAAGAGACCGGGCAGCATCCAGGCATCTCTTATCGGAGCGGTAGCGTGAAAGAGACCGGGCAACGTCCAGCGTCTCTTTAACGGAATCGGTAGTAGGAACGGGATAGAATTCGATCTGGCGATCGGCGGATACACGGGCGCTTGTACCGAGGCTTGCACCGGGCAACATCCAGGCAGGTCTGCTGGTGGGGGTCCGTCTCCCCACTGGAACTGCTTTGCCTTGGTTGCGTTGAGGCATATGTCCCGATTCCCGGAAATTATTAGCTGCGAGAAATCGACGCGCTCTAGCGGCGCGGTGGGGAGTGAGCGTCATCGGTCTGACGCGTCGCGACACCGGCGCGAGTCGGCCTGGTTCGGTGTTCGTCGGTCGTGGTCGCCCGGGCGCTCGGCCTCTCGCTCACTCCCGGTCGCACCGCCGCGCGCTCGATTCCTCGCGCTGGGACGCTACGTCACAGGTGTTCCAACAACATATTTCTATATATGGATTTGAACCATGGAGCATACGAAAAAGTGAGCTCCGGTCGCTCGCTTCGTTTTGTGTTTCGCGCGGCCCTAGGCCCACGTGCCCGTCGGTCAGAGCTTAAAGCGAAAACGTAATGAAGAATTTTGATACTCGATATTATTAATTAAAAAGTGCTCTTTGATCGTCGAATGTTTACCTTGCATCTGGGCCAGCTTCAGCTCCTTGTGGTTCTTCTTCATCAGAAACGACGCCACGTAAAGGTAGGATTTCCTAGACACGACGGGTCGCTGCCGGTCGCCGCGATCCGTCGCGTCTAGGAAATCCTACCTTTTAGTCGCCTTCTGTCGTCGCTGCTCCAAAAATGTAATAGCGAATTCGAGAGACCCGCCCTGGGCGCACTCAGTGCGAACTTTTTCGGTGTCAAGAGCACTAGCGCATTCGGTAGGCACGCACTGATTCCGTTCTATTCTGGTGCTACCTGGTGCTAACCCAACGAACCTCAACACAATATCACTGCAGCATGGATCTAGGAATAGAGGCTGCAGTTGGCTGCAGTGGCTTTCCATTTCAAAAACGAATGACCGTAATGAATAACATGGAAGGACGAATGATTACAATTCAAAACTTCGTTTACGACGAAAATAATTGTCCTGTAGAAAATACAAACGAAATGTTGTGCGAGGTAATAAACCAAGCAGGTAATACATATTATACATATTTTTGTACGAGTTGATCTGTAATTGAAGTGACAGTCCCGACGTCCCGCCATGTAATCTTTTTACAATTTCATATTTTTAGTCTATTAAATTTAAAGCATTTCAAAAGGGGCCATTTCTTTGGCAAAGTGTAAATATAATTAATGTTACAGGCGAGTCAGAGACCATTATGGTACCGAAGCAGCAATTAACAGAAGCAGGGTATGAATTGGCCCCTGGCAACCTACCAGCAGAAAATCTACAAACTGCTGAAACTGAGTGATCAGAGAGCAATACCTCATTCTTACTAGACAAATACAGTAATGCCTCGTTAGAATCACGACGATCGGGGCTGGCAGCGTGATACTAACGCGATGCGGACACCATTCGTAGCCGACGACAACTTCGTGTCGACTCTTTTGTTCTCTCGCACGTTCTCGGATTCTCTCACTCTCGGCTGAAGGATTCCAAGAAATGGTGGGGATAGTGAGCGTGATTATAACGCATGGTAAAAACGTGACACTAACGAGGCATTACTGTATGCGAAATATTTAGAATTAATTTTCTATATGTACTACGTTGGATCCGAAAGTTTCGCTGAAACTAATATATATCTCTTAAAACTAATTATTATATTCATAATATAAAGAAATCAATTTATCTTATAAAATTACATACTTCCTTGTCAGAATATTCATTTATTATTTGAATATAATTTTGTATTTTCGGCCTTGTCTCCTTTAGATAGTGTAACAATAGTGCATTTTCAATATCATCATCAGCACTGCTACTTGATTCGCACAATTCCATAGCCAATAATAAATTTTCGGCCATTTTGATCGTTATCTGTAAAGTCTTGCTTGATGCCTTGATAGTTGATATTCAATTATGTATCAAATATATATTATAAACTTTTCGAGCGCTAAGGAAGGAGGCGAAGATAAATATCTAATGTCGTAAAGTTCATACTTAACTGTTTTCTGTTCAAACTTCGCGCTTTAAGAGCTTGCGCTAAACGCCGCTAGGGGGAGGATCGCATCACTGCACTGACTGCACTGCCACAAAACTGCAGTGCCATAAAGGTTGCACTCGTGCAGTTCATTCCGTTGATCCGAATGCGAAGTTTTGCACTACACCAGGGCAGTTCATGGTCGCCGAATACGATACAGGATTGGGTCTTATGTAATCCAATCAAATGTAATCGATGCTAGGGGAATTTTTCGCTGGCACCGTTCTGGTGCTGCACTAACATGGTGCTGGAGCTGCTAGAGACACTATAATAAGAGTCTGGACACGAGTGACAGTCCGCCATGTTTGATCGAAATCCCACGAGAGAGAAAGAGATATACACCATTTCACTCTTCACCACTCTTAACAACTCTTACGTTTATGGCAACATTTTACTTCTGTTTACTTCGCATTTAAATCAGTATAATAAAATAACATATATCAAATAGAACACAAGATTTGGTTTTATGCTTTGTATCTTCATTATCTTGGTATAATTGACAGCTTTAAAAATCAGCGGGAATAGATGAAAAATGACGGGCCAATCAAAAACCCAAATGCACATTTTCAGATTAATATATAGTAAAATACCGCCATAAACGTAAGAGTTGTTAAGAGTGGTTAAGCGTGAAATGGTGTATATCTCTTTCTCTCTCGCAGGATTTCGGTAAAAAAATGGCGGACCAATCAAAAAGTGGCCTTCTCGTGTCCAGACTCTTATTATAGTGTCTCTAGGAGCTGCACTAGTGCAGCGCCAGTGCGGGTCTCCCGAATTCGCTATAAGTAAAAAAAATACGATTCATATACTCATAGCAGAGTTATCGTTATTCATATACTCTAACCCTGTTAACTATAAGCGTTAGTTTAATTCGCGAGAATCTATTTATTTTTATTCGTTACTATGTAATTTAGCTTTTTTGCTAATAAATTGTTTTTAAATTTTTGTAGATCCCAAACGATGGAAGACGAACTCTTATTTGGTAAGTTTTATTAATTTTATTAACGATTAACGATAAACTTTATGAAAAATAAACTTTCTAAAAATAAAAACATTTATTCAAATTTATTTTTCCTGATCCAGACTATGAGGACGATTTAATAATGGCGGCGGCGCCACCAGCACCGCGACCTCCACCGGCACCTGGACTTCCACCGGTGGCGGGGCCAGCACCGGCGGCGAGGCCAGCACCGGCGGCGGAGCCACCCCGAAGTCGAGGCCGCCGGTGGGCTACGTGTAAGTGTTTTTAAACAATTTTTATTTTCTAGTTTTTAGTGTTTGTGGATTTACATTTCACAGCTCAGACTTCTTTACAAATATCTTTTATTGCTGTATAGAGTTTAACAGTTTGCTTAAACGCTATAGTGCTACAATCACTAAAAAATAATTCATTTCTTGTACTACAATTTCGATGGTGATATACATTGTTGCGTACCGCGTAACCTCATATTGGTAACAATGCGTTTTCCACTATATGAAGGATTTGGGGTTGCTGCTAGAAGGTTGTCTATATTAGAAGTCTGGATGACCTAATTAGTTCGTTAAAATTGGTTTTTGCGCGATCTTTTGACGTTGATCGAGTTCAAGACGAGTTGAAAAACGTGTATCAAGGGACTGTTGAAAAAGCTGAAATTTATGGGGCTAGAGTTAGCGAAATATTAAATCGTGGCATAGAAGCAGCCAAAGAAAAGTTTAACGCAAAGCAGTTGATAGACGTTAAGGTGCTCTTAAATCAGGCGGCAGTAAATGGGTTTGTTCGGGGGTTACAGAACCAAATCTTTAGATTGATAATTTCAAAAGACCAAATAAATAACTTGGAAACTGCTATAGATATTGCAACCCGTTTAGAGCAAGAAACCGAACGTGGAAAACCCGTCGCGAATTAGAATCAAAAAATGATTACTCGGAGCACGGATGTATATACGATCAACTCGGACGATCGCAAATGCTTTAGATGCAATCGACCGGGCCACTAGCTTGCAACTTGTCCCCAAAACCAAGACTATCGTTCCGCCCCATCTATTTAAGAAAGGCTTAGATGTAAATTTTGCAGGAAATCCGGCCACGTTGAAGCATACTGTTATAATAAGAAGAAACCCCGCGTATTAAACAGATCGTATCGTCCTCCCGCCACAAGCCCTGAGAATCAGCACCATTTAAACACGAGGGGCGTTCCACAAACTGGCGCAGTGTCGAACTAGCCCCTAATTGCACGCGTCCAAAATATCAAGTCTATTACCCACTTAACACACCCAAAACCAGTAGATCACTCGTAATGTCATTGACACACAATTGCTTCAATAAAGGATCCGCAGAGTTCCTTGTCGACACCGGGTCTTGGCTCAATCTAATTAAACGGAAGGGATTAATTACCAATTTGACAATCAATACTGACATTATTTATAACCTCACCGGCATAGGCTCGGGAATGGTTCGTACCCATGGCGAGGTCATTATTCCAATCCATAATATCCCCGTTCACTTCCAAATTGTGGACGATGAGTTCCCTAATAAAGAAACAGGAATTTTGGGAGTTTCATTTCTTGAGGAACAGGAAGTAACATTAACGTTCAATGAACACTTACCGAATAGCCTTCAATTTGGAGATGGTGAATTTTCTTCTGATGCATTCTCGTCCTTTGAGCTACCCCCACGTACAAAGACTCTAATTGCGGTATCCACTTACAGTAAATGTGCATCTGGATACATGAGACGGATAGATCTTGGTTCGGGCATTTACATGGGTGAGGTGTTGGCTAGCCAGGAGCACGGTTTTGCAAAGATATATGCAATCAACACTACTGCCGATCATGTCAAACTTAGCTTGCCTCCGGTAGAATTAGAAGACTTTTACATAAAGTCCCCTTCACCACGTTCCTCTCGTACTGGAGACCCTGGTGTCGATCAATCAATTTCCCACGCTCAACGGTTCGCCCAGCTGATCAAAAATCTCGATTTAAATAACCTTAACGAGGCCGAACGGGTTAGCATCCTGGAATTAATCAACGAGTTTCCGTATCAATTCTACCTCCCCGGGGACAAGTTAGGTATCTCTAAAGACGGTCAACACACTATAATAACCACCGACGAAGCGCCCATCAATACCAACCAGTATCGGTTCCCGTTAGTACACAAAGCCGAGATCGAAAAATAAGTAGATTCCTTGCTTAGTGGTAATATAATCCAACCGTCTATGGCACCCTTTAACTCGCCCGTATGGATCGTCCCTAAAAAATCCAATCCATCCGGAGTACCTCGTTGGCGAGTGGTTATTGATTATAGAAAACTGAATCAGAAGACCGTTGGCGACGCTTACCCGCTCCCTAATATTACTGATATACTGGACCAGCTGGGTGGGGCAAAGTACTTCAGTACTCTGGATTTGGCTTCTGGCTTGCACCAAATCCCTGTCGATCCCACCTCAAAACCAGACTGCCTTCTCAACCCCACATGGCCATTTCGAATTTAATCGAATGCCATTCGGGCTGAAAAATGCCCCAGCCACCTTTCAAAGCCTGATGGATTTAATACTGTCGGGGTTACAGGGAACGGACTTTTTCGTATACATGGACGACATCGTTGTATATTCTGCTTCTCTCGAGGAACACAGTCGTAAACTCAAAAACCTTCTGGCGCGTTTACAAAATTCAGGGTAGTAGTAAGGGTATGCCGATTCCAACCCAGGTCCCCTGAGGGGGGTGCGGGGGCGGGGGGGGGGGAAGTGAGGGCGCGCGGGGGAGTGCGGTGGAGGGAAACATGGGTGCGGGGGGAAGTGGGGAGTGGATGACTGGTTGCGCGCGCACGAGCCGCAGAGTGGGGGAAGCCGCAATCGTGGAGGGGGTCAGTCCGAGCCGAGCCGCCGCGGAGACCTCTCCAGACCTGGCCCACCCCCGAAAATTTCGGAGGGTCGTCCCCTCCCTCTAAAAAAAATTTCTCGGGCTGGGTCTTGTATGAAAAAATCTTTTTTCAGACTCGAACCAGCCCCAGAAATTTTTTTCTCCAAATATTTTTTTTTCAAACCATTATAAAGCTGAAATTGCTTAATACTTTATCGGATGACGTCGGACAATGTCGGGGAAGATCGGCTTTTTCCAAACCACGTATTCGGAGGAAGGAAAGAGAGAGCATTACATTAAAAGCTAAATTCGTGGAGGGAAAGAGAGAGCAATATTCAGCGTCGCAGCGTCTCGCGCGATCGCGTGTAACTCATATCCTCTGGAGCAGCCGTGAAGGTGACGTCATTGGGCAGCGCGAATCATAGAAAGAATTATGCGGCGTCAGCAGAACCTTTTTTTCCATACCAATATATGATGGAAATTTTTTCCCAACACAGAGAAATAATAATTTTTTAATCATCGATATAGCGAACTATTACAGAACAAACAGAAATATTTTTCCGAACCATTATGTAGCAAGCATTCTAAAGCTAACAAGTTTTTAAAGCGTTCTGATTTAACGTCGCAGCGTATCGCGCGATCGTGTGTAATTTGACACCTCTGGAGCAGTCGTGAAGGCGGTATCATTTGGTAGCGCGAATCATAGAAAGAATTATGCGACGTCAGCAGAATTCAGAAACGTCGAATCTTAGAATTATGTCAGCAGAAACTGCGTCGTATGATTTTGCATGCTATTTCGTCATAAGCGTGAATCATAGAAAGAATTATGCTGTATCAGTGGAAATTTGAGGGTATAAGTATGCGCTCTAACTGCACAAAGCCTCAAATCGTTGCAACGTGTTGTGCGGAAAAGATATCACATTTACATTCCATTTACGATCATGGAAGAATTCACGCAAGCAGAACGCCAATTGTTGGATCAATCCGAACGACTGATTTCGCGAGAAGAATACCTCGCGTGGGAAGAACGGTGCAACGAGTGTATCGAATCGTTGGAAGAACACAGCCGAGTGAAACGTCCACGATTATCGATTGGGGTTCGACAATCATTGGTTGCTCGAATCGCGCGGCTCGAAGGACTAAAATATTCGCTGCGCGGACGTTTCGTGCGTGAAGGTGCCGGACATTCAAGCACAGGACTTTTGTGGCGCGAAATAGACACTGCGTTCGATAGCCGCGTATTAACTGGTGCCGTATTAAATTCAAACTACATCGAGCCGCGCAACTTCCTCCAAGATGCGGCGACCATTGTGCTGGAGCATGTGCGAGGCGCTTTGATAAAACATCGAAGCCTCAAAGTTACTCGCGACATTATACAATAAGCAGCGTTACGTTATCCATTATCGCAACCTGCAGCAGTGCACGCGACACGGTCTTCGTATTACAAAGATACACCGCGTGCTTCAATTCGCTCAATCTCCCTGGCTCCGCGATTACATCGAACTAAATACACGGTTCAGGACAGTCGCGACAAACGATTTTGAGAAAAATTTATATAAATTGATGAACAACGCAGTATTTGGTAAAACTATGGAAAACGTGCGAAATCACGTGGATGTAAAACTTTTAACACATTGGGAAGGGCGATATGGTGCGGAGGCAATGATCGCGAAACCGAATTTCCACAGCAGAAGTGTTTTTTCGGAAAATTTAATAGCTGTTGAATTGCGCAAAGTCGAGGTGAAATTCAACAAACCGATATACGTGGGTATGTGCATTCTGGACATATCGAAAATTTGTTTGTATGAATTTCATCACGATTACATGTCTCCCCTGCTAGCTCAAAATTGTAAAATTCTGTATACCGACACTGACAGCCTCATTTATCACATTCAATGCGAAGATATCTACGAGACCATGAAACGCAATATCGATAGATTCGACACATCCGATTATCTCATCGACAATACATATAATATGCCGCGCCTAAATAAGAAGGTTCCAGAGTTGATGAAGGACGAAAATAATGGTGCGATAATGACCGAATTCATAGGTCTTAGAGCGAAAATGTATGCACTCCGTGTAGATGGTAAAAAAGATACAAAAAAGGCAAAAGGCGTCAAGACCAACATCATAGCCAGAACGATAACTTTCGACGACTATGCGGAGTGTTTGCAAAAGGAGATCGAAATGGTTCGCAGGCAATCATGTATACGGTCTAAATTGCACAAAGTGTACACCATTTCGGAATCCAAAATCGCTCTAAGTCCACACGACGACAAGCGGCATATCGTACCCGATTCGATCGACACTCTACCCTGGGGACATTATAAAATTCCGCTATAAAATTCCTTTGTAAAAATATCATTGTAAAAAGAAATTATTATATTTATTAACAAGTCTGTTATTAAAGTTAATAAGGGATCAGTGCTAGGAATGGGTAATGGGCACTGAACGAAACTGAGCGGTACAGAGTCTTTGTGAAACACCACGAGCGTTATAATTTTAAATGTATATGTACAAAGTCACAATTATATTACACTGTTTAACAGAAAATGTCTAGGTGTTTGAACAATACTTAATTTAAGCGAAGCTTAGCAAGGAAGCCAGCCCGTAATTGAAGTAAGCACTAATGCTAGTTACAAAGCAAAGAAGTAACTTCGCGAAGCAAATGCGCGATTAGCAAAGTGCGTATGTAAACAGAGAACAAGTGAAGCGTAGCGTAGTCGCGAACAGAGAGCGATCCAGGAAATCGCGATCTATTTCCTGGAAGCAAGAGCAGTCCCCCTTCCATCGATTGTAAGTCGATGGAAGGGGCCGTGATCGACGCTCCACATGAGTCAGCGCGCAGACGCCAAGTGCCTAATTACCGGTGGGCCAAAGAGATGGCGTTAACATGCAGCATTTCCTGAACATTCTCCCCGGCATTCATCGCCCGATGAATAATCCCGATACTAACTGATGATCGATAGGCAGAGGCACCGCGAGACTCATGTGGAGGCGTCGCGCAACCTCGCAGCGCCGAGGCAGTCAGTATCCCGCGGCAGCAAACGCACGGGAGCAGCAGTATCTCGCGGCAGCAAACGCACGCGAGCAGTCAATATCTTGCGGCAGCAAACGCACGCAAGCAGTCAGTATCTTGCGGCAGCAAACGCACGCAAGCAGTAGAATCTCGCGGCAGCAAACGCACGCGAGCAGTCAATATCTTGCGGCAGCAAACGCACGCAAGCAGTAGAATCTCGCGGCAGCAACGCACGCGAGCAGTAGTATCTCGCGGCAGCAAACGCGCGCGAGTAGTCAGTATCCCGCGGCAGCAAACGCACGCGAGCAGTCAATATCTTGCGGCAGCAAACGCACGCAAGCAGTAGAATCTCGCGGCAGCAGACGCACGCGAGCAGTCAGTATCTCGCGGCAGCAAACGCGCGCGAGTAGTCAGTCTCCCGCGGCAGCAAACGCACGCGAGCAGTCAATATCTTGCGGCAGCAAACGCACGCAAGCAGTAGAATCTCGAAGCAGCAGACGCACGCGAGCAGTCAGTATCTCGCGGCAGCAAACGCGCGCGAGTAGTCAGTCTCCCGCGGCAGCAAACGCACGCGAGCAGTCAATATCTTGCGGCAGCAAACGCACGCAAGCAGTAGAATCTCGCGGCAGCAAACGCACGCGAGCAGTCGTATCTCGCGTCAGCAAACGTACGCGGGCAGTCAATATCTTGCGGCAGCAAACGCACGCAAGCAGTAGAATCTCGCGGCAGCAAACGCACGCGAGCAGTCAATATCTTGCGGCAGCAAACGCACGCAAGCAGTAGAGTCTCGCGGCAGCAAACGCACGCGAGCAGTATGGTCTCGAACGTGTTGATAGTTCCGGATGACCCCATCGAGTGTCCCGGCTAATCTGAGGTAAGAAACAAGCGTAAGCGGATATACAATTTCTATGCGAGGTTGTTAATAGCGTGAAAGTGTAGTTCGATTGGCCGTGTCCCCTTGCAGCGGGCCTGCAGGGAAGGCAAATGTCCCGTGGACCAGCTGCGCCAGTAGTGCGGTCGCCTCGACGTCAGCAAATGGCCGATGTGACCGCGGGATGTTGATGACCGGCGAGCGGGGATGGCCAGCAGAACGTCGCAGGTTAAGCGGGACGGGCCTGTCTGGGAGGTCGATCCGGGCCCTTGCGGCTCTCCTCCAGCGCCTCCACGGTGTTCCTCCTCCACGGCTGCAGGCGCCATACCCTTTTCCGTGAAGTAGTCGTTGCCTGCGAAAGCTAAGTCCGCGGCCACCAAGGCGAGCAGCTAATCGTGCTGTGCTTCAAATTTGCTCCAAATCTTCCTTAGCGTATCTACTCTTGACGTCACGTTGCCTTTTGTTAGATTATTCGACCCTAGCTTCTTCAAATTCTCAAACGCTCGAGTAACTCGGCCGTTAAGGTCACGTTGACTCGGTATGAGGTGACTCATTGTTTGCAGGTGGAGGTCACACGCAACGGTTACACGGCACTCACGAACGTTCGCGAACTATTTCCACGGCACTGGATCCGGCTCGAAGGACCAAAAAATGTTATTAAAGTTAATAAGGGATCAGTGCTAGGAATGGGTAATGGGCACTGAACGAAACTGAGCGGTACAGAGTCTTTGTGAAACACCACGAGCGTTATAATTTTAAATGTATATGTACAAAGTCACAATTATATTACACTGTTTAACAGAAAATGTCTAGGTGTTTGAACAATACTTAATTTAAGCCAGCGCTGCACAAGGAGCTGTTTTCGGCGCCTAGCGGCGAGCAACCCACCTATCTCGTTGCTAAGGTTAGAATCGGTGAGGAGAACTGCAGTAGTGTATGTGCGTGAACGTAGGCTCGTAGCATCAGTAAATATGGCTGGGTTCAAGTCATACCAAATGCACGTACACTACTGCAGTTCTCCTCACCGATTCTAACCTTAGCAACGAAATAGGTGGGTTGCTCGCCGCTAGGCGCCGAAAACAGCTCCTTGTGCAGCGCTGATTTAAGCGAAGCTTAGCAAGGAAGCCAGCCCGTAATTGAAGTAAGCACTAATGCTAGTTACAAAGCAAAGAAGTAACTTCGCGAAGCAAATGCGCGATTAGCAAAGTGCGTATGTAAACAGAGAACAAGTGAAGCGTAGCGTAGTCGCGAACAGAGAGCGATCCAGGAAATCGCGATCTATTTCCTGGAAGCAAGAGCAGTCCCCCTTCCATCGATTGTAAGTCGATGGAAGGGGCCGTGATCGACGCTCCACATGAGTCAGCGCGCAGACGCCAAGTGCCTAATTACCGGTGGGCCAAAGAGATGGCGTTAACATGCAGCATTTCCTGAACAAAGTCCTTATAAATAGTGGAATTATACCAAATAAATTGTACACATGTATTTATTTTATCAACACATTATTTTTATTTATTCGTGTATTATCATTATTTTACAATACATTATTATTATTTTACAATACATTATTATTATTTTACAATACATTATTTTTATTTATCCATGAATTGTGTGATTTATCAAACCCCAGCCACTTGACGTATACTTTATCCCCCTTCCTACGCAACACTTTTTCCACCAGATACACATCAGGATCGGCGACGCGTTGCAGCTCGTGTTCATAGAATCCTCCGGCGACTGGTTTTCCACAGGAATCGTCGAGCAGATACGTCGCAGGATTAGTTGCCTGTACTTTGTCTATCTTGAACACCTCCGTTGTCCAATTCGGCGTATAGCCTTTATCGAAGATGATTTTAAATTTGCTCACGCGCACAAACTCGCCCAATTTGAATCTCGCTGAAGCAGCGATCTTTATATTGTTGTATACGGTGGCTAACAGCTTATCAGCGATCGCAGGAGTAACATCGCGAGGACACATTTTGATGGTTCTATGTTTTCGTGCGTTATACTCTGCAAGAAGACGCGGTAGCGCATCGATCCATTTATAGGTTCCATTGAGCGTAAACAGTTTCCACATATTGTTCTTCAAAGTTCGATTGAAACGTTCCACGACGGAGGCCTTCATCACCGAATACGTCGAATAATGATTAATATCGTGTTTTGTCAAGAGTTTCTGCACATCGGCGTTGTAAAATTCTTTTCCTTGATCGGTTTGCAAATTTTTCGGATATCGTTCTCTAAATATCTTTGCAAACGCTTTAGTCACCTCAGCACCACTTTTAGTCTTGAGCGGCAACGCCCATGCATACTTGCTCAATACATCGATGACGGTGAGTATGTAGTGGTAACTTTGGTTGAATCGCGAGTATGGACGCATTTCTACAACGTCAGCTTGCCACAGATCATCGTATCCATGCACTATGACGCGCCTCCGTGGGAAGTGTCTTCGAGCTGGAGCATGCAATTCCTCAACAAGTTGTTGCTTCTTGTGGCTGTGGTTTTCTTCTTTACTCTTTGATTTCGATAATGGTGGCATGTTTGATCGCAGAGGTGTCTATGACACGAATGGTGTGATAATTATCATGCACGTACATTATGTGCTCCCCATCGACCCGAGAAAATTCTGAAGAAGTTCAACCGTCTCGCATGATTCTCCTTCGCAGCGCTGCTGCGGAATAGAATTCGACGCCTGTGATATCTTTTGAACGCTGTTTTGCAACGTCAGCATATCTCTCTGAAACACGATCAGCTTCCTCTCTAATTCTTCATGCTGCTCTCTCAAAAGTTTAATGCTCTTTTCCACGTATAGTTTATTGACAGCATCGGTATCAACCGTGGGTTGAGCTACGCGTCGTATCTTGCGTGATTTTGCATCAAAGTCAGCACCAACCACGCAAAGAGCGTTATCCCGCATATAATTTCGAAGCAAACCGTTCCATTTGTAATAGTCCATTGTAGCTGCTCCACTCTTCTCGAGCGATACCCCAAATTTGTTGATCGGCATCTCGATGCATACAGTGCACATCATCGTTGCGCGGTTTAATTTATAATGAGGCCTACCTCGCGGAGTTCCTCGATAATCGATAGAATTTCGTTGTCGTGCGAGTTGTTACCAACCTGACGCGACGCTTCCAGCAAACGGAATCGGTCCACCAGCTCGTTGGGATCGTCCCCGTGCACGTAATCGATCTTGTTATCGTTTACCACCATGGCTCGCGGTGCAGTTAGACCTTTCCCTGTCCTACTAACCGATACACGGGGGAGTAGCGGTGCAATTACATGTTTGTACTTGTATCCCTTGTTACCCAAAATGGGATTTCTTGCGATATGATCGCGTCTGTGAGCATTCGTCGTCAGCAGTATACTTTTGTATTTTTGTTTATCGGCATCAGTGTATGTGGTATCGTCGGGAATTCTCTTGAAAATCAGTTCGTAAAGACCAGGTGTTCCTCCGTATCTTACACCATCTATGATTATATTATCATCCATGTCTATATCGAAAGCTTTATCCCCAAGCATCGTTCCACTATCACCAAAGTATACGCCATACACATAATCCATTGACGTATCCTTATCACTACTTAGGATTGCGCTCATGTATTTTTGTCCCAACGGACCGAAATGGTTGCGAAACGTTTCTTGTCCCTCGGATGTTTGGAGTTGTTGCCTAACAGATTTTGCCAACGACTCATCGGGACTAGTTTCGAAAACGTCATCATCAATGGTCGCGAGCGATTGTACATCGGGAAATGTATTTATTGGTGTGGAAGAAATCGTGGAATCGTTTGACGTGACATTCAGCCGTTTTCGTTTCGATTGAACTGGTGTGGAGGTTACGAGTGATTTTTCCAATGACGTGTATGATCGTTTCCTCTTTGTCTTGTGCAATGTATTCCCTTTCGGATAGATTGTTGTTTTAGACGTTAATGTTGCATTCCCTTCGATGTTTGTGCTCGTCATCGGTGATGCGTCAGCTTCTGTCGCTGCAATATTTTCCGCGATATGTTTTAAGGGTTCGACAACAGGTTTAAAGTATCTCTTCAACGCGATATCTTCCTCCATCTTGCCAGTCTTCAAAGCCTGATGTTTCTTGCGAATGGCTTCGCTGGTTTTTGCAATTTCCATCGCTATTCTCTCACGATCCTTAATCTCCATATCGATATCAATTATCGTTGTACCGCAGACGTTGCTTTCCCACCGACGTGTCGACGACAATTGACAATCTCATGGTATTGCAAACTCGTTAAATCCCTTTCTATAACGTCCATTGGACATCGCGCTATCCTTGTCTATTACCATGAAACCATACTCCCGTTGCCAACAATTACGACACAACGCGCAGAAATCCTCGTAGGACATATCAGTGTTTACGTGATCGTTGTACACATGTTTCAAGTTGGTACCATCCTGTTTAAACAGAATCAATAGATTCGCATTGTCGCGTATAAGATGTTTGGGTATCTTTGCATACGTCTGACAGAGATAGAAGCAGTCAACGTTCAAGTGACGCCCCATTGCAAAGTATTCCCTTATCGTATCTTGCTTGTCACATGCCACGTCATCAAAGATAAAAATAGAATTCGGAAGTGATGCGCTCGGTGGGATGACGTCACTGTTATTCGAAAACGTAAAGTAGCCAATTTCATCTATCGGAGTCAATAAATTCTCCAAATACTGATATTTCGGCTGTTGCAACGACTTGGAATACACATACACGTTCTCGAAGCGGACGCCGTGTGGACTTTCCAACAAGCTCACCAACACGTTTGTCTTTCCACAATTTGATGGACCGCAAATGAGGCAGCGGATAGTGTTTGGCAACATGCTACCGTGTCTGCGCATTGTTTTCGGACACATCACTCGCGATTTATCGTCAAAATTTGTCACGCGTATCGTTACAGGTTGCCGTATGAATCGCATCCTCTCCGCGAACTGTGAAAAAATGATTTTGATACGTCGAAGCGGCGGCGCGCCCTATTTATAGGTCCGCGCCGAAGCAAAACAGCGCAGTATTCAAAATGCTTCTGATCCTGTCGGATAATTGCGATATTCGAGACCTAACCTCTGAGCAGTTGAAATATATACCAAAGATTATTCTACTGCGAGAGTTTGGCAGACACATTGATCAGTTGTGGGACAGACTCCCCGAGCATATAAAAGCCGATCCTGAGGTTCAGCAGTATCGTCGGTGTCTTGAACATTATAATCGCCCTTGGCAGCGAACGCATATCGAAGGTCCAGCACCATTGATTAAAAACTGTGGCGAATGTCACCAACGAGAGTAAAGAAAGGTCGTGGTTTGTTAAATCGGGTGATAAACGCGCTACCTATCGAATTACATATCCCGGGATATCAGTTTTGCGGTCCAGGAACTCATCTGGCAAAACGATTGGCTAGAGGTGATCAAGGCATCAATCCGTTGGACGCAGCGTGTCGCGAACACGATATTGCATATTCGCGTAGCAACGATCTCGGTGAAAGGCACGCGGCAGATAAGGTACTCGCTGACAAAGCGCGAAAACGCATCGTTGCGCGAGACTCGACTCTGGGTGAAAGAGGTGCTGCTACGGCTGTTTGGGCAGCTATGAAGGCCAAGACGAAAATTGGGATGGGAATGAAAACAAAAACCCGCAAAAGGACTCCAAAGAAAGTATCGCAAAAGCGGATTCTTCCTGTAGCAAAACGAGGTGGTATATTACCACTTCTCCCGCTGCTAGGTGTTCTCGGATCATTAGCTGGTGGAGCGGCGGGGATCGCCAAGGCGGTAAACGATAATAAGGCGGCGCAACATCAGCTGCAGGAAATGCAACGCCATAATCGCTCCATGGAAGGTCGTGGACTTTATCTCGCACCGTACAAGCGCGGACAGGGAATATCAAAACGAAAAAAAAAACGTCGAAAAGAAAATAAAAATGCCTATCGGCGTAACTACTGATGCGCAATTGGAGGAGTTGGCAAAACGTATGCGTATTCCATTCTTTAGGGGTGTTTTCATGCGCAATGCACTACCTGTCGGAGGAGTACATCGAAACGAAAGCGGTATCGTAAATTTGGACAATGTCGAGGGACCGGGGACTCATTGGGTGGCGTATGCGAAGAGAGGATGTCGAGCTATATATTTCGACAGCTTCGGGAATCTTCGACCACCTAGGGAATTGGTACAATATCTGGATAAAGATGCTGTGAAAATTGAATACAATCGAACGTCGTATCAAAAGTACAATCAGAGCAATTGTGGACAACTATGTCTACGCTTTCTACAAACGATCGGCACCAAATTTAAGGATTGACTTCCACCGCTCTGATTCAGTACTAGTGGAGCAGTTTCAGCGGAATATGTCGTTAACATTCACTCTAACCGGCAAGAGTAGCACCCTCGCGGTGAGCTACTTTCTACCCATAGATTTGAGCGACGATGATTACGAGCTTGGCCTAACAACCTTTGAAACTTATCATACAATACCGAACATCGACTCGAGCAACGATAAATTCTACTTCGCTGTAAACTATAACATCAACAGCAGCGTCGACACCAGTCATGAATACATTGCGATTCCCCACGGCTCCTACGAACTAGACGCCATTGCCAAGTACCTGAAGCAGCGATTACTCGAACGATATCCTAAAAATCTCGATGACACCGATGACAACAACGATAGCGATGTGTATCCTATAGTGTTGCATCCCAACAACAACACCATGAAAAGTGAACTGTACTGCTCGTTCGCTATAGATTTTACAAAATCCAACAACATTGGATCGCTATTGGGATTCTCGACGAATCGGATATTAGAACCTGGACGATGGCACGAATCGGACGATCCAATTAATATCATGAACGTGAACATTATTCGCATAGAATGTAGCGTGACCGCTGGCGCGTACAACAATGGGAAGCGCGTACATACGATACATGAATTTTCTCCGAGAGTCCCACCAGGATATAAGATATCGGAAACGCCCGCACAGATCATTTACCTTCCGATCACCGCACGGATCATTACGGATCTAACGATACGCGTTGTGGATCAAGACGGACGGTTGCTCGATTTTCGAGGTGAAGAAATCACCATCAGACTGCACGTACGACGGCGTCAACGATAATACATGTGGCGCGAATGAAAGAAATGCTTGTGTTGAACGACTTCGGAAACACATTTCTTCCAAGTGAAATTGTTTGCAACAACAACAACATCAACAACAACAACAACAACAACAACACCTGCAACAGCTCTGATTGCGCTAAAAAGAAGAGACTCAGTGCTGTGAACATTGCATTTTTGAAATCGTTGGGATTCATTGTGCCCATATAAGTTGAAAAAAATGGCTGACATTCTAAGCCTTGGAGTGAAGCCGACGTTTGATAATCGCATCGTCAAGCTCGAGACTCACACGTACATCCCATACGTCAACACAACGTTTGGGTATAGTGATGAGATAAGAATACCTATACAGCAGCAGGATTTATATACATTACCGTGTGAAAGTTTCCTCTACGTGGAGGGGAAATTGGTGATAAATAAGCCAAACGAAGCATCAACGACGACGTTGGGAAATAATTGCATGGCGTTCTTATTTGATGAGATTCGATACGAGCTGAATGGTGTGGAGATTGACCGCAACAGAAACGTTGGAATAACTAGCACGCTTAAAAACTATGTATCGCTGACATCTGACGAAGACAAAAATATGGAGAATGCTGGATGGGGCGTGAAACGACACGATGGACTGATAGTGAAAAATCATTTCAATTTTTGCATCTCACTCAAATATTTGTTGGGATTTTGCGAGGACTACAAACGCATGATTATTAATGCACGTCACGAATTGATTTTAATACGATTGCGCAACGATAACAATTCTCTAATAGGATCGCCAATGTTGGAACCTGAAATTGAATTACTTAAAGTGCAATGGCGAATGCCTCATGTGACGCTGAACGATGTTAATAAGCTATCGTTGCTGCATGCTTTGGAAAGTGGACAAAACCTGAGCATTAGTTTTCGCTCGTGGGATCTGTACGAGTATCCTCTCTTGCAGAGCGCAACCAAGCATTCGTGGGCTGTGAAGGCGGCTGCACAGCTGGAGAAACCGCGATACGTTATCTTTGCTCTACAGACTGCTCGAAAGAATGTGATGACCGAAGATGTTACTAAGTTTAACAATTGCAAATTGACTAATGTAAAACTTTTTCTCAACTCGGATTTTTATCCATATGATGACTTGAACTTGGACTTTGACAAGAATAAGCATGCCATCTTGTTTCACATGTATACACATTTCCGTAAATCGTATTATGGACATAGTTGCAACGAGGCGTTATTCACTGTGGCTGAATTTTTACAATTTGGTCCTCTCGTGGTGATTGATTGCTCGCGACAAAATGAGTCGATTAAAAATGGTACCGTGGACGTGCGCATAGAATTTGAGTGTAAAGAGAATGTACCTGCAAATACTACAGCCTACTGTCTGATTCTGCACGATCGGGTGGTTGAATATAATCCGCTAACAAACGTGGTGCGCAAAATAAATTAAATTGCCATACTACTGGCCCGCCCTCTCCTGTATCAAATTCGTACAACAATTTCATCGGAAAAATCGAGATGCTTTATGAGAAAGATTGCATTCTCTCATCTGTCTTGGAAGCGAGCAGACCTCTAAAATTATATCAACAATGGTTGTGCCAACATTTGTTGACCTGCAAGGATTCATCGTCGATGGAAGATTTGTCATCAAGGAAGTGGCTGTCCTACGAATGGGAACAATTCTCTCCCACTATATTTTTGGGAGTTCGATGCCGCAATATCTTCTTACGAAATCCGACAAATCAAGCATCCGATGGTTGATTGCAAAACATCATGGACTACGGTGGGACGATGGAGACGTTCCGTACAGTATGGCTAAACAGCTGATTACCAAAGCTGTAGCTGATGCGATCGACGAAGAAGATGACGCATCCCATATCGTATACGTTAAAGGGTTGCAGAAACACGATTGGCTTGCGGATTTCCTCGATGAAAATACGAGAGCGGATGTAATCATCGAGACGCTGGACATTGACTACGAGGATATCAAATCTCTAAATAAGCTAAAAGTAGTTAATACTCTGCGATGTGGCAGACACGCGAAGCATTGCGCAATGCAAAATGTATTTAAAATATTCAACTGGTGGTCTAAACACCAGAGAGAATTGCATAAATAAAATATAATCAATTTTTAATGCATAAATGTTTTTTTCTTCACCCTCCCCAACCTCCTTAATTAATTAATTATTATGTAGACGTGGTTCGATACACGTTCAGAGTGGTTCGATACATGTTCAATAGATGTTCAAAATGGTATGATTCACGTTCGATACACGTTCAAAGTGGTTCGATTCATGTTCGATAGATGTTCAAAGTGGTTCGATACACGTTCGATACACGTTCAAAGTGGTTCGATACACGTTCAAAGTGGTTCGATACACGTTCGATACACGTTCAAAGTGGTTCGATACATGTTCGATTCACGTTCAAAGCCGTTCAAAGCCGTTCAATACCCGTTCAATACCCGTTCAAAGCCGTTCAATACCCGTTCAAAGCCGTTCAATACCCGTTCAATACCCGATCAAAGCCGTTCGATACACGTTGAAAGTGGTACGATTCACGTTCAATTCACGTTCAGAGTGGTTCGATACACGTTCGATAGATGTTTAAAGTGGTACGATTCATGTTCGATACATGTTGAAAGTGGTTCGATACACGTTCGATACACGTTGAAAGTGGTACGATTCATGTTCGATACATGTTCAAAGTGGTACGATAGACGTTCGATACATGTTCAAAGTGGTACGATAGACGTTCGATAGATGTTCAATACATGTTCAGAGTGGTTCCATACACGTTCAATTCACGTTCAGAGTGGTATAATTTAGTCGAATGATTCAAACGAAGAAGAAGAATATAGGAATGGTCAGTGAATAATTCGAAGAAGAAGATGGTCAGCGAAAATGCAGGTGGAGCATATAGAAGGAGAGGGTGTCTAGTGAAGAAGAAGGTGAAGAACAAAGGCATCTTACTTTGCAACGTATGCAACTTTAGGCATGGGTGACAAATTGTATGAACGCTGTGGGACCAGTTGCTCATCAAACTCGACGACTGACAGTTGAGAAAAAGTTTTTGTTGCTCATCAAACTCGACGACTGCCAGTTGAGAAAAAGTTTTTGTTGTTTTTTCGTGAAAAAAGAATGGGAGTATCGCGAATCGCGCCGGAGCGTGACCCCGAGGTATGTACAAAACAATATTTGTAACACTTGTCGCGTTTAATCTTTGAAATCAAGTGAGCTCAAATCATACTGCTGTATCAATATTAAATCATGGGTTTCTATGTATAGCGTTCGCCACCACCATCGCCGGGGTGGTCCTCCGATTGGGGGTCGCCACAGCCGTCGCCACAGCCGTCGCCGTCGCCGTCCCCGTCGCCGCCCTCATCGCCGCCTTCATCGCCGCCACCGCCTCCATATGTATGTAGTTTGTATTGTTTTGTGTGTTTTATGTTTAATATGTTTAATATGTTTTAATATGCTAATATTATATCGATGTATGTGTGTATGTGTGTTTTCTAGAATCCACAAGCATTGACGGAGCAATTGCGGGTGTTGGCGCGCGTTCTGGCGATGAATGCGTCGCAGGTCGAGCCGCCGCATGTGGTATGTATCACACTACACTGTTTTGTATGTTTTATGTTTAATATGTTTATTGTAGTAATATTATATCGACGTTTGTGTTTGTATTACAGGAACAACGAATGCGGCATTCGGGCTTGATGTATGGGGCCGCGCGGCTGCGGCCATATTCGAGGCGCCGTCCGTCACCCCAATCGCCCCCGTCGCCCTCATCGCCCCCGTCGCCGTCGTGGATCGACGTACGACGGTATCGAAGGCGGTCGTCATCCTCGTCACCCCCCTCGCCACCATCGCCACCCTCTCCTTAGTTTTTTAATTTTTACATTTTTTCTATTTTTTTCATTTATTTTATTTTCATTTTTATATTTTCTTTTATTTTATTTCATATTCTTTTATATTTTTATTATTATATTTATATTCTTTTTTATATTGTATTCTTTTTTATTATATTTATATTTATATTTTTTAATTTTATATTCTATTTTATTCTATTTTTTCTTTTTTCTTTTTATTATTTCTTTTGTAACAATATATATTCTTATACATATATTATTTCTACATTTTATTTACCCGCCTTCCGCCTCCTTCTCTCACCATCTAATTTTAAGATTCAGCATTTCTGCTGATGCTACATAATCTTATTTCATTCGTTCATTCTTCGCGCTGTCAAATGACGTCATCCCGCACGGCTGCTCCAGAGGATTCGAGTTACACGCGATCGCGCGAGACGCTGCGACGTTAAGTATTGCTCTCTCTTTCCTTCCTCCGAATTTAGCTTTTAAAGTATTGCTCTCTCTTTCGCTCCTCCAAATGCGTGGTTTGGAAAAAGCCGATCTTCCCCGACATTGTCCGACGTCATCCGATAAAGTATTAAGCAATTTCAGCTTTATAATGGTTTGAAAAAAAAATTTGGGAAACAATTTTCTGGGGCTGGATCGAGTTTGAAAAAAGATTTTTCATACAAGACCCGGCCCCAGAAATTTGTTTAGAGGGAGGGGATGACCCTCTGTGGAAATTTTCGGGGGTGGGTCCGACGTGGAGAGGTCTCCGCAGCGGTTCGGTCTGGACTGATCCCCTCCACGATTGCGGCTTCCCCCACTCCGCGGCTCATGCGCGCGCAACCGGTCATCCATTCCGCACCCCCCCCGCTTCCCCCCCCCCGCCAAGGTTTCCCTCCACCGCACCCCCCCCCCGCGCCCATGTTTCCCTCCACCGCACCCCCCCGCGCGCCCTCACTTCCCCCCCGCCCCCGCGCCCCCCTCAGGGGACCTGGGTTGGAATCGGCATACCCTTACTACTCAGGGTTATTAACCCTTCAGCCCGAAAAATGCCGATTCTTTCGGCGGGAAATTGTTTATTTGGGACACATCTGGGGTGCGTTCCGATTTTCGCAGTGAGTGCAGAAATCGCAGCGCAGTCACTGCGCGCATACGTATCGTTCCGTTTCGTTATTGCGGTTCATGCGGTCTTGAAATTTAAAAATGCTACTATGGAAAAAGAAACGTTGTTTACAATAACCTCGATACTATTAAATAATAGTGATAATGAAATCAGCAGCTGTGATTCGTCTGATGAAAGCGAAAATGAAGATGATATTAAGTTACCATTTAGAATCGGAATGAATATACATATCATTAATTGTAAACAAAACACTCGGACAGATTATGTTTGGCTAAAAATTGACAGATTATGGAGAACATTATGGAGATTATTCCGGGATATTCGATAATAGGTATGTAATTATACATTTGTATTAAAAAAAAACATCACATGAAGTTTCTTCAAAATAATAACGTAAAAAAGTGGCATTGTAATCATGAGAGAATTAATTGTTTTTATTACTTTTCATTAAATTGTATCAGCTATTTCCAATAGAGAAATTCAAATAATCAAAGATTGGAAAAACAAATACGCATGCGCGCGCGCAGTGACTGCTTCGCCTCTGAAATTCTGCGTTTGCTGCACGCTCGCTACACCGGAAGTAGCATCGTATTGGTGGAAAGTGAGAGAAATTCTACGGAATCGTACGATGCCACCAATTTCATGCACTGACTGCGAAAATCGGAACGCACCCCATAACTAGTGAAAGAGTAAAACCCGACCCCGGAAAAATTAAAGCAGTCCAACAGTTTCCAGTACCAAAAACAAGGAAAAATATTAAGCAATTTTTGGGTCTTATAGGCTATTATAGAAGATTTATTGAAAATATGGCACAAATCGCAAAACCGTTGACCGCACTTTTGAAAAAAGATACTGCTTTTCGCTGGGATTCCGTCACCCAAATTGCTTTTGAAACTCTAAGATACATCATCTGTTCGGAACCCCTCCTACAGTTCCCTAACTTTACGAAACCGTTCTTTGTAACCACTGATGCGTCCGATTATGCATAAGGAGCCGTCAGGGTGAAATTTGGCAGGATCTCCCCGTAGCTTACGCGTCTAGAACCCTGAATAATGCCGAAGTCAATTACTCTACGATAGAAAAAGAGTTACTGGCTGTTTTGTTCGCTGTATCACGTGAGATATAGAGGGCGTTATGTACGCGTCTTCGCGGGTGTTTCCTACTTCCTACTCTCGCTCTGCTAAACGAGACATGGCGTAGCCAACACGTTCCTTTTTGCGTTATACCTAAGTTTAAGTATATCTACAATATATTACTCAATAAAGTATATTAAAGTATAACACGCTGTAAATCATTTTCGACCTTACCTGTACGGTCAGCAATTTACCCTGGTGACTGACCACCGACCGTTAGTCTGGTTGCATAACACTAAGGACCCAACCTCCAAATTAATGAGGTGGCGTATCAAATTAAACGAATATAATTATAACGTAGTATATAAACCAGGTAGAGTCAATTCGAACGCTGACGCTCTCTCACGTAACCCTGTCGAATCCACTGATACCCCAAATTTCCCTTCACGACCCTTACAACTTGACGGAATGTATTCCTCGTCTTCGGGGGGCTCGCGGGAGGCACTCGTTTGCGCAGACGAGTCGCCGATCGCGGATCTGGAGGTGATGAGGACCGTGGACAGACTCTCTGACTATAATAACGAAATAGAGGGAGCTTCTGTTTTCTTGGCGCGCGGGAACACAGAAGCCGGGCAAAATGAGGTCGTAGATAAATTAGAATCGAACTCCAGTCTACAAGCATGTATTTTTTCTAATAGTCGTAACAAACTATCTCAGGCGCTGACTACCTTTTCTAAACAAGAGAAATCATCCGTTAATGGAAATAATATAACGTATGGGGGATCACTCCAATCGGACACTAATGACCAAAATCTACTCGGACACTCGAGGGCTATCGGTGATTCCCAACTCCAGGAACCCGCTTCGAGTGGCGTTGGAGGACGTCAGTGTTCGATAAGAGCGGATACAATGTTTGCCGATGAGGGGACATGCTCGCGGGATCTTGATTCGCTGCAGAGGTTTGGGGAGCCTAGTAGGGACCCGACTGAGGTCGTGGTAGGGGCTGACGAGCACATTAGGAAAAATTCTACAGTGGCCGGAGAGCTCATGAATTTAGCGACCAAGACCGCACGGGGGATCCCCAGAAATCCGATCTCAGTAGAGTTTTTGAATCTAAAATCAAACAGATTATTGATTACCAATACTTCTACGCATCATACTTCTACGGACGAACAGAACGCCCACTTACCCCCAACACCAACCATTTCTTAAACTAAAGATTCTCTCCTTATGCGAAGGGATAACCTTGCTCATTTTCTCCCGCTTGACCTCGGCGTCACCTCCAGCACTGGCAGGGAGCTGCTGGCACGAACTAAGCTCACTATTGAGCAAAGAAAGGGGTATCAAATAAATGTTGGCGAAGCCATGACCATCCCAGGAAACAAATATTATATCTTCCATTTATTCCACAAAATTACATTCCAAGATAATATAGAACTCACCCATATAATATCTTCTGTCAAATCACTTAAACAACTTATGGACTCACTAAGCATAAAATCCGTCTCTCGAATATTTGCAATAATCGGGAACCAGTCGAGTGGACCCCCATAGAGGATATATTGAAGAATATTTTGAACGACCCCCAGTATACCATTACTATATGTACAGGTGAAATTGAGACCCCATCAAAATCCAGAAGGCCTCAGATTATCAAAGAGTTCCAGGAGTCTGTGGTAGGAGGGCATAAAGGTGCAAATAAATTATTTAACCGTATCCGAGAACAGTTTTATTGGCCTGGGATGAGGAAGGAAATCGCAATCTTTACACGTACTTGTCCAACCTGTCAAAGGAATAAAATATATTCATCAAAAACTAAACAACCAATGACTATCACAGATACTCCCAAATTCGCTTTCGAAAAGATCCAAATGGACATAGTTGGACCCTTACCTCTAACTAAAAGGGGTAACAAATATCTTGCAAGATAATCTCACAAAGTATTCAGATGCAATTCCCTTTTCCACCATAGATTCAATATCCGTTGCAACTGCTCCCGCCGAGCAATTTATTAGTCGGTTCGGTTGTCCACGTACCATTCACACCGATCAAGGATCTAATTTCACCAGTCAAGTGATGAAAAATTTCTGTAAAATTTTTAAGATACAAAGGATTACATCTACAGCCTTCCATCCACAGTCCTTGGGCTCTCTGGAACGTGCCCATAGAGTTTTCGTCGAGTACTTAAAACATTACTGTACCAAAGTAGATTGGGACGAATGGATCAGATTCGGCATTTTCTCATACAACTCCGCGGTGCATGAGGCCACCGGATTCACACCCCATGAGCTCGTTTTTGGTACCAAAGCCATTATCCCTTCAGGATTTGCTAACGAACAAGTTCCTCGAACGTTCGGCCAACACTTAGATGAACTGTTTACTAAAATTACGACAACCCAAGCTACGGCAGCGAGCAAACTCGAACAATCTAAACAAAGGAGTAAGATATATTATGATAAGAACATAAACCCTCGCCAGTTTAAAGTAGGTGACGATGTTTACCTATTGAAAGAACCGAGAACATCAAAATTCGACCCTAATTGGGTAGGGCCTTACCAAATTATTCGAATATATAATGATTTAACTGTGGAACTAAAATGAGGACCCAACAAAGTCAAGATCGTACACGCGAACAAACTAAAATTAGCCTGAATTAGACCGGACATGCCTTAAACAATGTAAATAATTGTAAATAAAGTTAATACAACTAGGTTAGCATGTACAGAAAGTTAGGTTATTCTCTATCGCCATATCCAGTGTCTGTAGCAGTTTCATGGGAAACATCTTTTATATAAGGGGGGAGGTGTTGCGTACCGCGCAACCTCATATTGGTAACAATGCGTTTTCCACTATATGAAGGATTTGGGGTTGCTGCTAGAAGGTTGTCTGCCATGATAAATAGCCAAAGAGTTCAAACTCGACTCTTTTCCTAATAGGAATATAAATTGTACACACATATGAAAGTAGAAAAGACATTGTAATTGTGTTCATCTTATGTTTATTATGATGTGTTAGGTTTATTATTGTCATTAAGAATATTTCTACGCGTCGTATATTTAAATATTTAATCATAGCTAAGGCGTTAAACACTCGTTCGGCAACAGCGAAGCCAATAACATGATTTGACTTTCGATTTTTTGCCTCGCATGTATGTAGCCCACTCGATAAAAACCTTTTGTTTTTATTGCCGTAGGAACAGAAATAACGACGCCGGTCATTCTGTTTGGGAACGCAGAAAAGCCAACACGTTTATTTTTTAGCTCCGTTACATTTCGTTACATTTATTTTCACCATTTATAAGTTCATTATAAATAAATATCCAACCAGTAAAACTACAAGAACACGATCTTTCTTTAAAATCGAGTCGAATTTCTACTACCACGAAGGTGCAATTCCGAGCAGGGCGGTTCTGCGCTCCACGGGCATCAAACCCAGCTCCTAGGACCATCGCCGGGCCGCAGGACCACGCAACAACATACTATGAACGTCTGCAAAGTTTTAGTTTTACTATTCGTATGCACATACATGACGGATCATTTCTCTATAAATTGTGTATTTTCGGTAATGATAATGACTATAACATATTACTATTACTATATTACTAGTCTCACTTAATTTATCATTTCCGATCGAGGCACCAGAACCGGTCGTGGACGGCGGCAGAACAATTTTATGAGTTTCTTATTGAAACTTAGCGAAGCCGACGTCCACTGGGGGAGGAGGGGTCGGGGCGGGGCAAAAGCCCATGAATTTATTATAAAATTTAATCTATATATTATATAAATAATAATAATTTAATCTAATGAATCTTTGTTTCTTCCTTTCGTGATTCATTTCTCGTTTCTTAATCTTTATATTTTACAATTACAGTATAATTACTAAATAAATCATTTGTGACGTAGCGTCCCAGCGCGAGGAATCGAGCGCGCGGCGGTACGACCGGGAGTGAGCGAGAAGCCGAGCGCACGCGGGCGACCACGACCGAACCCGACCGAACTCGTCCGAAGCGTACCGGTCTCGCGACGCGTCAGCGCTATGACGCTCACTCCCCACCGCGCCGCTAGATCGCGCCGGTTTCTCGCTGCTGGGAATTTCCAAGATTCGGGACATATGCCGCGATGATTCCGAGGCAAGGCAGTTCCAGTGGGGAGATGGACCCCCACTACCAGACCTGCCTGGAAGTTGCCCGGTGCAAGCCTCGGTATAAGCGCCCGTGTACTCGTCGATCGCCAGATCGAGATCGATCCCGTTCCTACCACCTGTCCCGGTAAAGAGACGCAGGAAGTTGCCCGGTCTCTTTCCCGCTCCTAAGTGTTGAACAGAGACGCCCGGATGCTGCCCGGTCTCTTCCAACGCTTGTCCCGATAAAGAGACGCAGGACGTTGCCCGGTCTCTTTCCCGCTCCTCGTGTTGAACAGAGACGCCCGGATGCTGCCCGGTCTCTGCCGACGCTTGTCCCGTTAAAGAGACGCAGGACGTTGCCCGGTCTCTCTCCCGCTCCTCGTGTTGAACAGAGACGCCCGGATGCTGCCCGGTCTCTGCCGACGCTTGTCCCGTTAAAGAGACGCAGGACGTTGCCCGGTGTCTCTCCCGCTCCTCGTGTTGAACAGAGACGCCCGGATGCTGCCCGGTCTCTGCCGACGCTTGTCCCGTTAAAGAGACGCAGGACGTTGCCCGGTCTCTCTCCCGTTCCTCGTGTTGAACAGAGACGCCCGGATGCTGCCCGGTCTCTACCAACGCTTGTCCCGTTAAAGAGACGCAGGAAGCTGCCCGGTCTCTCTCGCTCCCTTACCGTCCCGACACGGAGACACCAGGCGCGGAGCGACCGAATTGTTCCGTTAAGCGGACGCACGCAACGTAGACCGAACGACGCCGTACCGCGAACCGCACCGCCGCGCAACGCCGGCTTGACCGCGATTAACGCGAAGTACCCCGCGTCTAAGTTACTGTATATAGTGTACATAATTGTTGATAGTGAATAAATCTAATTTAACCTACCACGGAAGGACTTAATTAAATCCTGGCAAAGCCGACTGAGACCAACCTTCCGACCGGAGTGACGACCGTCACAAATTGGCGCCCGAACAGGGACCGGAAAAAAGACGATAACCGATGAGCTCCGCGCTCACGCGGTTATATCACCTGAATAAAGCCGAACTTGTGGAAGCTCTCGAGGCCGCGGGCGAAAGTACCAAAGGGTCGTTCGATCAACTACGTGTACGGCTCCGACAGTATTTGGTAAGCACCGCCGACATGAGCAACACCAACGAGACGACCACCACCAGCGCCCAGACACCGGCGATAGTAATCACTGAGCCCGAAGCAACCGCCGCACCGTCACCCATCGCCACTGCCATGGACCGCGTCCGTAAGTGGGGGTGCCATTTCGATGGTACCAAGGACGCCCGCGACTTCTTAGAGCGGATTGTGGAGCGCCAAGAGGGATACGGCCTCACGAAGGAGCAATGTACTCCGATGCCTGCCCGAACTCCTACGGGGACAAGCCCTCTTATGGCACCGCAGCAACAGCCCGGAATGGACCACATGGGCGGATTTCGAGAAAAGTTTCCGCCGGTATTATATACCGACCACCAGCCAATACGAATTGGAAGAAGACATACTGAAACGCAAACAAAAACCAGGGGAACGAGCTAGTGAGTACATCACCGGCATCAGGACCCTGATGCGACGACACGGCAGCTACCCACCAGACCGGCAGCTCGACCTGGTGTACCGGAACCTACTGCCCGAATACCGGCAATACATCCGAAGGAAGGAGTGCACGGACATAACGACCCTCCTCGAGACGGCCATCGAGTTCGAGGCTATCGAGAGGGATAAAAAAATTAACGCCCCCAACACCGGGTCCGCCCCGGTCAAACAGCAGCCCGTTCGGCCTGCACTCTCGACCGTCATGACAAATTACAGCCGCGAGAATTGCTGCTGGCGCTGCGGACACCGTCGACAGGACTGTCGGCAACCGTCGCGCCTGTTCTGTTCACGCTGCGGCCAGGACGGACGACTGTCTCGCGACTGCCCGTGCCAACCACCGTCGGGAAATGGCATGGGGCCCGGAACCCAGGGGACCGCCCGACCACCGGCCAGTTCCGCGCCCCAATAAACCTGCCGGACCAGGCCACGCGGCCGTTTGCCACCATCATCCTACACGGCCGACGATACCGAGCCCTCCTGGACACGGGAGTCACCGGGTCGTACATGCGCCAAGACGTGGCGAACCATTGCCTCCGCCATGGCAGCACCCTCACTCCAACGCGCTGCCGAGCCCGTTTGGCGGACGGCTCCGTGGCGTCCCTCGCCGGGGACCTACGAACTCCGGCCCGGGTAGAACAGCAGAAGCTAACCCACCAGTACGCCGTCCTCCCAGCGCTCGCACACCCGGTGATTCTAGGAATGGACGCCCTGAAAAAACTAAGGATCCGTATGACCCTCGGACAAAGGATCCTAATACCCGACGCCGCCACTATCGAACAAACCCACGGAGCAACCGCTTGCACGCCGACACAAGCCGAAGCCCTACAGGCTCTCCTGGACCAAGAGCTACCGAAATTTCAGGACCTCCAAGGAACCACGCAGCTCGCGGAACACACGATCCGTCTCAAATCGACCACGCCGCTTAAACAGCGCTATACGCCGCGGAACCCGGCCATGCAACAGATAATAGACGAGGAGGTGAGCAAAATGCTGGCCGAAGGCATTATCGAGCCTTCCCGAAGTCCATGGAGCTCGCCCGTCGTCCTGGTCCGCAAAAAGAATGGAAAAAGGCGATTCTGCATTGATTTCCGCCGCGTAAACCAGGTCACCGAGAAGGACGCCTACCCACTTCCTCAGGTAGAGGCCACCCTCAGCAAGCTTCGGGAGGCCCGATACATATCCACCATCGACTTGGCCAACGGATACTGGCAGGTACCCCTCGCCCCCGAAAGCAGACCGATAACCGCCTTCACCGTACCGGACCGAGGGCTCTACCAGTTCCGGGTCATGCCATTCGGTCTGCATTCCGCACCCGCCACCTTCCAACGCCTACTCGACCGAGTCATCGGGCCCGAATTGGAGCCGCGAGCGTTCGCGTACCTAGACGACATCATCGTACTGGGTCGCACGTTCGAGGAACATTTACAGAATTTACGCGAGGTCCTGCACCGGTTACAAGACGCCAACCTCCGCATTAACCCGGAGAAGTGCGACTTCTGTCGCACCGAACTAAAATACCTCGGCCACATGGTAACCGCACAGGGAGTAAAGACCGACCCCGATAAAGTACAGGCCATCCTGGGCATCCCGGCCCCCACCAACCTCCGCGAACTCCGCCGATTCCTGGGGATGGTGTCGTGGTATCGACGTTTCATCACACATTTCGCCGACACCACTGCACCACTAACCAAGCTACTTCAGAAGAAGAGGAAGTGGACATGGGGCCCCGAGGAGGACACGGCTTTCCGCGCCCTCCAACAACAATTGGCCGCCGCACCAGTACTGGCCTGTCCGGATTTTGCCAAGCCGTTTACGCTGCAAACCGACGCTAGCGAAGAAGGCCTTGGAGTCGTACTCACACAGGAGACGAACGACGAAGAGCACATCATAGCCTACGCCAGCCGCACACTAAACCCCGCCGAACGAAACTACTCCACCACCGAGAAGGAATGCCTGGCGGTAGTGTGGGGAATCCGAAAAATGCGACCGTACCTCGAAGGCTACCGCTTCACGGCCCTGACCGACCACCAGGCCCTGAAATGGCTTCAGAGCATCGACGATCCGTCCGGTCGCCTCGCACGCTGGAGCTTGGAGCTCCAGCAGTACGATTTCCAGGTTCAGTACCGCAAAGGAGCCACCAACCTGGTCGCCGACGCACTCTCCAGACGGCCGGAAGACTTGCATACGACCGACGAACCACCAGCGTGCCCTTGGTACAACCGCATCCGAGAACAGGTCCTGCACGAACCCGGCAAATATCCCGAATACCGTATCATAGGGGAGCAATTGTACCGTCGATTCCCCGACCTCAGCGGACGACCGGCTAACCCCGAGACCGAGTGGAAGTTGTGTGTGCCCCGACCGTTGCGCCCCGCCGTACTCGCCGAAAATCACGACGTCCCAACCGCCGGACACCTGGGTACCACCAAAACCGCAGCCAGACTGGCCGAAAGATATTATTGGCCCGGGATGTTTCGCGAAGCGGCCAAGTATGTGCAACAGTGCGCATCATGTAAACAATACAAGGTCCAGCAACAGGCACCGGCAGGGCAAATGCACACAACGCCCGTCACCCGTCCTTGGGAAGTGGTCTCCGCAGACCTCGTCGGCCCCCTCCCCCGGTCCAGCAAGGGACACACCACGCTGTGTGTCTTCCAAGACAAATTTTCGAAGTGGGTCGAGGTCCAGCCCCTCCGACAAGCGACCGCCCCCGCCGTCACCAGGGCCCTCAAGGACATCGTATTCATGCGACACGGATGCCCCCGGACTGTGATAACCGACAACGGCCGCCAGTTCGAGAGCCGGGAATTCGGGAACCTTCTGAAGGACGCTGGCAGCGAGCACCGAAAAACGCCACCCTACTCTCCACAGTGCAACCCCGTCGAGCGTGTGAATCGCGTACTCAAGACAATGATCGCACAGTACACGGCCGAAAACCACCGGCACTGGGACCGATGGATACACGAACTAGTGTTCGCGTATAACACCGCCAGACACGAGAGTACCGGTTTCACGCCAGCGTTCCTAGTCTATGGACGGGAATTAAACCCACCGGCCGCCCTCTACCGTCCACCAGAAGACGACCCACCGGACCTCGACCACACCGATACGCGGTTCCGGAGACAACAGATCGACGACCTACAGGACGCCATCGCATTGGCCCGTCGAAACCAAGCACGAGCCTTCGAAAGCCAGAGTAAACATTACAACTTGCGTCGACGAGATTGGCGACCCGAGATCGGAACCTACGTAATGCGGCGAGAACACCACATATCCGACGCCGCACAAGGTTTCGCCGCGAAGCTGGCACCGAAATTCGCAGGCCCGTACCGGGTCGTCCGGTTCCAGGGGCCAAATATCGTCGTGCTAAAGGACGAACGCAACCGCAACAGCCGGGCCCACCTGAAGGATGTAAAACCCTGCACCGAAACAATCAACACCGACACACCGAGCAGGGGACAAAACGACGACCCCGGAAGCGATTCCGGCATGAGCCAGGCCGAGGACCACGCAGGAGCTCAGTTGCGCAATGGAAGATGTACTAGAAGTACATGTGCGCGAGCCGGCAAGCCCCCGAATGCGGCAACGGTTCCGCGACCTGTTCGGGGAGTCCTCGGGGGAGGAATCGCCCCCGCCGAGAAGCCGCCGTCCACCGTCCTTGCCACCAACACCGGGCAAGGACCTACCGTGGGTCCCAGCACGGACCCCATCGCCGGCCAGGCCGTCCACGAGCGGGTGGAAACCTCCACCCCCCAAGACGCGGCCCCCGGCACGAACGGAGCCCGCGGCCAAACCACCCCAGCCGCGAGCCAAAAAACCGAGGATCGCCCCCTGGAAGGGACCAGCGAGCAGGCCGCCACCAGCAGCGGCCACCACCGAGCCACCGACAGCACAGGAAAATCCTCCGCCGACCGGGAACCCCGGTATACCGACCGGAACACCCGCACCCGTGCCGACGCCAACCAGGGCAGCAGAGCCGACCAGGGAGGCGACCCGACGTCCAGCGACGCCGACACGCCGGCCGCCAACACCCGAGGCCGGGCCCGCAAGGCCCCCAAACCAGGGCGATCCGCCCCGGCCAAGGAGGCACCGCCACTTGCCCCGACACCCCGACCCGCAGCCCGAACGGACGAGCCCCCGCTGCCGAATCCCCGCCACGCCGCTACCGCACAAGGGCCTCCGTGCGCAGCCAGGGACAACCCCAAGGACCCGGAGGAAGCAACGGACGACAAGGGCTGGACCGTCGTCGATCTAGAACACCTCCGGGAGGGCCAGCGGTTCCGCGTGCGCCAGGACGGGCGCACGATCCAATTCCGCCGCATATCCCCGTCCCTGATTAAGTTTAAATTAGGTTAAGGTAGTATAAGTTTAGGTTAAGGTAGCATAAGGGTGACGGGTAGCCGCAAGGCATAAGTCTAGTACGTAAGTCTCGTGAAATAAAACCGGAGTTTCCAGCGAGATGCGCGCATTTTCCCGATTATTGCGTCGCATCTCCCTCCGAAGAAAGAGGGAGTGAGCGAGAAGCCGAGCGCACGCGGGCGACCACGACCGAACCCGACCGAACTCGCCCGAAGCGTACCGGTCTCGCGACGCGTCAGCGCTATGACGCTCACTCCCCACCGCGCCGCTAGATCGCGTCGGTTTCTCGCTGCTGGGAATTTCCAAGATTCGGGACATATGCCGCGATGATTCCGAGGCAAGGCAGTTCCAGTGGGGAGACGGACCCCCACTACCAGACCTGCCTGGAAGTTGCCCGGTGCAAGCCTCGGTATAAGCGCCCGTGTACTCGTCGATCGCCAGATCGAGATCGATCCCGTTCCTACCACCTGTCCCGGTAAAGAGACGCAGGAAGTTGCCCGGTCTCTTTCCCGCTCCTAAGTGTTGAACAGAGACGCCCGGATGCTGCCCGGTCTCTTCCAACGCTTGTCCCGATAAAGAGACGCAGTACGTTGCCCGGTCTCTTTCCCGCTCCTCGTGTTGAACAGAGACGCCCGGATGCTGCCCGGTCTCTACCAACGCTTGTCCCGTTAAAGAGACGCAGGAAGCTGCCCGGTCTCTCTCGCTCCCTTACCGTCCCGACACGGAGACACCAGGCGCGGAGCGACTGAATTGTTCCGTTAAGCGGACGCACGCAACGTAGACCGAACGACGCCGTACCGCGAACCGCGCCGCCGCGCAACGCCGGCTTGACCGCGATTAACGCGAAGTACCCCGCGTCTAAGTTACTGTATATAGTGTACATAATTGTTGATAGTGAATAAATCTAATTTAACCTACCACGGAAGGACTTAATTAAACCCTGGCAAAGCCGACTGAGACCAACCTTCCGACCGAAGTGACGACCGTCACACATTGCTCTTTCAACTGTTGAAATTTTTACAATTACAGTTAAAATGACTAAATAATTGCTCTTCCAGTTGTTGCAATAATTCTCTTGGTGTGCATCGTTAACTGAAAAATAGGACACATTTACTATTTATTTATAAATTATCATATGGGGATCTCACTTCTTTTTGCAAAGATGAACTCACTTGAAGACCATGTACACGTACAAAATCTTCATTTTTATCATTTAAACTAAAAAATATTCATTTATGTATATACCCAGATAGCACTCGACGTCTATGAGCCATCTTTAAGACGTCTGTTTCAGACATTCAAAACGTGTTAAAGACGTCTGCTATTTTCTGAAAGACGTCTTAAAGACGTCTATAGACATTTTTGAATGTCCTGAGCCAGGAAACCGTACGTCTATAAGACGTCCCTTGAACAATTTGTAGACGTCTTTGTAAGACGTCTGTGAGACGTCTTATAACCGCCCTGTAGACGTCTTTTAACCGCCCTGTAGACGTCGCACAGACGTCTATTACAAACTTTCAAGATGTCTGCTAAAGTCTAAAAGACGTCTATAGGCGTTTTTCAACATCGTTATTCAGGAAACCGTACGCCTTTAAGACGTCTTTTAAACGCTTTGTAGACGTCTTATAGACATCTTTAAGAGGTCGTGAAGCGTTTCAAAGACGTCCATTTCAGACTTTCACAACCCCTCAAAGACGTGTTCGCAAGGACTTGATTAGGTCTAACGCAGCTCTTTAAAATACGTAGTTAAGATGTCTGTAACTTAATAAAAATTAATGAAAAAAACTTAATAAAAATTCATTTCATTTATTTAATTACACTTAATTTTAATTATTGAAGAGCTATACTTATATATAATGTTAAATTATGTTAATGATATACAGTCGGGGACAAAATTAAGTGGACAGCTAGTGGAAATGGTTATCAGGGAACTTTGGTCAAACTAGTACTATTGTTATAAACTTACATTTATTTATTGTATAGGTATTTATTGTGCATACATTATTTCTGTAGATGTAATTTTTTTTTAATGAATAGGTCAGCAAATTGTAGAGGGACAAAAGTAAGTGAACACATAATAAAATACATAATAAAGTTAATACTTGGAATTGCCGCCTTTTACTGGAATTACTGCTTACAAACGTCTTGGAATACTGTTTATTACATTTTCAATATAATCTTTACTAATATTTTCGATTGCTGACTGTAAACTTTTGAAAAAATCGATCTTATTATTTCGCTTATCCAATGGAATTTTCGCGTGCAATAAACTCCATAAGTTCTCTATAGGATTCAAGTCGGGGCTCTCTGTCGGCCATTCAAGCAATTTAATATTGGAGTACTCCAAAATTTCTCAGTTTTCGTAACAGTGTGTTTGGAGTCATTGTCCTGTTGGAAACGAAATCCTTCATGGATACCCATTTTTAATACTGCTTCTTCTAAATTTTCATTTAATATATCAATAAACTTATCCGCATTCGTGATTCCGTCAATTTGTGCTAACGTACCAAACCCTTGCCAGGAATGATCCGTTGCCAATTTAAATCGTTAGCTTTAGCTTTTGCTAAAAAATATGTGAATGTGCCACTATCATTCTGAAAAAATATAATATGGAGGGATGAAAATAAATTTGAGTTGCGCCAACTAAAAAAGAAACCGCAAGTCTGAAGAAAAAAATGAAATATAAGAAATCACTTATTACGCCAACGGTTCTTTTGGCGACGGATCATTGATGATGCGAGGGGTGCTTTTCTTGGCATGGGATTGGTACGTCAGCACGAATTGACGGAATCACGAATGCAGATAAGCATACTCATATACTAAATGAAAATTTAGAAGGGGCAGTATTAAAAATGGGTCTCGACGAAGGATTTGGTTCCCCACAGGACAATGACCCCAAACACACTGTTACGAAAAGTGAGAAATTTTTTGAGGAGTCCAATATTAAATTGCTTGAATGGCCGACAGAGAGCCCCGACTTGAATCCTATAGAAAACTTATGGAGTTGACTGCACGCGAAAGTTCCATTGGATCAGCGAAATAATAAGATCGATTTTTTCAAAAGTTTACAGCCAGCAATCGAAAATATTAGTAAAGATTATACTGAAAATGCAATAAACAGTATTCCAAGACGTTTGTACGCAGTAATTCAAGTAAAAAGCGGCAATACCAAGTATTAATTTTATAATGTATTTTATTTAGTATGTATTTTATTATGTGTCCACTTACTTTTGTCCCTCTGCAATTTGGTGACCTATTATTATCGTTATCGTCATCAACATTAAAACTTCTTAGAAATTGCTGCTTTTCTGTCAGCAGCTCTTTTGAGCCAGACCTGTATGTTCGATTCCGTCTCCTTTCGGGAAGTGTGAATTTTTGCCTTCTCTGCAGCAACTTAATAACAAGAATTTTGATAAAACATTATTACAGTGAATTCTCCAGTAATCAATATTAGCCACAGTAAAATAAGGGTAATACTTACCGATTATAAGCCTGGCCAGTTGTAACATATTAAACGGTTGCTTCCCTTTCCTCCCCAGCCAACTATATTGTAAAGCAATATCATTACTCATTATTGCCGATAATGTTCGTTTTGTGAAGTCATATCCATTGGAGCCGCCAAATTTGGCTAATTCGTTAACCTGCAATATAAAAATTATTTAACACTGACAAAAGAAGTATAATTTCGTTTCAGATATATAGCGAAAGCGAATTTTGAAAAAATTTGAAACTTTGCATTATTTCTGCATACAAAATATATATAATTACAAAGATGGTATTTTACTTACTCCATTGTCAAAATGGCGTTCATTTTTTAAAATTTCCTCAAACTGATGAACATCTTCCAAACTAGTCAGCGGAAATGTAATCTTATATTTCAGGAAAAGTGATGTGTTTTCTCCATTTATTTCCGCCCGTTCGCTCCGTAAGTCTGCGATACAACTTTTCATCTCCCCCGTAAAGCTATCCATTCTCTCTGTCATTCGTTTCAACTCTTCTAGCGAGTCCGTCACGAGCGCTCGAAGCATGTGCATCTGAGTCATGAGAGTCTCCACGTTTTTCCCCTGTAGCGCGCACCCGCTGCACGAAGGGCGTGCGTGTAACAAATCCCCAAAATGCCTTTTCTTTTTTTTTCTTTTCTTAATAAACCTAATTAGTAACTATTATAATACTTATATTCTTATTATTCTTACTTTTATAAACCATGTTAGCATTAATATTAATATTACCTCAGAGTACCGCGAGACGCGAGTGCAATGAAAAAGAGAATCGAGTGTTGAGGAGTGGGGAAAATTGAACGCATGCGCGATCCTCAGTCGATCGGCGGATCGGCGAGAGTAAGGATCGGAAGCAGAGAAGTGTGCAGAGCAATGAGTGGGAGAAACGAGCGTTCTACGCGCGCCTGCGCATTAGTCAGTCGCTTTGTAGGCCGACTGGAGAACGGACCATGCGAGCGCGGAATTGTCAATGCGTAATAGTCGAGCTCCATTCCTATTGGTGCGCTCCCAGTATCCAGAATATGTATAAATACGGGCACGATAGCCCTGAGAGGATTCATTCGACTCCAAGCAATTAATGCTATTAACTCGATACAATTCATTCAAAGGCATACGAGGATCATTTAAGGCAAATAGCCGATCCCAACGTAAACAAATGCTCTAACTTTGGAAGCCGCTTTGTAGGCCCCTTAGTTTGAAGAAGCAAAGGTGTTAATTATCATTCTCAGGTTAGTAATATTACTCCTGAGCAACGTGGGAGGAAGATTATTCCAAGTGGCAAAATCTGCCCTTGACGAAACGGAGAAACAATTAAGAACGAATCTCAACTTAAACATATTCAAATCCTAAATCCTAAGTTATTACATAATTCCAAAATCTTTCTACATCGACCAAAAGAGTCACTATCTATAAGCTAATTCCTAGATCCATAAGCTAATTCCTTCAATCGACTAAGACGTCGCTATTAGTTATTTAAGTTATATTACTCTAAATCGATCGATCGAACGGGCGTTCTTTTGTACCGACCAAGAGTCGCAACCCAAGACCACAGACCAGGTATAGAATAGACCTATCACCCAATGTAATTTTCTGTCACCGGTTTGGGGGGTCCTAGGACCCCCTTACTATTTTAGTGTCGCATGCAACGTTACCGGTGAAGTCCCGAAACAGATTGTAACGCTACGCGTGGTAGGAATTAGAATTCAGCACGGGTAAAACTAGGTCATTTTTTGAGAGTCGAAGCCCGCGATTTACAAATGTTTCTGTTAGAGTAACAAGTTAAAGATCGGCTTATGAACATATTCCGTTAAACGGAAGAGAAAGGAGAATCAAAATAAAACGATATCACATTCGCCTTTTAACCTTGTTGTCCTATTCGGGTTTATTTAACGCAAAACAAATTTTATTCGCTCGCAATAACGTAATTTGTAAAAAGAGTGTTTAATGTTTTTTTTTTTAAAAGCACCTGTTGCTGAACCCCACCCATACATCATGTGTTTGCGCATACATTATGATGGTCTATACAATATCATACAGACATGTAGTAATAACAATAATAATTAATAATAATATCCTTCTACCGTATAATATTATTTAAGAGTAACATATCAAACCCGTACACACCGATATGGTGCAACTTTGCAAGTCTGTAGAGTAGCCAAAAATATTTGATACATATTTTTTGAAAAGGGAATTCATTCTCCTCCATAGCTATACGAAAAATTTATTCGTTTAAACTATATACTAACAATTAACATTTATTTGTCCATTTTTCTGGCAAAAAGTTAACTGATGTTTCAGTAAGTTTATACAGTATGTCCGATTTGTTCGTATACACGCTATTCTTTTTCTAACTATTGAAATAGCAAAAAAATGTTTCATATTAAAGTTTTTTTTTATTTGATGGAGGAAACTGAATAGAATATTAGGATTTACGTTTGAACTATTATTTACAGAGATTTCAATATCATCGTAATTTTTTTTTAAATGGAACTATTGTATATTTTTTGTTATGCATTTCAAAACGCGCTCAACGATGTGTATGGAGCGCATGTTTGAACAATAATTTATCCGGATATCTTTATGAACATTGGTGGCAAATTTCAAGTAAATTATGGACCAGTATAACAAATGCGGATATTTTTGATTTTTTACTTTTAGCCGTATAATAACTATTATTATATGCGTAGTTTACTCCTATCCTGTACAAAATCGCGTCTTCGAGAATATGTCGTCGAAGATGGTATAAATTATTATGATGTTTTGGGTAATTGCACTGTGGCATACGGCGCTAAGATGTCCTCTGAATAGCCAGCATAGGTACACTAGGTCTAAATGTGGCGCGGTACTAATCCCCGCAATAACAGGTATAGAAGGTCTACAGGATCATCCGTTAAAACTGGAACCTACGCGCGCGGGAACAGACGAAAATGTCAACACCGCCTCACGGACGCAGTCCACTACAATCATTCACTAGCCCCGCGTTCGGAGGGTTTCCAGCGACCGCTGGATGCCCGAGCTTCGAAAATTTTAGGATGGTCTCTTTCAAATTAACGTCGCAAAGAGCTATTTGAAATTTCCCGGCCCGGGTTGAAGAATTTGGGGCCTTTTTCGTATAACTTGTGAACAATAAAAGATATCGGAATGCAATTTGCGCCGAAACATGAGGAAAAATTATTCCCTGCTAATGATGGATAATTTAAAATATTTTACGTTTACTTATTTTTTCTTTTATCAATTTTTTAACCATAATATTGTTGTGAAAAGCTTTTGCAAACTGTTTATTTGATACTGTATTTAATGTTCTTTTTAAAATTCATGGTGTTGATAAACAATAGGCTACTTACAAGGAGAGTATTTTAGGTGTCCGCCTCCGATCATTTTGATTTTTGGATATGTTATAGAGGACCGAAAAATAAGAAATACGTGTTTTTTTATTTTTCCCCGTTTTCATATTTGGGGGGTGAAAACTGCGTTCAAAGTTAGGGTTAAAAACTCATTTTTGTGGAATATCTCGAGAACTATTAGAGATAGGGGAATAGTGTCAATGGACGAATTTTGTGTCTTTGAATGCGAAATATGACTGACTCACCAGATTTTCAAAAAGTCCACAAAAATGATTTTTCACCCCTAACTTTGAACGCAGTTTTCACCCCCCAAATATGAAAACGGAGAAAAATAAAAAAACACGTATTTCTTATTTTTCGGTCCTCTATAACATATCCAAAAATCAAAATGATCGGAGGCGGACACGTAAAATACTCTACTTGTTGGTTGTTTCTGTATCATTATACTTTCATAAATTGAGAAATTAAATTTTTATTCAATTATATGTTAATTCTGCAAACCTCAGAATCAATTGTCCTGTTTTTTTTTATAATTTTATGCTTAATGCAGTGCATGCATAGATCAGACGTATCGGGTAACTAATGGGACGTGTCTTTGATTGTAGCGGTGTTGAATTTTTTTCTACAATTTTTGTATCTGAATGTTTTAACCTTTTAGCTACTCAACGCCACGACTATAGCGGGTTCCGCTAATGTCATTTTTTGGATGCGCCATTATTATGGCTTTTACACGCAGGTGGCGAAAAATCTCTCCGTACAGGGGTATAGCGCCGCGGTCAACCCTGTCGTAGCTAAAAAATTTTAAATTTAGACGGGTACGAGACCAGTCGACATTGTTTTCAAACCTCATTACAGTAATCTGGGGTGCGAGTGGTAAACCGATCATAAAAGCGGAGCGCTCGGCTCGCTTACCTGGGCCGAAAAATTCCGCACAGCTCTTTGCGACGTTAATTTGAAAAGGCCCATCCTAAAATTTTCGAAGCTCGGTCATCACCGCTGTCCAGCGGTCGCTGGAAACCCTCCGAACGCCGGGCCGGTGAATGGTTGTAGTGGACTGCGTCCGTGAGGCGGTGTTGACATTTTCGTTTATTCGCGCGCACGTAGGTTGCAGTTTTAACGGATGTTCGTGTATAAATGTTTGCAAAGAATCACGTGAAGCGGCACGCGTTTCAACTGCATTATTGACAGAAGCGCGCTTTTCGCTCAACCCGGGGATCCCTGTAATTCTAATGTTGTATTTATAATTAAAAATACCCCAATTTGCCCCACCATCGGTTGAGGGTCTTTTGTTGGTGCGCTGTTTCACGCATTCTCGGTTTCTCCTTTGTTACGACCCTGATGGGTTCTTAGGTGTATAAGCGTTCGAACGACGCGGCTCGGGTGCCAAAAACTACGAATATAAATTTTACAAAAACGTATCAATTCATTATTTTCAATGATTTTTACGTGTCGTAGGATGGGCACAGTCTATTTGGACACGCGCGGACTGCAGAGATTTGCGGGAATGTCAGTAACAGCGTCAATTTTTAATATTTTTCGGCGTACGACACGTGAAAATGTTAGTTAAGTGTTCCACTACACGTAAAATACTAACAATCAATGTCATCTTGCAATTTATAGCTTGTATAAGCTCTGAGAAGTACCATATTTTGGCGTTTGAGTCGTTGACAACCGAGCTAAAGCGTAGCGTAGCGAAAGCCCGCCCTCTATGTCAAATTCTCACTCTAAACGAGTCACACGTATACAAGCACGCACACACCTTTTAAAATTTCAACACATTTCAGTGTAGTTGCTGAGTTGGACGCTGTTCATGAACAGAGGCCGCTGAATTCAGTCCTGAAATTATGGGTCGGTAACACAGTTTGGGTGGTGACACGAACATCCATAAGGTGATAGGTCTATTCTATACCTCGTCTGTGCCAAGACGATCAACTATATTCTTTTGTACCGACCGAGAGTCGCAACATAATTATCCTAATTTCTTTAATATTATTAAGCGTTAATTCTTTTTTGTTTGTATAATTTAGAAGTGTTTTATTGAATAAACACTATTAAGATTAATTCTGGTTCTTGAATTTTAATTCTTTATCGCACGCCACTCGAACCAATCCCGAAATCCTGTGAAGCGCGTTACGCCACGCGTGGAAACGTTACATGCGTGTACATCTTCTGTAAAATATTAATAACATTTCATATTTGTTCAGAGTACCTATTCGTGTTAAAGAATATTTCCGCGTATAATATCCTCATACAAATATATTAATTGAAGGGTCGGATGCAATCAGGGGACTAGCGCTTAAAAATTGGAAAAATTATTGTCCAAAAGCTAAGAAAGATTAGAAAATTAAATGTTATTAAACTAAATTTTTAAAAATATAGTGTTGTAAAGCTCGTCACGACACACATTTCTTCTATTTACAGTTTGTTTATCCAATCTCATAAAAGTCTCATAACGATCCCTTAATATTTACTCAAGTTTCGCAATTTACGTTTAAAGAAATAATGATTTTGGACGACGAAAAAAATTTTTGTTTATAATTTTTTGCTCGAATAGTAATGATTGAATAAACAAACTGTAAATAGAAAAATGTGTGTCGTGACGAGCTTTACAACACTATATTTTTTAAAATTCAGTTTAATAACATTTAATTTTCCAATCTTTCTTAGCGTTTGAACAATAATATTTCCCATTTTCGAGCGTTAGTCCGCTGATTGCATCCGACCCTTCAACTTACCAATAGCGATGTGTGTCTTCTCTCTAACTTCATTTTCCTTGTCCTTATCTTCACGTTGTATATTAATACTAAAAATTATTTTTGTCAAATAGATACTAAGTAAATAAAAAAAGTAAATAAATACTTTCAGGTGTTGAAACTTTATAGAGCATATTTCCCCTTTGTAGTCACCCACCGAATTTTTCCATTTTTATAATTTTCGGCGCCTTCGGTAAATGAATTTCCTCCTCCGACTCCGAATTGCTAGAAGAAACATATTTCCGGATTCTTTTTCGTTTCCCGGTCACCTCCTTATCTGATTGCAGGTCACTTGTCTCTTCCGCCTCTCGGGCCTTCGTTCGCGCTTTTGCGTAATCATCTGAAAGTCCATATTAGTAAGTAATTGAATTGCATATTTATCCTCTATAGTAATTACAACCTACCAAAAATGGCATTCGCGAAAATAGAGATTTCGTATTTCGTCCAGGCGGGGTTGACCGGCACACACTTTTTCAGAGCGGTGGCGAGTCGTGGGAAGTGCGGCGTAGGCCAGAAACAAAAATTGTCCTCTATAGCCTCGTGGCCACTAGCAATAAACTTGCGACATTTATTGCGAGAGTTGATGTCAGCGCTGTGTAAACACGCCTGAGAGTAACTCTAGCAAGTTCGGCTTGCTTGCGACAGTTGATCTCAGCAAGTGAATTCTGTCATAGTGTAGACACCCGATAATCTTCTCTCAGAGAGAAAGATTTTACTTCCAAACGAACTGGAAATTTTTTGCGAGAGTAGAAAGCAAGCAGGTGGACCATAGTATTCGATTTCGAATCTACGTGCACGCCAGCATTTTTGTATCACTTTTAATAATGTTTGGTCTAACTAATACTAAATTCTAGTTTGCTGGACCGACATCTTAGTAGATATTTGACGTATAAATATTTGCTGTCAACTCTCAGGTGTAATTCTGCAGACACGCGTGACATATCTTGCACAAGACTTCTCTCGCAACTTCTTGCAGGTAGTGACTTCTGAAAAATAAAAGTGAAAACACCCGATAATCTTCTCTCAGAGAGAAAGATTTTACTTCCAAACGAACTGGAAATTTTTAGCGAGAGTCGAGAGTAGAAACAAGCAGGTGGGCCATCATGGAAAACTGACATGCAGATGATTTCAGGTGTTCGCCTCCGTTTGCTTTGGTTTTCGGTTATGCATTAAAGGATCGAAAAATAGCAAATACGTGTTTTTTTATTTTGACCGTTTGCATATTTAGGGGGTGAAAAACTCACCCTTCAAAGCTCATAAGAAGAGGTACAAAAATTCCAATTGTTAGTTTAAATAATATTATAACATTGTGTTGAATAAAACATGATATAAAACTTCATACAGTATTTCCTCGCTGAGGGGTCGCTGATCGGGACCGGCATTGAGCCTGTATCGTGAACGGAGCCCTAATTCCGAGTGTTTGTTTCTGGCTTCTTTCTGGCCGAAGGGGGGAGCGAGATGGAACGCTTTGCGTGCGCGACGGGCCCGAGTGCTCAGATGAAATCGTGACTGCTCGACGTATGCGCGCCACGGTCAGATAGCCAGGCACGGCACGAGCCTTTTTTTGCGCCCTAGGCGAACTTGTCAAATTGCGCCCTTTATTTTATTACATTTATTTGAGATTATTGATGACCTTACGCTGAATTTTTATTCGTAGTTTAAAACAGTTGCAGTACAATTTGTAATATTTCATTTATAAGTTTATTTTCAACAATGTCAACAATGAAAATACCATTTTGCGCCCCTTGTCAACCTTACGCCCTGGGCAGTGGCCTAATTTTTCACAGTAAAGTCATAAATAATCTCAAATAAATGTATTATAATAAAGGGCGCAGTTTGACACGTTCGCCTAGGGCGCAAAAAAGACTTGAGCCGGGCCTGCCTCAAGCTTTCGCAGAAACTGTTTTCGTGTTCACGGTGAGTGCTCACGACCATCGCGCACGCCTGTCGCGCACGCAAAGGACGGAGTGTCATGCGTCAGAAGGAGGGAGCGAGACAAAATATCAACGCGTCGTCTGTCTCGTACCGTCCTCGTTCGCTTTCAGTGTCCCTCACTCGCTCTTGTTCCATCTCGCTCTCACCTTCGCCGGACACGAGTGAGACAGAAGTGGTGGGGATAGCGAAAAGTCCATATCGTGTACGCCAAATCGAGCCCTCAGCGAGGGAGTACTGTATTAGTTTCCTAGAAACAATATAAAACAATACATAGTGGAAAACATATTTTCTGAAAATTTCTAAAAATTGATCAGGGGACTGGATACGATTTTGAAAAACTCACATTTCAAAACAAAAATTTGTTCTACGTCTAATAGTTCTCGAGATATTTCAGAAAATATGTTTTCGACTACAACTTTAGGGGCTGCTTTCACCCCTTCAACATGGTCGATGATTGCCGACAACACAAAAGACGAGTCAAATGTTTTTCCGTATTTTGCAAAACTGCGAAATCTCATTAAAATCGACGTGTGCGGACTCGAAATGTTCCCTTGTTAGTATAATGCGTAATTTCTTATCGGAACATGGGCAAAAGTTTATCAAAATAAAAATCCCAAATAACGAACAAAAGATAAATAATTTTTATTCGTTATTCGAATAATCGAAGTTATCATTATTCGAAGAGCACCGAATGAATAATTTTATTCAATGAGAATTTATTCGAGGAATAACGATAGTTTTTTATTCGAAGGTTTTATTTGAATAAATGCGTTTATAAATTTTTCATGCGTAGCATTTATCTTTTCGAAGCCTTCGAATAAAGCCACGAATAACTTTGTAAGATAACGCGTGCGTCAGTCACCATACAAGACCCCAAGTCGCCGCCGCCGGTCCTTTGTGTTCGGCGCTCGCCGCTCGGCCGGGCACACGTGTTTCAAAGGGCACCGCCAGCGCGCAGATTTCTGCCTACATTTAGGAAATTTTGCCCCACCTCCGAATCACCCCCCCCCCCCATGTCTTCGAATTTAACATAAATGACAAACCCGAGACGAGAGTCAGTTCACGAAAAGCGTTCGACCAAAACTGTTAACAAAATGCCGGGTAACAAAAGTTGGTTGGAAGAGGAAGTTTGATTTCCCAGTGGGTATTATATCCCGAATTGTGGAACGTTAAGAATGAAGTTTATAGAAATAGAAATAAAAAATAAAAGGCCTTAAGCCAATTGGCGACAAAATTTAATACATTGTGCAGTGAAATAAGCAGGAAATTACACAATTTAAGAACACAGTTCAACCAAGAGTTGAGAAAAACGGTGAACAAAAAAAGCGGCGCTGGAGCAGACACGACGTACGAGAGCTCATGGAAAAACTTCGCCGCCTTGAAATTTCTTTCGTGCGGTCATTCGAATCCGCCAACAATAGACAACTTGGTAAGTACTGTTTGTTTTTTTTATATATTAACAGCATGGGACTTTGGTTAAAAAAGACGGTAGAACTTTGGACAATTTATTTTATTATTTACAACACAAATAACAAGGGATGTTCGGTTACCCGAACACATCGATTTTTTGAAACCGTCCACGTGTGTAGAGGACCCGAATAGAAGTATCCGGCAATTATTCGTTCGTGCCCGTTTTCGGTTTTCAGGGTGAAAACATCCCTTAAAGGCTACTGCGTGATTTCCTACTTTCCTGTATATCTTGGAAACTGTAGTAGATATAGAAAAATTGTTATCAAGAAAATGTAATGGTTTTTTATGCTGTATAAAAGTATGTAATCGAATTGTTTAAAATTTGTAATTTAACACGAAAATGTTCCCCATCATAAGGTTTAAACAATTCGGTTACATAGTTTTATACAGCATAAAAAACCATTACATTTTCTTGATAACAATTTTTCTATATCTACTACAGTTTCCCGGATATACAGGAAAGTAGGAAATCACACAGTAGCCTCTAAGGCAGGGCTCTCCAAGGTCCCGCACGCGTGCGCTTGGGGTTCTCCCACTCTCGTCCGCGTTGTCAGGGATACCGCGCGACGCTAGCCGCGAAGACGCTAGCCCGGCTAGCCCGTCATGGCAGCCTTCGCAGCGTCGCGCGGTCTCCTTGACAACGGAAGGTACGCTGCGCCAGAGGAAGATTGGAAGGGGAAGCAGGCGCGTGAGGGGCCCCTACGCTGGAGAGCCCTGCTCTAAGGGATGTTTTCACCCTGAAGAACCGAAAACGGGCACGAACGAATAATTGCCGGATACTTCTATTCGGGTCCTCTACAAACCTGCATGGTTTCAAAAAATCGATGTGTTCGGGTAACCGAACATTCCTTGTAAGCAGTACATACACAGTCTTTAAATATTCTGATATTGCCAATGCACTTCCCCGTGTGGTGAAACAAAATAGTCTTTAAATTCGTCTCTAACATTTTTCGCATTAGTACTAAAATTATGAGCCGCCCCGCGCTGTAACTCTACTAAATTCGATTGTGGCATTTCTACGGTGCGCCATTCGCCGGCTTGTTCGTCAGTATCGAAACTACCTGCTGGTGCATATAATTGGCTTCTCCGCGACATTAAAAAATTGTGTAATACACATACTGCTGATACAATACAAGTAGCTTTTTCTGGGCCAAGTTCTATTGGCTTTCTTAATATACGAAATCGGTTTGCAATTATTCCGAATACATTTTCCACTATTCTTCTTGCCCTTGAAAGTCTATAATTGTATACCCGGTTGGGGACATCCTGTGCTCTAAACGGGTATGGTTTCATTAAATGTGGCTTCATGGCAAACGCATCATCAGCTACTACCACGTATGGTACTGGGTTTTCGCGTCCAGGTAAAGGCTCTGGAGACGGAAAGTTTAAGGTATTGTTTGCTAAAGCGGCGGATAAAGCACAATTATTGAAAACTCCCCCGTCTGACACTCGTCCATTGCATCCTATATCGATATATAGAAATTTATATGATGCGTCAGCCAAAGCCATTAATACGATGCTATTGAAGCCTTTATAGTTAAAATAATAACTGCCAGCATTAGGTGGTGCTTTTATCGATATGTGTTTGCCATCTAGGGCTCCTACACAATGTGGAAAATTCAAAAGTTCTTCAAACATCTTCGAATGTTTCAGCCAGTCCTCGGGTGTGTTTGGAGTCTGAAACATAAATTAATATTTAATATATAATAGTTTCGATGCTAAATATTTTTTTAGATTAAGGTAAAATAGTATTAGAAATTAATAATGTATTTCTTAATTTTAGGAAAACGACGGGGAAGCAATTATTGAAATTGAGGAGCAATCAGAAAATTGTGAATCAGCGGGAAATGGTGAGGAGAGATTGCATCCGCAGCCGAAGAAAAAGAAAAGGGGAAATGCAAAAGAAGATATTAATAAAAACGATCTAATAAAAAGGGCAGCCGCAGTGATGAGCAAACCAACGGACGAGTTCCAAATTTTTTGAGATTTTGTTGCAAGCGAATTGAGGAGCCTACAATTAACGGACATTCAACGCCAACTCAAACTAGCGATCCAGCGTGCCATCCTAGAGTTGGCCGAGATTGACGGGATAAGAACACATTCAAATGCGGATACAGTGAATTCGAACGTCTCAACTTCAGCCTCAACTCACCCTCCATTGTTGGAAACGGTATCCATTGCCGAATACTATTCCGAAATTGCACCAAATTCACCATCAGAACGTATGTACATATTTACATCTTTTGATTAAAGTTATTAAACTAGAACTCGCCTGCAAATATTTATTTTTTAGGACCCGAAACAGCGCTGCGCAACATTCCGGAACAATCCTGGCAATTGTGCACACCGGAATCCGAAACAGATACATTAATGAATGATACGAATCACCTGCAGCAATTGTAAATGAATGTTATTGTATAACTCTATTCGACAAAATCTAACTTTTTTTCGGGCTTGTAACATTCAATAGCCGTTACTTATAGCTTTTTGTGCGCTGAAAACGAATCCGCAAACTGTTTGTCGCGATCACCCTCAATTTTAGAGAAATTCGATTTTAAAAAAAATGCAGATTTTCAACTTTGAACTTTTTTTGTGTTCAAACAGTGATAGTTATTCGGTTGCTTGTTCCGTCAAATTATTCTATGAACTCTTCCGAATACAACGATATAACTCATTATTGCATTATGAACATTTAAATATTGTTGCGTCGGGGCGTTTCTACCGCCGGCCACCCCGAAGCAACGGGCAGAATAAAGACACGGGTACACACACTACACGACCGGTTGCTTTATTCATAATACATGTAGGCGTCCCGATTATAGTACGCGTACGTCCTAACGCCAGGACGTACGGTAACCGACTCCTTTCTTGTCGGCCTCCTGATCGTCCTCTTGACGGAGGCCGACCTTCTGTTGTCTTCCGCTGCGAGCACCAGTAGGCTATGCACGGGCCTATACCCGGTGCTCGCAACACTACTCCCCCCCTCTCGAAAAGCGGTCGTCCCGACCGCGTTGCCTCCTCTTCGGAATCTTCGTACCCTGGTCTGAAGAAGGGGTCGTTTTGGTTGAGTGGTCTCTTCAGACCGCCGCCTCGACATTCGTCTTCACGCCCCGAGGGAAAACCACCAAAAACCTGGGGCAAGGCGTGGGTACACGGGGCGGGTCTCCGGTCCCTTCCATTCCAAGATCCATTATGTCCGATTTTGGTCCAACGTCGACTCCACTGCAATCCCTCGGTAGAAGCCTCCAGCGATGAAACATCCTGGTCTCGTCGGACGTCCTCTGGAACTCCAACGACGCTTCCGTGCTCGTCCGTGGGCCCTGCGTTCCTCATCCATGCAGCTTCCGGAACCCGTTGATCCGCGAACTGCTGCTGAGCGTTGCATCCGGACTCCCGCGTTGCCTTGTTCGCAGGCAGTCCCACGACGTTTCTGCAACACCGCTCCCGTTCGTAGTAGCCTCCTCCAGAAGTCAGCGTGTGTCTCCTTCGTGTGGGCTCCTCGCCGGGCGTTTCAGCTCCTTATCCCGCGACGTCTTCACCCTGGAACGTCCTACGCGGCGCCACCACCCCGATGCTGCATCCTGTTTTCGGCTGCCTGTCGAAGCCTTGGCCCCGGACAGCTCCTTCCTCCGGAAGTTCGTCCCCGACGTCCTTGCGGTGGTCCTCCTCGAAACTCCAATCCGCGGTCCGGATCATGTAAGAGAGAAGAAGAGGCATTAACATTCTCTTACATACGAGAGAATCCGTTGGAGCCGAGCAGACCGAGAAGTCAGAAAGGTGGAACAAGCACGGAAGCAGAGGGTCACTGCTAGACATAACCGGCCGATCCCCCAGTCCACTCCCCGCGCCCCTCAGCTCGAAGTGCCTTCTTCCTGGTCCTCGGGGCTCCGTCTCTGCGATGGCCCCTGGTGCTGTTCCAGGGGATCTTCCGGTGCGTCCGGGCAATCGCTCCCGTCTCCGCGACATCCCCTCCAGCCGATCCAAGCACCGCCTGTCCGCCTGGTGGTTGGGGATGCCATTTCCCGTCTGCTGTCCACCCACTCCTACTATACCTGGGAGCCCGCCCGAACCTCCATCCCGGCTATGCCAGGGGCAGGCGGAGCTCCTCCAGGGGGCTAGCGGGCAGCTTCCACGTATGTCCGCACGCCCGCTGCGGACTGCCACGCTATTGCGGCACATTCGGGGGAGTCGAGAGCGCATATCCCGGACGCGGTGGCAGGCCCCCGACACCTTGTCCCTCGTCGTGGGGTTTCGCGAACCTGTAACAGAGTAAAGGGACGGGGGCTGGACTGCGTACGCAGCCCAGACCACCAGATTAGCTTAAAACTAATCTTACAACTTTCCGTTCAGCTCTCCCTTGGCCATCTTTCCTCGCGGGGAAAGTCACTTGGCGTCTACAGGAAACCTTCCTCGAGCAAGAGACTTCTTTCTGTCAACGAACGGTCCATCCCGACTAAACGTCTCAACTCTTCGGGACTCCGTCCCTCGGGTTTTGGCGATCCTACGACGGTGTTCGACCTCGAACTCCCTCCGTCGTGACTTCGCACTCGGCCACTCTGCGACGATGTTCGCTCTCGAACTCCCTTCGTCGCAGCACAGCAACTTCGCGCACTCCAGGCGCCTCTGCGTTGCTTCGGTGGTGTCGCACTCCTGGGGACGCCGCTCGCCAGCAACACGACTGCATGGACCCCCGGTCGTCACCCAGAGCCGTACACCCACCCTCAGTGTGGTCCGTGTACTCCCGGACGTCCCTGCGTCTCCGCCGAAGTCGCACCTCCACCACCAACACTCCGACGCTCCCTCTATAGCGTCCTACCAGGCCTCTTCTGATGACGATTCCCCGAGCCTGACGAGCCCCTCGATTCTCCTTGCAGCTCCAAGTTGAATCGGCATTGTTGAGTGTTGTATCCGGATGGCGTTCGGCGACTCACGTCATTCCCACGGAAGACCGTTCTCTCCGTCACAGGAGAATCCGAAACGTCAATGTCAAACGTCAAAGTCGCTCGATACTCGCGAAGGATCCAACTTCAGTTCATGCTGTCATTTCGCGTTTCTCTCGTCGCGTTTGTCGATAATCGTTTTCTATGTTATACAATGAGACCGATACAACCAGAATTCAGGTTCTTGTTCGTAGGTCGGCTTCTCGAGCTTCCAGAGCCGACCCAGCAATGGTCTCCTCCTTTGCAGCAGCTTCGTCGCCTAATCCTAGGAGCTACTCGGATGTCGGCGGTTTTCGACCGCCGTCGCCATTTCCTGCGTTTCCGTTTATCCCTCGATGTCGGCGGGCCTCGACCGCCGTCGTTGTTCCTGTCAGTCCCTCGCTGGTCAGCTGCTTTCCGGGATGTTGAATCCGGTTCTATCCTCCCAACATTGTTTCTCGCGTCGAACGCAACGGCTCCTTGCGTATCGCACGCAACAGCTCCTTGCGTATCTTCGGGATCCGCGGCTACGGATCCCACTTCTGACACCAGTGTTGCGTCGGGGCGTTTCTACCGCCGGCCACCCCGACGCAACGGGCAGAATAAAGACACGGGTACACACACTACACGACCGGTTGCTTTATTCGTAATACATGTAGGCGTCCCGATTATAGTACGCGTACGTCCTAACGCCAGGACGTACGGTAACCGACTCCTTTCTTGTCGGCCTCCTGATCGTCCTCTTGACGGAGGCCGACCTTCTGTTGTCTTCCGCTGCGAGCACCAGTAGGCTATGCACGGGCCTATACCCGGTGCTCGCAACAATATGTTTAAACAATGCAACAAAAATTGGTGCATTTCGGGTGTCCTTTTTCCTTTGATCATTGTTTAAACATATTTGAATGTTCATAATTCAATAATGACTTATGTCGTTATGTTCGCATGGGCTCATAGAGTAATTTGTACGGAACAAGCTACCGAATAACTATCACTGTTTGAACACAAAAGATGTTCAAAGTTGAAAATTTGCAGTTTTTTTTTCAAAATCGAATTTCTCCGAAAACTGAGGGTGATCGCGACAAACGGTTTGTGGATTCGTTTTCAGGGCACAAAAATCTATAAGTAACGGCTATTGAATGTTACAAATCCAGATGTTGTAATCATATCCAAACAAATAAATACATTTTTATATTGTATAAAATGTTCTTACCTGTTGCTAAAAACCTCAATGTCACACATAGGCGTTCACCCGCCGTAATAGCACAACGCATTTTTGTGTCAGTTTTACTGATGCTCGGTCCAACTAATTCTAACAAATACTGAAAATCTTCTGCTGTCATTCGCAAGAAATTGTCCAGTTGCCGAGGATCTTCCGTTCTTAATTCGGACAACAGTGATTTATAAATTCCCAGATCACATCTTCTTAAAATCCAATCTCTCGTCCAAATTCTTTTTTTCTTTTTTTGTTTTGTTAACAAAAGTAACACTGTACATGCAGCAGCATATCTTGCTTGTTGTACTGACATTTTTATACACACTAATAGACAATACTACGTATTCACTAGTTGATTTCGACTGTCAGGGCTCAGGAGTAACACTGTAGTGTAAACACTCATGCAAGTTTCTTGCGCAATAAATGTCGCATGTTTATTGCTAGTGGCCACGAGGCTTTAAGGTAGGTGTCCACTTGAGAGTAAAACTCGCGCGAGAAGCTCTCGAGAGCTTTTCTCGCAAGTGGACACAACGTCCGAAAGTGACTGTCGGAAAGCAACGTTCAACTCTCAGACAGCTGACGCGTTGCAACTTGCTCTCGAGTGGATGCATAGTAATATTACTATCCAACAGTTGCTTCCGAAATACGAACCAGGTTCGTATTCTGCGAGTACTGTCGCGAGAGTAGGTCTGGAACTACTGTGGATTCTACTGTGGAAGTATTGCGCATATCTTTCACAAAAGATTGAAAGATATCAAGGGAGATGTGTTTTCAGCGTACATCCTTCACTAATTTGACTTGCTCTACATTGCAAGCAGTCCTCTATAATTTTCTTAATTCTTAATGCTATGTCTATTCACAAATTTTGCCGATTTATATTATTTGACAAATTTTCAGAAACTTGTGCGAAAGAAGATGCTTCATTTCTATCCAAGCCTGTGCGTCCCCTTCATTTCTATCCAGGCCTGTGCGTCCCTGTTCGCGATTAGGTGAAACTCGCGCGCCGGTTTTTGAGGTTAGATTGGTAGAGTGAGAGTCAAAGTATGGCACAGTTGAAAGGTATATGCGTCGTTTATTTAAAATCGAAATAGATGAGCATGAGACGCGTGACGATCGTTCTTTCGACCACCGTAACGCACACGGTGAGCTTCGCATGTGCTCTTGCACGCTACACGTGCTGCACGCGCAACAAAGAGCAAACGCAGAGTCGATAATGAGAAAAGTCCTTAAGCTTGAGCACGGTTGAGAAAGATTGCGTTTAAAACCTGAGATGAGCTTGAAGCGGAACTCAATTACACCTTTTCAATAACAATGAGAAGCACGCGCGATGCGTCCGTTCGCAAATACTATCTGAACGAGAGTGTCCAATGGCCCGAAGCCCGCTTCCGCCTTGGTGTCTTCCAGAAGCTTCTGGAAGACGCGCCAAGCGGAAGTGAGCTTTGATTGGGTGAGCGCGCGGACGGCTGGTCCGATTGGATGAGCGCGCCGACGGCCAGATCTGATTCGGCCATCGATCGTCGATCTGCCGTCGTGTTCCGCTGCCCGTGAGGTGCTGCGGTGAGATGAGAGCGGTGGTGATGGGAACTATTGCTCGAATCGCAAACATTCTCCCGCCATCAACAGCTTCCAGACGATGTTGATGATGAGCCTGAAACATTCAATGGTGCCAATTTTGCAATTGGTCTTTTTAGAACGGTGGTGGCGGTCTTGAGCGTTGCGACCCTGGTGAGCCCGTCCTTCCCTGGGTGAGTGGTGAGAACCCGAGCAAGTGGCCACTTGCTCGGTGGAACGCGCTCATCAGTGATGAGCACCAGGGAACCGATTTTGATGTCGTTGGACGGGTGGAGCCACTTTGAGATTGAGAGTTGACGTTGTAGATATTGTGATGACCATTGGGTCCAGAATCGCTGCGCCTTCTGTTGAATGAGCTGCCACCTCGTTGATGGTGAGATTGTTGAGTGGTCTGCTGATGGTTCGGGCAGCGTTGATAGTGGCCGATAGCTGTCCGATGAGGAAGTGAGCAGGGGTGAGTGGCGAGACATCTTCAGAGTCGTCGCTGAGTGGCTCTAGCGGTCGTGAGTTGAGCATCGCTTCAATCTGTGTGAGAAGAGTGCTAAATTCCTCGTAGGTGAGTACAGTATCACTTACGGTGCGCCTGAGGTGATGTTTGATCGATTTCACGACCGCCTCCCACTTTCCACCCATGTGAGGTGCGGCAGGGGGGTTGAAGAGCCATTTGGTGTTGTCATTGACAAAGAGCTGTGACACAGAGTGATGTTCCTTCGTGCCTTGAGTGAATAGCCTCTTGAGCGCGGCATCTGCACCAATGAAGTTGGTGCCGCAGTCAGAATGGAGTGATTGAGGTATTCCTCTCCTGGAGATGAATCTGCGGTACGTCGCGATGAATCCTTCTGTTGAGTAGTCAGTCACCAATTCTAGATGAGCTGCTGAGGTGGTGAGACAGGTGAAAACGCAAATCCAGCCTTTGTGAGTTTTGGAGCCTCGCCCCTTCCACGCTTTGAGTGAAATTGGTCCGGCGTAGTCCAGTCCAGTGCGGGTGAACGGCTGTGAGGGTGTGACTCGCGCAAGAGGTAGTTGGCCCATCAGCTGATGGGCACGGATCCCCCTTTGCCGAGCACACACCACACAGCGAAGAACGTGAGTTTTGACTGGAGCTCTGCCTCCGAGGATCCAATACCGTTGACGAATGTGAGAGAGCGTGAGCTGAGTCCCTCCATGAAGGGTGGTGTTGTGAGCATTATCTATGATCAGATGAGAGAGGCGTGAATTGCGAGGTAGAATCACAGGATGCTTACTTCCGTAATCCATGTGAGCGTTGTTGAGTCGGCCTCCAACTCGAATCACTCCTTGCTCATCGACAAACGCCGTGAGTCGATTGAAGGCGTGAGATGGTGGCAACTTGGAATTGAGACTGAGTGTTTTGAGCTCCTGGTTGAAGTAGAGAGCTTGCGTTGCCTTAATCCAGAAGATTCTAGCTCTCTCCAGGTCCTCTGGTGAGTGTGAGATGATTGGCAATGAGATCGGATCTCTTTAGCTTGTCAAGAATTCTGAAACAAACTGAGGTGATGCGAATGAGTTTGTTGAGAGAAGAATATCTGTAAATGAGATCCCAGTGATATTCGATCTTTTGAACGTTGAGTAGAGTTGAAACTCCCGGACGAGCCTCCTGTGCACTGGAGTCGTCCTTCAATTCTGGTTGAGATGGCCATGAGTCACTGGGCTGAGTGAGCCATGGTGGTCCCGTTCACCACAGCTTGTGTTGTTCAAGCTGAGATGTTGTCACGCCTCGAGAAGCGCAATCCGCTGGATTGGAGGTCCCTGGAACGTGTCTCCAGTGTGCATGTTGAGTGAGCTCTTGAATCTGGGAGACACAATTCCTCACATAGTCCTTCCAGCGTGATGCATGAGATTTGATCCATATAAGTGTCACTTGAGAGTCCGTCCACAGGTGAGTAGCAGCTACATTGAGCTTGAGAGTTGCTTGAACATATTTTGTGAGCTTTGCATGCATCAATGATGCCGTAAGCTCGAGCCTCGGGATGGTGAGCTTTTTGAGGGGTGCTACCTTTGTTTTGGAGCACACTAGTGTCGACACCTTGTGATTTGTGGACGGTGAAAGGACGGTAATATAAACTACCGCCGCCATGGCGAGTTGAGAAGCATCAGAGAAACCATGTAATTCCACTGTTGAGTAGCTGTAGGTGGTGAACCACCTAGGAACTGAGAGCCTGGCCAGGCATTGAAGATTTTCTCTGATGGTGAGCCATTTTGACGTGACCTGGGATGGCAGTGGATCATCCCAGCTGAGCTTGTGCAGCCATAATTCTTGTAAAAGCACCTTTGCTTGAATGATGACTGGTGACAAAAAGCCGAGCGGATCAAATATCTGAGCTACTTCTGAGAGAATGAGGCGTTTAGTGAATTTTGAGCTCATTGCCGGTTTGGCTGAGAATGAAAAGCTATCCTTGAGCACGTTCCAATGTAATCCGAGAACTTTGGTTTTGCAGTCGTCTAGTGAAAGTATTGAGCCGAGAGCTCTCTGAGTAGGGGAAATTGAATCAAGCAACGGAGGGTGAGTTGCATGCCATTTGGCAAGTGGAAAGCCTCCCGCGTTGCACAGGTCTTGTAACTGTTGAGCGATTTCAATGAGTTTCTCACCTGTGTCGGCTCCGCCGAATATGTCGTCGACGTATCTGGCTTGAGTGAGCGATGGCACTGCCAGTGGGAAGCGATGGCCTTCGTCTTCCACAAGTTGAAGTAGAGCCCTGACAGCCATGAATGGAGCAGCCTTCAATCCGTATGTGACGGTGGTGAGCTTGTATGGCACCTCCTTCTGATTGCCGTCGAACCACAGCACCCTTTGCAGGTCCTGATCGGCTTCATGCACCTGGACTTGACGATACATCTTCGTCACGTCCGTGGCAAATATGAATTTGTGCTGACGTATCCACAGCAGCACGTCGGTGACATTGAGCAGGAGATTTTTGCCGGTGTGCATGAGATCGTTGATTGAGTGTCCGGAGCCCGAGGGGCTTGAGCCATTGAAGACGACCCTGAGCTTTGTTGACTGGCTGTCGGGCTTGAGCACTCCATGGTGTGGCAAATAGAAAATGGAATGAGAATTAGGAGAGATTGATGGTGCTCTTACCATGTGCTGGAGATCTTTGTACTCGTTCATGAACCCTTCATAGAGTTCACGAAGTCCAGCATCCTTCTTGAGTCTGTTGCGTGTACGCATCAAGCATGCGTGAGCCGTGTTGTATGAATTGCCCAGGAGCCTTGGAGATAACTTGAGCGGGATGCGGACGATGTATCTGCCTGTTGAGTCACGCGAGTGAGTCGCTCGAAAGTGCTCCTCGCACTCCTCTTCTTCATGCGTGAGCTGAGTGGGGGTATCACCGGGAAGCTCTTCCTGAATCCAAAACCTCGTCAACAATTCTTGGAGATCATTGTTGCTATGCTGTACCACAGCAGAGTGATGAGATGTTGCAATCTGTGAATTGTGAATGGTGATTGGTCCAAGAATGAGCCACCCAAACATTGAAAATTGGGCAATCGGCATTGACGGGTCTGCCTTGATGAGGTTGGGTTTGATAATCTGTCCGTATGTGTCTGCGCCGATGACCATGTCAATAGGCCGTGGCGTGAGAAAGTCGGGATCAGCTAGCTTGAGGCCGTCGAGATGTGGCCACTCCTGACGAGGCGCTTCAACGGATGGCAAATTGGAGGTTAATGCCTTGAGTACATGAGCTTGAACATGTATCGTTGTCGAATCGTAATTCGAGCGCAGTGTGAGCAGTGCGATTCCTCTAGTTTGGAGAGAGCTGGCGCCTCCAAGGCCAGTGATTGAAATGGATGATTGCACACGTGGAATGTTGAGCTGGCTGATGACCTCCTCCTTAACAAAGGTGAGCTCGGAGCCTGAGTCGATGAGAAGCCTAACTGGAGAGAATGATACTGGAGTGATGAGCTGTGCGTTGGCCGTGGCCAAGAGTGACATGGTTGAGAACGATGTGCGAACAGCTTGCGGGTAACGTGGAAAACCCTTTGAGCGTGAGCTTTGAGATTGGTTTGTTGAGCTTGAGCGGGGTGCGACGACTGCACCAGTTTCTCATTGAGCAGGGCCTTGAGATGTGGATTGAGCTGGAGCGGAGGTTTGAGATGGCTGAGCTGCAGTCCCCCTCAAGTGCAGCATCGTATGATGCCGAGCCCCGCACGTCTTGCACTTGAGGAGAAACTTGCACACGTCGGTCTTGTGTCTCCCACAACAATTGCGACACAGCTCATACCTGGTTATGAATCTGCGCCTCGCTTCCACCGACATTTCGCGGAACTCCGGACACATCACCACGAAATGCGGTCCCTGGCAGCAATCGCACGGGTAATTGTTCGCTGAGAGGAAGAACTTTGAGCTGGTCTGCGAGTGTGTCGCTGCGTGAGAAGTAGCTGAGCGATGAGATGGGCGACTGGGTGCGGCAGAGGGAGGTTGAGCCTTCTTCTGTTGAGCTTGCTTTTGAGCGGCGCCCTCCAATTGCTCTAACGCGACGATTTTGTTGTCGATGAACGATTCCAACTGCTCGTACCTCGGATATGTGTTGGCTGAGCCCACCGAGGTCTCCCACGCCTCTCGTGTGTGCTTGTCTAAGCAGTTGGTAGCGAGGTGTACTAGAACACAGTTGAGCATGTCTACTGCCGCACCCAACGCCTTGAGAGTCTTAATCACCTCGGTGATGGACGAGCGCAGGTTGTCCAGAGCGGTTGAGCTGCGAGTCTGGATCGCTGGCAAACTGAACAACTTGTTCAGCTGCTCCTGGATGAGCACGCGCTTGTTTGAGAAGCGCTTAGTCAAGTACTCCCAGCAAGCTTGAAATGAGTCGCCAGTGAGCGGGTAGGCATTCACGTGCCTTGCTGGCTCGCCAGTCACACTAGAGCGTAGGTAGTGCAACCTGTCGATTTCCATAAGCTGCGTGTCCCTTATAATGAGTGATGTGAACAGCTCGCTGAATGCTGGCCAGTCCACGTAGCTGCCTGAGAAGGTCGGCAGCGCAATCTCGGGCAGCTTCGACGCTCGAGAAGATGGTTGAGCGGGTGAGACGGCGACCTTTGCTTGAGCAATGGCCTCCACGTCTTCACGAAGACGGTTGAGCCTGAGTTTCGTCCTTAGATGGAGCTGCCTCTCCTTAGTGACGAGCTCTGAGGTGAAATATTCGTGATCGAGGCACTTCACTGGCCAGGTGATTTCAAAATATGCGTGCTCCCTTATAAAGGCCTGATGGAGATCTTCGACGTGTGAGCTGAGCACGCGTACCTCGTCAAGAGATGTAGTGTGAGCGAGTGTGGGTATGTCTGATTGAAAATCATTGAGCGAGTTGAACCGACCCACCTGAGTCTTCGCCTTGATGAGAAGCTCCGCCGGAATGAGTGACGGTGAGGTGGCCCTCGTTTCCCTGCCATGTCTCGCGACGGCCGGTGCTGAGGTTCCAGACGCTTCATCTGGAATTGTGAGTGTGAGCACCGACGCCGTAGGCGTCGGCGTGGGTGTCGGCGTGGGCGACGTTGGCCTCGACGACGCCGATGAGGTGGACGTTTTATCTGGCATCTCTGAGCCTTGAGTGATGTGCGGGTGAGCGGGTGAGCGTGAGCACTGTCACTACACTTTGAATCACTTCACAATCCGGCTCGAAGGACCAAATGTTCGCGATTAGGTGAAACTCGCGCGCCGGTTTTTGAGGTTAGATTGGTAGAGTGAGAGTCAAAGTATGGCACAGTTGAAAGGTATATGCGTCGTTTATTTAAAATCGAAATAGATGAGCATGAGACGCGTGACGATCGTTCTTTCGACCACCGTAACGCACACGGTGAGCTTCGCATGTGCTCTTGCACGCTACACGTGCTGCACGCGCAACAAAGAGCAAACGCAGAGTCGATAATGAGAAAAGTCCTTGAGCTTGAGCACGGTTGAGAAAGATTGCGTTTAAAACCTGAGATGAGCTTGAAGCGGAACTCAATTACACCTTTTCAATAACAATGAGAAGCACGCGCGATGCGTCCGTTCGCAAATACTATCTGAACGAGAGTGTCCAATGGCCCGAAGCCCGCTTCCGCCTTGGTGTATTCCAGAAGCTTCTGGAAGACGCGCCAAGCGGAAGTGAGCTTTGATTGGGTGAGCGCGCGGACGGCTGGTCCGATTGGATGAGCGCGCCGACGGCCAGATCTGATTCGGCCATCGATCGTCGATCTGCCGTCGTGTTCCGCTGCCCGTGAGGTGCTGCGGTGAGATGAGAGCGGTGGTGATGGGAACTATTGCTCGAATCGCAAACAGTCCCCTTCATTTTTATCCAACCCTGCGCGTCCCCTTCATTTCTATTCAAGCCTGTGCTTTCGCACAAGTTTCTGGAAATTTGTCAATGTAAATCGACAAAATTTGTGAAAAGACATAGCATTAAGAATTAAGAAAATTATGGCGGACTGCTTGCAATGTAGAGCAAGTCACATTAGTGAAGAAAGTACGCTGAAAATACATCTCCCTTGATACCTTTCAATCTTTTGTGAAAGATATTCGCAATACTTCCACAGTAGAATCCACAGTAGTTCCAGACCTACTCTCGCGACAGCACTCGCAGAATACGAACCTGGTTCGTATTTCGGAAGCAACTGTCGGATAGTAATACAGGGTGTCCCAAAAATGCTGCGGTTCCTTAAAGGGGGTGATTCGGGGGGTGATTGCAAACAACTTTTTCCTTTGCGAAAATGCCCTCCGAGGTTTCGTTAACGAGATATTAATAAAAAGCACCGACCAATCAGAGCGCGAGCCTTCCGCTGGAGGTCCCGCGCTAGCGTGGCCGCGCGCCGGGCCGCGCTGCGACTACGAACAAGCAAGGCGGCATGCATCGAAGGAAATTGCGTAGAATGGCAAATGAAAAAGACGTAACGAAAAATCGAACCTTTTGCCATGGTTTGTTTGCCATTTAAAGTGAATAATGAATAAAGGATAAATGGATGAAAATCGCGTGTAACGTAAAAAGACGAATACACATTTTTTTTAGAAGATTCGAAAATAATAATTATTTGAAGTGGGAGGATAAGGAATACGTAAAATTCCTTGTGTTAATAACATATCCACGAAAAGGTAATGTAACAGGAAATTAACGAAAAGTGATTGTAGTTCGTTATTGTGATAAAAATCCGTAACTCAATAACGGCCAGCACTGTTGCTGATAACGAATAAGTCTGTTTAAAAAGCCCGAATAAATATTTTCGTACGAGAATTTTGAGAATTCCGGAAATACGCCATAGGTTGCGTTAAATTTAAAAATGAATGATCACCATTAAAGTAACTAAAACTCACCCTTGTCGAAAATTCACCTGCAACTTGAAAACTTGTGTCACTGGGTCACTGAACCGATCCTGGTCATCGATGGACGAGCCCAGTGCACAGCTGATCCCAGGTGTACGACACTACCCAAAGTTAAGGGTCGCAATGTCAGGTGCGTCCAGGTCAACGTTCCGAATATTCACTTCACTGCACGGCTACTAACACTGATCACTTAATTTACTTTTCATGGAACGTGTTGTTCCTACGTTATAAAAATTGGTGGAAATGAATTTTTACTTCGCGTTCGGAGCCGTGGGTAATCCCCGCGCAAATTCTCACGCTGCAGCACTTGCGTCCTTGTTGTTCGGGGGGTACACCCAGAACATCGCGTAATACTCTTGAGCAGAGAACATTTGTCTGCAACGTGATTGCTGACTGCTGACTGACAAGATTTTTTCCAAGCGACTTCTTCTACCCCCAAATAGTTTCTCTCGTTCCATTATGAGTTGACCCCCACCAGGCCAAGAGGCTTCAGGTAAAAAGAAGCCAGCACATTTTCGGAACACACGTGTTTTGCAGAAGTGCAACGAAAACTTTCACAAAAGCCCGCGCTCCGTCCTTCTACTGCCAATGTACCCATTGCTTCGAGATAGAAAACAGACACCACGTGTATCGGTTCGAAAGGGTCCGAAGGGAAGAGACGCAGAAAGTCTTCGAGTTGCTATAAAGAAGAAAATGCTTAAAATTGTTGTGATATATCATGCTCCACGATTTTATTTAAAGTGAAAAAACACCATCGCAATTGCAGTACAAGAAAATAATTATTTTTTAGTGACTTTAGCACTATATCGTTTAAGCAAACTGTTAAACTGTATACAGCAATAAAAGATATTTTTAAAAAAGTTTGAGCTGTGAAATGTAAATCCACAAACACTATAAACTAGAAAATAAAAAATATATAAAAAAAATTTATTAAAAATGCTCTAAAAACTAAAAAAAAATTCTTTTCTTGTACATACTACAATTTTGATGGTGTTAATATCACGTGATATACTACGAACGCCTGCAAAGTTTTAGTTTTACTATTCGTACATAGGTTACGGATTATTTCTCGATAAATTGTGTATTTTCGGTAATCGCGATGCCACTATAGTCTCCCGAACGCAGCTGCTTTTTGTCGTTTTCGTAAAGAACGCGAGTGGCTGATTTCAAGTCGTTAGGATTTGTGGTTATGGGTTATATTAATTGATGATTGGGTTATTTTCTCACCCCTTCGGGGTTATTTTTTTTTTAAATATTGTATTGTCATTCAATCTATGCACGCCTGCAAAGTTTCAAGACAATTGGATAGTTGGAAGTGGGTGAGATTTGAGTTGCCAGATTTGAACCATACAAACTATACAAATAAACAAACAGAGGATCGAAGCTGAATAATGATTACGTTATTAAATTTGTATTTAAACAACATACAATTCTTGTTGATAAAATAGATAATTTGATGTATAGCTAGATAAAAAAGAAAGTGTCATGTTTTTCGAAGAATTAGGTATAGCATTCATAAACTTTATTACGATCGGTGTGTTACACTTCGGTGATGTACATTATTCAAATTGTATGCATTGAAATCACACATTGATTATACAAAATATTACATCTCTCTACGTATAAATGAAAAATATTGATGCGCAAATTAGTATTATTTCATTGACATGTTTCCTAACTTCACTACCCAACCTCTCTATCATTCATTATTGCTACGTTCGGCGAGGCTCTGACGCTAGACGCAGCTCTCGTGCCGTATTCCTTCAAGACTTCTCGATAGACAGAGAGAACTCTGTGGCAACAGCGCGGCAGAGACAGAGAGAACCGAAAATATGGCAACTATGCGTCAAAAATTCGTCTACACAGAGTACCTGGAGATGTCACTACTGTATAAGTTCTTTTTATCGACCGCAGTAGTTTCATTAGGGTCCGTCTGTTTACAAGGGACGCTTCGATCGATTCGGACCATAACAAAAAGGAGACGGCCCCCTTAAGTTAACAGGGTACCAGGGGAAAAGTGTCGGCATCGCCAAACATGAGGCGCTAGTAGACCTCCGGTCGTGTGTCGATTCCGAGTTCCGCATTCCCGTTGATGTATTAATCACAATCACTCTGACGCTAGCCACGCCTTCGCATCCCGTGAGGAAAGGGAAATGGCCTCACGTCGACGGTTTGCCAATGGCAGATCCTGCTTTCCAATTGCCGTCGCGTGTGGATATTCTGCTGAGCGCCGACGTGTGCGGAGCCCTCATGTTTGAAAATCGTTCTGGACCGGCTGGGACTCCGGACGCCATCCGCACCCCGTTTCGATGGGCCCTTCTCGGACGAGGCAATTCGGATTCGCCCTTCAACAAAGAAAGGACGAGTACGATGCACCTACACTGTGAGGACCTTCATATGAACGTTAAAAAATTATGGGAGGTGGAAGAATTTCAGACCACCCTTCTTGCAACGCCTGACGAGCAAGCGTGCGAAACGCTGTTTCAGGCGTCTCATTTGCGCGATCCACGCGGCAGATTTCAAGTTAGCTTAGCTTTCCGCAGCGATCCAACGTGGACTTTAGGGCAGTCGCGTCAAGTCGCGCTCCAAATGCTTCTCTCGGGGGAACGGCGCCAGTCCAAAGACCCGAAGCTCCGGAATCATTATTCTGAATTTATGTTCGAATATCTCAGGCTTGGACATATGGAGGAATTGGCGGAATCTCTCGGTCACGACAGGCCTGGATATTACCTTCCGCATCATGCAATCTCGAAGGAGTCCGGTGGTCAAAAGAAGATTCGGGTGGTATTTAACGCGTCCTGTCCGTTGGCCGCCGGAAAATCCCTTAACGATATTTTGTTGACTGGTCAAAAGTTGCAAGCCGATCTTTGGCTTATGATCACCCGGTGGAGGCTGTTCCGTGTGGCCTTTTGGGCCGATATGGTAAAAATGTACCGTCAGATACAGATTCACGCTGACGACAGAGATTGGTTGAGAATTCTCTGGAGGGCAAACCCGGCGGAAGGCGTGCGGGAATTCCGAATGACCACGGTCGCCTACAGTACGGCTTCGGCCCCCTACCTGGCACATCGCGAGCTTAATCAGCTGGCGTCGGATGAAGCAAAGCGGTATCCGTTGGGGTCCCAAATTCTCCAGCGCCACTGTTATGTGGACGACATTTTGGCAGGGGCAGACAACGTGGAGGAAGCCAAGGCTATCCAATGTGAGGTTAACGGCATTTTGAATGCTGAAGGATTCCCACTAGACAAGTGGGCAGGTAACGCCCCCGGGTTGCGTCCAAAACCAACCCTGGAAACGAAAGTCTTTCAGGAATCCGAGGTGCATGGCGCATTGGGGCTCCAGTGGCACCCGTCCGACGACACACTGTCGATCCGAGGACCACGCAGTCTACTTGAGGAGGTGAAAACTAGCTGGACTAAACGCAGCGTCCTCTCCGAGATTGCGCGGTTGTTCGACCCCCTCAGATGGCTGGCACCGGTACTGATCCGTGCCAAAATAATCTTGCAAAATTTGTGGCTTGCAGGTGTCGATTGGGACGACGCCATTTCCATTGAGCTCGCTCAACGCTGGCTGGAATTACGCAGAGAACTGCGAACGTTGGACACCATCACCATTCCACGATGGGTTCAATATTCACCGAAGGCGGTCACACTCGAAATTCATGGATTCTGCGACGCCTCGGAGAGGGCGTACGCTGCCGCCGTTTATCTTCGGGTTCAACGTACCTCAACCGTACATACCAGGCTCCTAGTGGTTAAAACGAAGGTAGCTCCAGTGAAGTTACTGAGTATCCCACGGTTGGAACTGTGCGGCGCCGTGCTCCTCGCCCGTCTTTTGGCATCCCTAAAAACCGGACTGTCGTTAGACGGAATTCCTACCGTCGCGTGGTCCGATTCAACGATGACAGTGGCTTGGATACGGTTACACGCAGCTCGATGGAAACCGTTTGTGGCCCATCGAGTCGCGGAAATACAGCGTTTGGTACCAGGGGTTCCCCGAACCAGGCATCTCCGAACCACGGAGAATCCAGCGGACATGGCCACCAGAGGTATCGACTCCAGTGACCTCCAATCAGCGCGCCTGTGGTGGGAAGGACCGCACTGGCTCAGTCATTCGGAAGCGGAGTGGCCTTCGCAACTTGCCGTGCCCGAGTCTCAAGACTTGCCTGAACGGCGTGCTCAAACGCTGGTGACACTCCAGTCACCAGACAACGAGGTCGACTCTTGTTTAATCAAGAAATTTTCGAAATTGCAACGACTCTTTCGAGTCACTGCTTTTATCTTGCGGTTCGCGTCCAATGCTCGAGGCCGTGATGTAAGATTGGTCGGGCCCCTGTCGGTACAGGAGCATCAACGGGCACGGACCGCTATCCATCAGCTGTGCCAGCGAAACAAGTTCGCTGAAGAGCTCGAGTCTTTTCAGCGAGGTAAGATGTTAAAATCCACGTCTATTTTAACCGCTCTTAATCCGTTTTTAGACACCCACGGGATCCTCCGTGTTGGAGGACGCCTCCATTACGCACCCATCGCTTCAATCCAGAAGCATCCGGTGATCATAGGCCACAAAACCCATCTGGCCAAACTTATTTGTGAGAAGGCTCACCAGAAAACTCTTCACGGTGGTGTCAACGCTGCACAGGCTTGGATTCGCCAACGGTATTGGATCCCTCGCAGCCGACCACTGATCAAACAAGTGTTGCATCTGTTATGCCAAGGCGCCTGGGGTCGAGATTCTGGATAGAATCTCGGGGTGCTCCGAGTAGTCCTTCACAGTCGTCGTCCAGCGGGCTCCGAAATGTTCGGGTGAAAATGCCGGGACGAGGATATTCGGTTGGAAACCGAAGTTAGGGGATCGTTGCGGGTTAAAGAGTTGGAACTCACCGTAAGGTTAACAAGTTTATTCTGTCCCGATCTGGGTGACAGGAATACTATAGCGTATGTCTGTTATTAATCTGTCCGCGCTCGTAGTTTGTACAGACACTTATAGTTAGTCCGGGGCGAAGCGGGGACCAGTGGGGTCGCGTGTGCCTTCGGAATGCGCGGCGGTTGTAACTCTCGGTCGTTGACTCTGTTACAACACATCAATGCATTCGATGCCTTCGACTGCGGGGAAACTCAAGTCATCAGCAAATGGGGAGCCTTCCCAGTGGACGACTCCAACCCACGAAGCCCTTCTTGCGTACTGGGGTAGACTACGCAGGACCCTTGCAGATCCGTATGGCCACAGGGAGGGGTAATAAATCCCATAAGGGTTACATCGATGTGTTTGTTTGCTAATCCACCAAGGCTGTCCATTTAGATGCCGTCACAAACTTGACATCAGACGCCTTCCTCGCAGCGTTCCGACGATACGCGTCACGACGTGGACGATGCGGAGAACTGTGGAGTGACAACGGCACCGCTTTCCGAGGAGCCGATGCCCAATTACTGCATATGTTTCACCACGCTTCGAAGTTCCACAACGACGTCATCGAGGCACTCGGAAATTCTGAGACGGAATGGAAATTCATTCCGCCTTACTCGCCACACTTCGGGGGCCTATGGGAGGCGGCGGTTAAATCAGCAAAAACGCACTTGAAACGAGTCATAGGTGACGCTACACTCACCTACGAAGAGCTGGCGACGCTCCTCTGCCAAATTGAGGCTTTTCTCAATTCGCGTCCTCTAACCCCACTTTCCGACGATCCACACGATTTAACCTCCCTTTCGCCGGGACACTTTCTTGCCGGCGAATCCATCAATGCCGTTTCCGAACCACTATCCACTGAGCCACCACACCGCGAAGTGTCGAGGTGGAAACTACTCACTAACATACGCGATCATTTTTGGCATAGGTGGAAAACTGAATACTTACACCAGCTACAACAACGTCCAAAATGGAAACTCCGGCGGGATAACCTCCAGAAGCGCGATCTCGTTCTAGTGAAGGACGAACTAACTCCTCCGACGCGCTGGCCGCTCGCCCGTGTTCTTGAAGTTCACCCCGGAGCCGACGGATTAGTTCGAGTCGTAACGCTGCGAACTGCGTGTCGGACGATCAACAGGACGATCACCAAAATCGTCCCGTTTCAAATTCGGGCCGAAACGGATGCCGGCTAAGGCCACTGTCCAGTGTTGTTCACGGCAGGCGGTGGCGTCGCGCGCCTCCCAAGCGTCCGTCGAAGGCGTCCCCTCGTGGATGCGATCGAAAACGACGCCAACAAATCGGCGTCCGATATATATACTCTTCTATTTAGTTTTACGCATCTTTTGTATTATAGTTCCGTCGCGTTTATTCGTTTTGTATATCACTATCTGTTTAATTTTACGCATCTTCTGTATTACAATCCCTTCGCATTTACTCTTTTTGCATAGCGCTGCCTATTTATTTTATGCAGCTTTCTGTACTATAGTTTACTTCGCTTTATTCTTGCTCGTAGATCGCCATCTACGCCCCTGTGTGTATTCTTAACATTGGTAAAATTCACATATAGGTCTGGTTACTAATTTTATCATTTCCGCGTCAAATACTGCAAATACATGATTAATCTAACCATTGATCTCTATCGGAGACGAAAATAAAGATTATTGACATAAAAAATGTTAGTAGATTGTTTATTAATAATTTGTTTAAACAATTTTTTAACAAAGTGACAGTGAAATCCCTTTCATACAATCAAATTTATCATGCTTTGTTGTAACATTACTATAAACAATTGATTGTTATTAAACAATTTGTTAACATAATAGATTTCAGTAATATTCAATAACGATAAGTGAAATTTGGAAGGTACATTGTTTTTATGACATAGGCACCCACTAAGTAAGGAATCTTGGAAATTTCATCCCCAAGGGGGTGAAAAGGGGTAAATTGTATTTTCTCTGACTCCTTAATATCTTTTAGGCTCGATTAGATATCACCTTGGTTTCCACGTACAATGATTGCCCACACAAATTTTTCAGTTTTATAATTTTTTCCGTGTTTTTTAACAAAACAAAATTAAAGGCTTGTGTGAACAAGTTAAAAACTTATTAATTTCTACAAATGATAATTAACGAGAGTCGGATGACGAAAAGTCAGCCGATGAATTTTAGTTATAAAAGACCATGAGTCAATATAAATATTATTTTATTCAATAAACTTCAAGTAAACAAAAAATTATAATGAAAAACACGGAAAAAATTATAAAACTGAAAAATGTAAAAAAAAGTTTAAAAAGTTCAAATACTGGGTTTAGGGTTTTTATTTATGTCTAGAAAAATACGCGTTCTTCGCTACGGTAGAATAATTAAAAGGAATTACTTTTATATCTGCTTTTTGTAGCAATTTTTTATGTAATTTCGGTAAAGTAACCTCCGTATAACGGATATTGATATGTGTAGGTATGTGTTCGTTCACACCTACTATTCAAAACTTAAGACGCCCTAATTCAATGCACACTTACTTAGTACACCATATTCAGAGTTAACCCTTTAAGGGTTGAGTAGGGTGAAATTTGGAAATTGGTTTTTAGGCATTTGTGTTGCTAGGCAAAAACCAAGTATCGATATCGAATCGGACCGAAAAGCTTTTGAGGGATCCGTGACAACAAATTATACCACCTTTCTCCCCCTTAGGGGTTGATTAGGGCAATATCCTGAAATTTGTTGATAAGCATTTGGGCGGGGAACCTTTGTAACTAAAAACCAATTGAATGTCTAATCGGGCCCAAGAGATTTTGAAGAATGCGTGAAAACACGTTTCACCCCCGTAGGGGTTGGTTAGGGCAAAATCCTGAAATTAGGTTTTAGGCATTTGTGTGGGCAATCATTGTACGTGAAAACCAAGGTGATATCTAATCGGGCCTAAGAGATATTAAGGAGTCCGAGAAAATACAGTTTACCCCTTTTCACCCCCTTGGGGATGAAATTTCCAAGAATCCTTACTTAGTGGGTGCCTATGTCATAAAAACAATGTACCTTCCAAATTTCACTTATCGTTATTGAATATTACTGAAATCTATTATGTTAACAAATTGTTTAGTAACAATCAATTGTTTATAGTAATGTTACAACAAAGCATGATCAATTTGATTGTATGAAAGGGATTTCACTGTCACTTTGTTAAAAAATTGTTTAAACAAATTATTAATAAACAATCTACTAACATTTTTTATGTCAATAATCTTTATTTTCGTCTCCGATAGATATCAATGGTTAGATTAATCATGTATTTGCAGTATTTGACGCGGAAATGATAAAATTAGTAAATAATGTTGGTTTTTTTATTGTTATCTACCATTTTTTAACCATTATTCTTTAGTATAATATTCTATACAGTATAATGCAACTTTCTAGACTCATAAAATAAACAGTTATAGCTTTGGGACTTCAAAAAACAACGTTTTTCGTTCGTATGATCCCTATTTTACTAGTTTTGGCCGAGTTTGGGCGGCTATATTGGCTCCGCCATCTTCTTTTTAAAAAAACCCGCAACGGGGTCGTGATCAGCGATACCTAATACCCCAGTATACCAAGTTTCGTTGATTTTCATTCCGATTTGGCGTGGGAATCGATTTTTGACGCCGACTGTGTCAGTTTTTCTCACTGTGCGCCGTCGAGATTTGATACATTTTAATACAATCAACGGTGTACTGAACCGCCTGGCAACCCTGGTACGGGCTGGCCGTAGGCCGGTGCTGAGCACGCCAATCGGAGTGTCGCTTGTTTTGATACTTCACCGCTTGGATGGTTTTGAAAGGTTAAATCAATTAAGATGAATAAAAATGGACAATAAAGCAGGACCATCTGGACACAATAAAACGTGTTATGTTGTCAAAGAAAGTTCGATTCATAAGCGAATAAAGTTATCTCAGCCTGAAAGACAATATCACTTTGAAGATAGTGAATGTAGCAGTGACGATTATAACCTTGCCTCTGAAGAAGATTATTCAAGCTCGATCTCCAAGAGTGAGGATGAGAATGTTTGGTGAGTATTTACTTTAGGTTTTCATCACCGATTTCGATGAAATTTAAATATGTTGTAAGGGCAAAACGAAACGCCTAACTTTGGACTCGCGGACGAGACGCTGCCGTCAGTTACAGGAGTTTTCACAAGTAGAGCGGTTTACCTGTAAAATTGTGGGATTGGTTCGGGTGGCGTTCGATTAAGAAATGAATTTCATGAACGAGAGTCCTTCCTTTTAACAATAAATACAAAATAGTCTATTCAAAGAAAAGTTTTGACGCTAGGTCGGAAAAGAACATAATACGACACGGAGTCGTGTGAACTGTGACGATAAATTAATAGAACGTTAAATAATACGTAACGACGTATCGGTCGGAAATAAAAGATATCGTTGGGTTCGGTTTCGGCGCTAGGTCGATGTACCGGAATATAATGTTAACGAAAAAATTACGCTTAGTCGGTAATTAAGAGTATCGTTCGATTTTGGTTTTGACGCAAAGTCGGTAGAACGGACTATAGAGATAGCTTGGCTCTTTTGATAATTAGAATTGAGCCGTTAATTAATATAGAAAATATAATATAAAGGTGCGATACTAAATCGCTGATTAAACATGAATCTCGACACGAAGTCGGTATAATGTATAATACGGGAATTGACGCTTGGTCAATTCAGAATGTTTAAGTTGAGTGATTGAGAGGATTCCTTCTCTCGAATTTGAATGGCTTCCTGTTGCCTATCAGCTGGCCCACGCTTTCTAGGATGGAAGCTGAAGGGCTAATAAAAGCGGCTTCAGTTGTAGATATCACGTAGCTCAGGGACTAATTAAAGCGACTTGAGATGGAAGCTGCGGCTAGTTAAAGCGTGTCAGATGGTAGCCAGGTAATCGGTTAAGATGTCCCCAGATGGAAGCTGAAGGGCTACTGAAAACGGCTTCAGATGATAGGCCCGATGTTGGTGGAAGTAGACTGGACTGTAGATATTTCGCGGCCCAGGGGCTATTGAAAGCGGCCCGAGGACTGAGGGGCTAATGAAAGCGGCTTCAGTATAATACTCGTTCGGTCGAAGATCCAGGAATGATTCTGCTGGCGGGCCTGTATTTATACTCATTTGTGGAACTTAGCCCGCGCCAATCACTCGCTGCGCGATCTCGCGCACCAATTGGATTTCACATCCGGTTCGCGCCAGTCGCGCACTACACTCGCGGTTTATTCGGCGTCCGGTTGACCGTATGTTTCGCGCACGCGCGTTCGATCCGCACTCGGTTTACTCGCTCAATTGAATGACATTGCGCATGCGTTCGCTTCACTTAGTTCTTTCGCTGTCACTAGATTGCATTCATCCATACGTGCATTCATGTATTATTGCTAATACAAATGTTTATGTATATGATATAGTATAATATAGAATAATGAGAACTAATATAATAAAAAAAAGAAAATTTTTATGGCGGCTCGTCGCGGAACGTTACAACTGTGATAACAACAAATCCGAAGGAAAGAATGACACAGGACTTCACTAGGAGTTCTAAGTAGATCTTCGACTATAAGAAAATCAAAAACTAATCGTTGGATATTATTTTACGTACTTTTTTCGCGAAAATGAACTGTACTCGTAACCTAAGTTTAACTAAAGTTTTTTCATGAATATTTCGGAAATTAGAGCCGTTATTCAGAATCATGTCCTATACAACATATTTCAAGATCATCTAAATCGGTGATAAAAACCTAATGTAAATAATTATCGAATTTTTATTCCAACAGTCCGGAAGTACCTCAATATCAGAGAATAGATAACTCTAAACAAATAAACTGGCGTAATACAGGTACCTTGAGAAACCTACCATTCACGAAACAGCAGAAACTATTGGTCCCAGTTCCAGAAGAGGGTAAACTTATTGATTTTTTCAAAATGATCATCGATGACACGTTTTTGCAAAATATAGTAGAACACATTAATTGTTATGCTACGGTGATTTTATTCCATCAGGAAACGAGTGAGAAGTCTCGAATTAGTCGATGGAAAGACGTGACACTAGAGGAAATTAAAATTTTCATAGGTTTGATACTGCATACCGGCTCAATTTCATTGTCTCGCCTAAATGATTATTGGAAATGTGACCCTCATTTTGCAATACCTATCTTTAGAAAATGCATGTCCCGAAATAGGTTTCTTCTTATTTTGAGATGTCTGCATTTTACGCCTAAAGAAACAGATACAAATGACCGTTTATACAAGATAAGATCTGTAATTAATTTTTTCAATAAAAAAATGAACGATATATATTACCCGGATAGAGAGCTATCATTGGATGAGGCGACGGTTCTTTGGCGTGGACGTCTACAATTTAAGCAATACATAAAAAATAAACGCCATAAGTACGGTATAAAGTTGTACATGCTCACAGAACCAAATGGGTTCATTTTGAAATTTCGTGTATATGAAGGTTCCTCAGATGTATTTAGCGGGACTGGCCACACACAAAACATAGTGTTGCATTTACTCGAGGAGAAGTTAGGCAACGGGCATGCTGTATACCTCGATAACTTTTACAATAGTGTCGATTTGGCCATCAAGCTTCTCAGAGAAGAGACATTTTGTACCGGAACATTGAGAGCCGATAGAAAACTCAATCCGCAAGCAGTAATGACCACAAAATTAAAAAAAGGAGAAAATAGATCCATGTTTTTCAATGGAGTGCGTGTTGGCAAATGGCGTGACAAGCGTGACGTTCGATACATCAGTACACAGTTTGGGAATCAAATGGGTATGTTCAAAAATAAAAGGGGCCAACAAATTCCAAAGCCTGCTGCTATCATAGTGTTGCGAGCACCCTATGGATGGAATTCCACGGCCCGCTGGTGCTCGCGACAAAGACAAGAAGACAGCGAGAAGAAGGCGATCGGATTGATCGCCTGTCAAGCTGTCATTCGAGAGTCAGCCGCCATTGCGTACAGACATACCGATCCCTCATTACTGAATATTAGAACCTGTATTCGTGTTACTAGTTATTGAGTATTGTGCATGTTCCGTTCTTATTGTTCTACAATAAACACTTATTATGTCGCGCGGAAATCGTAACAATAGGTTACAATAAGTTCATGTCTGGGATAGACAGACAGGACCAAATAATAGCCTATTACCCTTGTAGTATGAAAACAATTCGTTGGTACAAGAAACTCTTTCTACATGTACTACAAATGAGCTTGATAAATGCTTATTATCTCCATGATAAATATTCCACTGCACAGCATCTTAGAATGTATGACATTCGGTTGGAAGTAATCAGGAATTTTCTGCCTTTACGAGATGTGTCAAGCATTGTTCTCGAACCTGTTTCCAGTAATATCGTCCATAGTATTAGCAAGATAGAGAAGACTACAACGGAAATGAAGCAAGGATGCAAAGAAATCAGCAGGGTTGTCAGAAAGGAGTGCAGATTATGCAAGCAGAAAAAAATTAGTAAGGTAACGATCTACCAGTGCAAAACATGCCCTATACAACCTGGCCTTTGCTTAGGGTGTTTTGATCAATACCATTTGCAGTGAACAGATTTTTCTACTAATTTATGGCTTTGTTTCACGGACAGAATAAATAAACTTTTTTTTTGTTTATAATTCTGATGTACGATTATTTGAAAAGCTTTTCTCGTAAACTACAACCAGTACTGTTCAGGATGGCTTGATGACACGCTCCTTCTTGTCGTTCGATTTGCTTGTACAGTCAAAATTTGTAATTGCGTTCATGCCAGGAAATTGACAGTACGCATATACTAAATCCGCCGATTTGTGGGCACACACGCTCAGTCTTGCATTCTAACTTTTGACTGTGCAAGCAAATCGAACGGCAAGAAGGAGCGTGCATGGCGGCCTTTACAACGTAGCGAATCATAAAAACAAAACACACGTATTTTTGTTATTGGCTGAACTGTCCCATCACAGGCGGAGCGAGCGGAGTACACCTCATGCCCCTGTAAAACCGCTATAGTCCCCATCCCTTCTGTAAACAGTACACTCCCATCGGGGCGTTTTCGGCGTCGAGCATAGCACCTCCAGATTTCGTGGGCAGTCAACGTGTTAAGCGCAATTTCCGCGCTACCGCGGGCCTGGTCCTTAAGGTGTTAATTTACTTTACTAACTTAAACTTTTCTTCTTTATGATATGCAATTAGCAATTACCAGCTTTTTCTAATAGCTATTTAGCAATTCAGTTGCCGACGGATTGCAATATTATCTACAAGCCAGAGACGAAAGTATTTGAAGGGTGTGAAGCGACTATTCACTTCACAAATCAAATAAACGATTTGTTTGATGCCTTGAATAGAAGTTTCCCACTGGAGGGTATTAGACCTGGCAGTGAAAATTTAGAGGCAAGGAAAATCATTAACATTCATTTACAATGGACACATTGCCATGAACAAAATATGTAATAATTACATTTTTGTTTAGCAATAAATGGGACAAACATTACATTTTTGATTTCTCAGGTCATCAAAAAAGCTATCACCTGCCTAGACGATTGGGAAAAAAACAAAACTCGATGTCACGTCCTGGGTGGAGGTTAGGACAATGACACAAGGAGTTCTTGCCCCGCTGCCTCCAACGTACCGTCGCGCCCTAAGGCCGGCCGGATTACGCCGCAATGGAGTAAACTGTGCGGGGCGGGTGGATTGGCTTTTAAAGGATCGAGGAGGAAAAGAAGAGGTGTGTTTCGTCTTGGGACCGTCAGCTAGACTCATCGGTAGGGCTACAGCTGACGGCCCCTGCCCTAGACACACACGGGGACACAGAGGATATGATTTTGGAACTTGTATATATACTAATGGATTGGAGATTGAGAACTAGCGAGAAGATTAGACCTCTGGTGGCGCTCGCCGACACTAAGTCGTGATACCGTGGTGGGGCCGGGACGTCACACTCGAAACGAGGAATTTGCAACGAATGCAACGAATTGTTATCTCAGTTCGATTTTAAGTACATCCTGACGAATAAAATGAACCAGGATTGTTTGGAAGTGAGGGATTTTTTATTAATATTATTAACTTTCTATATTTATTTATAACAATATTCATATTGTTGCGAGCACCGGGTATAGGCCTATGCATGGCCTGCTAGTGCTCGCAGCCGAAGAAAGAAGAAGGTCGACCTCCTTCAAGAGGACGATCAAGAGGCCGACAAGAAAGAATCTAATACCGAACGTCGCAGCGTTCGGACATACGGGCTGTACCCTTGTACCTCGAATATAATAAATAGTCGTATAATGTGTGTGTCCGCGTACTCATTCTACCCTTTGCGTCGGGGTGGCCTGCGATAGAAACGCCCCGGCGCAACAATATTTACAGAAATTCTTTGGTATAATACGACAGGCCGGATGCCAAAACGACCATCCGACCTTCACGTCGTTCATGCAGTTGTGTGTACCACCTGCTTTCAATGTGTAAGATTTTAAAACCTTCCAAATTTGGTAACTGCGCTGTAAGAGAATTCACGAAGGAAGAAAGGCTTTCTATAACTCTTAAAGAATTTTAAAATATTTTTAAAGAAAAGAATATGTCACACAAGCAGGTCCACATTGGAAATTTAAAAAATAAATTAATCATTTAATCGAATTTACAGAATGGGAGTGTGATGAAATTATTGAACACGATTACGAAATGGACGAGGTAATGTCCTGCATCCTTTATTATATTAAAGGGTATATCTGCAGAAGAATGCTCAAAATAACTAAGTGTGAGCCATGCAGATGTGCATTTATTTCTCGGTATGAGAATATCCTTTCGGATTGCCCGGAAAGCGAATTAGTTACTGTAAAGTCGCGGGGTGGGCTGATTTACTCCATTGTACATTTAGTACAAATTTATAAGAAAATTGAAATCTCGTTTCAAAATCATTTAAACTGTACAACTGTATATGAATTGGTGATAAATGACCTAAATGAAAATTCAGAGAAAATTTCTTTCCCATGCATGAAGCATAAGGAATCACTGTTGCTTACTGCATACATTATTATTTAACCTTAAGAATGCGACAAGTAGCTAGAATAAAAAATAGAGAGCATTTTAAGAGCAAAGAAAAAAAGAAAACAGCCAAAAAAATAAATAAATATTTGTATAATTGAAACAAAGTCTTAATGTGTGTTTATTATAATATTCTCCTAAGTATAATTTATCCTCATAAAATAAGCATTTTACATAACGATATATATTTGTTTGGTCGTTAACCGACTCTCATTTTCTCAGTTTAACGGGGTATTGCGCCTTGTTGGGCCAAAAAAAAGGTAACTCTTTGTAAATTTTTAGTACAAAAACGGTTCGACAAATTAATTTGCGATTTAGCAGGCTGTTTTATTGTATCTTGAACTGTTGTTCTGAATTTTTGTGTGACACTGGAAAAGAAAACATGGCAGATACAAAGAGAGGGTTGAAAAATAATCGGGTGGTCCTCGCGTTGACGAAAAGTACTGTAAAGGTTATCCGAAACACAAAAAGGAAAAGAGATTCTTAAACTATATGAATCTGGCTATGGGTGGTAGTAGATGCATTAAGAAAAATAAAGAAATGTTAAAATGGCAGCCTTTTGCGGAAGATGAAGCGCCCTGATTTGAGTCTGAGAAAGGTTTTGCCCCAAAATCAGGAAAACTTCTTTAAATAAAAAAGGAACGGTAACAGATACGGCAATAAATCTATTACCACCCATAGCCAGGTTCATATAGTTTCACCAGTGTGTCCTCCACACGCTCAGGAGGCCCTGGAGCCCGGTGGAGGTCCCAAAGGTGGAGCAGTACTCGGTGAAGAACCTGGATGCGGAGGTCGTTCTCAGGAGATATGACCATCTGAAGACCACGAGTAATGAACAGGAGTTCCGTCAGGTGGGCCTTCCCCTTCTCAGCGACGAACCTCTGGCTAATAGGACCCAGAGATATATGGAAGAGGTCACTAGGGCGGAGTTGACCAAGAACCCCCCCCCCCCCCGGTGCCAGGAAACCGAATTTCTGGTGGACTGAGGAGATCGCGGTCGCAAGGCGTGAGTCTTTCGGTGCTAGAAGGTGGTATCAGCGCCGCAGGAGAATCGGGGCCCCAGGCACGGAAGAGGCCAAGGAAGCTACTGAGCTGGGATCCCTGGTAGATAATAACCCCTGGTGGAAACCGTATAAGGTTGTAATGGCCAGATTCAAGGGCAGAACCCCAAGAACGGAGATGACCCCGAGTCAGGTTAGGGCTGTTATTAACCATCTGTTTGTTACGACCCCTCCTCCCCCTGCCCCTCCTAGGGCGGTGTCGGTTATGGGCTGGTTGGCCGGGGGGCGCTCCATTGCAGCTAGGGACAGGGTGGACCAGGAGTTGTTAGCAGAAGTCGTCACCAAGGTCAAGTTCAGGAAGGCTCCGGGACTTGACTCAATCCCCTCCGAGATGGTGTCCTGTATTTCGAAGGCTTATCAGGATGATATCGGGGAAATGGTGAAGGATACACTTATGGGGGGTTTTATCCCGTCAGCCTGGAAGAGGGCCAGGCTCGTTCTAATTCCTAAACCGGGGAAAGACCCCATCAACCCGGGGTCCTATCCACCGATCAGCATCCTCCCAGCCGTTAGCAAGGTGTGGGAGTATGTTATTAAAACGATCATCGAAAAGGAGATAGGCCCTGACCCATTTCATCCAGCCCAATATGGTTTTAGGAGGGGTAGGAGCACCGTCGATGCCTCCTTAGAGGTAACTAAATTTGCTGAGGAGTGTACACGTAAGCAACAACTCTGCGTCATGGTCGCAGTTGATATCAAAAATGCTTTCAACACCCTCGGGTGGGATTTGGTGTTTAACGAGCTTGCCACCAGAGGGGTCTCAGCAGAGATTAGGACGGTCCTGAAAGACTATTTTACCGACAGATGGGTCACCGTCCTGAACCCGCAGGAATGCATAGAAGTACAGATAACTGCGACTCCCACAGGGCTCCGTCCTGGGGCCATTTTTATTGAATATTGTGTACGACGGCTTGCTGAGAGCCCTGGGTTCCATCCCCTACACGAAAGTAATTGCGTACGCGGATAGCACTAACGATGGGTAGAGCCCAGAGTTGGTTTGCGAAATCCGGCCTCCAGGTGGCTCCTGACAAAACGGAAGTCATCATCCTGTCTGGTCACCGGCTAAACAAGATCCAGGAGTCCCAGGTGATAGGAGCGCGGATAACCTCAGTGGAGAGGATGAAATACTTGGGGATTACTCTGGACTGCCGGAGGAAGTTTAAGGCGCATCTCATGGACGTAACTGCGAGAGGTGACAAGATGGTTGGCGCCCTGTCGGCCCTCCTCCCTAATGCAAGGGGCCCATCGGTACACGCCAGGAGGCTGTACTACTCGGTCTGGGAATCGGTGGTCCTATATGCCTCCCCGGTGTGGGCCGCCGCTGTTGAAACAGGTGTCAATAGTGTGACCTTGAGACGTGCCCAAAAGACGGCGGTAGTGCAGACATTGCCTATGCGTCCTGGCGGGCAGAATGCCGATCCATGTGAAAGCCAGTATGTGGAGAGCGGTATTCTTGGCAAGGGCTGAAGACAGGAGGAACCCCCAGATTCGCGGGGACCCGACAGCATTAGCTACTGGAGCCGCCGAGATCAGTAGGATTCAGGTCGCGAAGGCACTGGATAGATGGTATGAGTCTTGGGACTCAATGGACCTGACGAATTGGACGAGGAGGCTTGTGGGCTCCGTTGGGACCTTTTTGGACAAGGCGGTTCAATCATTCCAGCTGGGTTATTGGACGACCCAAATTCTTACGTCGCACAGGGCATTTGCTGCCTTCAGGAGAAGAACAGGCAAGGCTACTTTGAAGAAAGCTGGTGGAGGTGCTGGGTGCCCCCATCGAGGTCGGGACCCTGATTAACGTAGCCACTAGAACGGAAGAGAAATGGACCCACCTTAGGTCCTTCTCTGAGGCGGTTATGAAACACAGATGCTCCAAGGAAATAGCGGTGGAAAGGAAGCCGGGGCTGCTAGGGTTAGGGCGGCGAATGACGCAGCTGCCCTTAGGGCCTTGGGGAGAAGGCGGATTGGCAGGAAAAGAAAGCCCAACCCTTCCCGTGGCAGTGGTGAGCACTCGCCCGAGTAAGGTAAGGAGGGTTCTGCCCTCGGTACTGTGACACGGCTAATTTTCACGCGGCGATCAGGGGTGGTAACGGTCCTTTTGTACATTGGTACATGTACTCGTGGCGGTCTTATTTATTACTTGGGTTGTACTATTGTTTTAATGTTATATTATTCCATTATTGTACTATATATACAGTCGGTCGGGTGCTTGGTGGATTGGTGTGGTTCCTACCGGGCTTAGAAAATTGGGGCAATGCCCCTACTAGGTGTTGACCCGATTCACCAGCCGTATGCCGTAGATCCTGGCCCCGAGAGAAGGAGAATTGTACATATAAATGTATATATTGTTGCGAGCACCGAGTATAGGCATATGCATGGCCTGCTAGTGCTCGCAGCTGAAGAAAGAAGAAGGTCGGCCTCCGTCAAGAGGACGATCAGGAGGCCGACAAGAAAGAGTCTCGTACCGAACGCCATAGCGTTCGGACGTACGGATCACATAATTGTACACCAAATATAGAAACCGATCGTATAATGTGTGTGTACCCGTGTATTTGTTCTGCCCGTTGCGTCGGGGTGGCCTGCGGTAGAAACGCCCCGACGCAACAATATCTAAATTAGTGTTTGTTTGTTCACGTACTTAAGTTTTTGACATGCATGTATACGTCCCTAGTGCGCGTTGTTTTGGCGCACTTATGTATAGGAGAATCCGAGAACCCGGTTAAGGGGCGTACGGATATAGTACAGTTGCGACAGTTCTGAGTTAGATTCTAGCCCAATAACATCTTGCGGTTAGTGGAGGAGGGCCTCCCCCTGACTCAGGAGGCCGGGGGTAGAAGTAGTAAATTAAAGTACCTCTCCCCGTCAAGGGGGCATAGATAAAGGCGGTAACCGTAGAGGGGGTTTTTAGCGGGCATCCCGCCAATTGGCGGCGAGTAACACATAACACCGATTGAGCCAGCGTATGCATAAAGCATTTTCCCCCTCTCTCTAAAAAAAAAAGGATTTATATAGAATCTCTTTTCCTTTTTGTGTTTCGGATAACCCTTAAAGTAGTTTTCGTCAACGCCAGGGCCACCCGATTATTTTTCAACGCTCTCTCTTTATCCGCCATGTTTTCTTTTTCACTGTCACATAAAAATTCAGAACAACAGTTCAAGATACAATAAAACAGCCTGCCAAACCTCAAATTAATTTGTGAAACGGTTTTTGTACAAAAAATTCATAAAGAATTACCTATTTTTCGGCCCAACAAGGCGCAGCCCCCCCCCCCCCTTAATTAACCGGTTAACTGGCAATGTATCATATATGATAAAAAAAATGTGGCCAATTCTGCTTATGTATCATATATGATCAAATGGAATAACTTTTTTGATTTTCAAACGATTTGAATGAAACTTGGTATGTAACGGTTTTTGGGGTCGCTGAATCTGAATTTGGCATTGGAATGGTAAAATTTAGTAAAGAATTTAAAAAACTCACCCCTAAATCCTATTTTTTAGGGGTTGGGGGTGTCAGATGAAGAAATAACCCCCGGAATCGATTCAGTGACTCAAAAAACCCTTGTATACCAAATTTGGTGTGATCCACTTAATTTATCGATGGTGCCAGTTTGGGCACGAATAGTAAAAAAAGCCGTGCCAGTTAACCGGTTAATTTTAAAAGTTAAAATATTTTACTTTATATAACTATTTATTGGAAGTGCATGCAGTCAGTACAAAGTTTGAAACCCACTTGGTATTAAGCACGGGGTTATGGCACGGTGTTCAGGAAATGCTGCATGTTAACGCCATCTCTTTGGCCCACCGGTAATTAGGCACTTGGCGTCTGCGCGCTGACTCATGGGGAGCGTCAATCACGGCCCCTTCCATCGACTTACAATCGATGGAAGGGGGACTGCTCTTGCTTCCAGGAAATAGATCGCGATTTCCTGGATCGCTCTCTGTTCGCGACTACGTTACGACTAACACCTTACTTTGCTACGCGCTTCTCTTGCTGGCGCTTTTACTTCGCTTCGATTACACCGTTGCTTCGCAATCGCTTTCGCTTGCGGCTTGGCTTTTACTTTGCTTAATCGCCAAGATTCGCTTCGCTTAAATAATTGTGATTACTTAAACCTTTGTAGTAAATTAGTAAGTAGTGTTTATTTCAGTGACTTTGTACATAGTTTTGATTTGTAACGAACACCTATGACTGTTAAGTATAACAACTTTTAGTGCTCCAAATTCTGTGCGTTGCTCGCTTTGTTAATTACGCTTTATTCGCTCCTGGCACTGATCCTCAGTAACTTTTATTAACACACGGTGTAAAATAAACATAAGGAAGTAAACGTGATATTGTTCACATGTTACACTAATACCCTCTGCGGGAGGGACAAGTAACTTTTTCTTTAAGATCACAGCAGTTTTGTGGTGGGGGTAGCGTAGTCGGTCCACCTATCTTTCTTACACCGTGCATCGCGCTCTCAAGGCTGCGATTATGTGTCACACGGACAAAGATTGCTTGGACTGCGTTCCCACATGTGCGCGGACGTCGGCGCGACGCCAGCTGAGTTCATCTTCGGCACGACCTTGCATAACCCGGGGGAATTTTTCCTACCGGACGACTTGACACTGGACCCAAAAATCTTCATCGAGGAGTTCGGCGAGTTTATGCGCGAGGTGCGACCAGTGCCCGTGGTACATAATTATAAAAAGCGTGCTGTTATAAAGTTATACGCATGGCGCAGCAAGGAAAGCAGGAGCTTTAATCGGAAGCACGATTCAAGCAGAACACGATAAAGTGTATTTACAATATGTACAGCAGTGTAACGTCCCACACGGACTCGAACCCGGCGTTACCGACAGTCGGTAAAACAGCATTATATTATGACACGCATAGGCTCATTGTACATACTCTTACATATAAATTATAATTTAAGCAAATGTAAAAAGATAAACATTATAAAAAACACTAGGAATAATTGAATATAAGTATCATTAAGGATATAAGTTAAAATATAATATAATAAGCGAGAAAACTACTGCGCGTGCGCTAAGCCACCAAATTTGGAGTATAAAAGGAGGTGCACGCCGCACAGTAGATCAGTCAAGACTCTACTTGCGAATACTCAAGGGTAGAGGTAGCTAAGGTCTAACCAGTAAGATTTAGCTCGCTCCGGAGACGGTAGCGGCTGGTCTTCAGTGATAAGATACGGGATAAGATAATGTACAGTTTGCTTATATGACTAAATATTTTCATTTAAACCCTACCTTGGTAAACTGTTTTAATTATAGGAACCGGGAGACCATTTACGCATATTAGCCGCCTCCCACGTCCCGTGGTAGGGCATTCTCGCGACTTGAAAGCCCTCGACGTCTTTTATGTCGTACCTATCGTTTCGCAGAACTTTGCTCACTTCGTACGGTCCTTTGAATAGAGGTACTAATTTTGAACATACGCCCGTAGTGTTTTTAAAGTTACGGATCATCACCTTATCACCTATTTCGTATTTAAATGCAGGCTTTCTCCTTCTATCGTATGCTTTTTCGTTATACCTCTGACCCTTTTTAATGCGCTCATCGGACCTCGTTCTTATATCGACAAGTTTCCTAGAATCGTCAATCGCGTCGTTCGTTTTTAAAATGTCTCGTAAACTATCCACAGTCTTTCCGCGCTGAGTTACGCCAAACAATAGTACGCTAGGATTTTCTGCTGTCGAACGATTAACAGTGTTATTACACGCGTATTCTACATCCTCGAGCACACTATGCCAGGGCACTCTTTTCTCGTCACTTAATTTTGCAATCATCGGAAGAATCGTGCGGTTTACTCGTTCGGCTTGGCCATTTGCTTGTGGCGAGGCCGTCGCAACCTTTAGGGTCATTCGGGGAAATATGCCACAGTTAACTTGGAAACGCGATATCTCGCAAGTATAAATAAATACAGGGAAAAAGATAAAACCATTTGAAAGTGTAACTAATTCTGTGTATTGACTAATAAGTAGAGATATGTAACTTTTATAGTTCAATCATAAACGTACAAATACAAAAGTTCTCGAAAGTGGCATATTACCCAGGTGGTGGGTGAATGTGCCACAAGGTCTAAGGTAATATGCCACAAGCTATGAAGTACGAACTAATCACTCAAATTTTGGAGAATCAACAATATTTTAAACTATTTAAGCTATTAGTAACTAATAACAAATATTTGAACTCAATGAAACGTAAAATATATTTGGAAAAAGTAGCTATTTCTTACAAACTAAACAGTCTCCAATCTCTACGTAGTCTTCATGAACCCACTTTTTGCAACAAGTAGTTTTTACCCATTCACATTTAGGTCCTTTTTTATCGTAATAATATAGTTCACATATTATACCGACAAACATGTGGCATATTACTCCAAACGGCCATAAAAAGAAGGATGGAAAATCTCTCCACAAAGTACATAGTTTTAACGGATGTTTGAGAGGTTATAAAATTCATTCAATTATCATAATCTATTGATTGTATGTAGAACCGTTCACACAAATGTATAATCTGCATTCTAGTTACAGTGTGAAATTAGATCAAGCCGATACTTTTATAACTTACCAGGATTTACTGAAAATAAAAGAAGGTAAAAGCCAAAATCTGTTGTCGTCTTAGCAGTTACACTAAATTGAACGGAATTAGTGCAAATGTAACGCCATCTATGCATTATTTAAAAAATTATTGAGAAGTGGCATATTACCTACGGTGGCATATTACCCCGAGTTACCCTACATGTTGTACATTACATTCTTTTACAAACTCCTCAAATTCGTGCGACGTAAAACAACTACCACGATCAGAAATGATTCGCACGGGTCGGCTATAAGTAGAGAAGTAAAGCCTAAGACATTTAATCGCTTCGGCCGCGTTTGTAGTTTTGGTGGCATACAACGTAATGAACTTCGTAAACGCGTCCACCACCAAAAAAATATAACATTTCTGTGCCGAATGTAATTTGGACATAGGGCCCAAATGATCAATATGCACCGTGGCAAACGGTACATTTCCTTTGGGTATGCTGTGCAGCATTCCCTCTTGTCTGCCTGAAATCGGCGCGAACGAGATACATTTCAAACAAGTCTTTATATGGCGATTCACTTTAAACTTCATATCCGGAAACCAATAGCTGTCTAAAATGCTCCGCATCGCTTTCTCGACACCAACATGGCCTAATTCGTTGTGATATTTTTGCATTACGCTAGTCTCTTAAAACAGTCGGTACATAAAATAGAAGTCGGCCGTCATACTTTCGATAAACCGATTGTTGCGGCCGCGAGCAACGCGTCGCGCCGCGGGATTCGAATTTGTGCCCGGTGACTCATCACAACAGCTGACGAGTCAGCCGCGGCATCTTTGTAACGTTTTTGACCGCTAACGATCATCGCGAAGCGCTCGCCCGGCGACCGTTAGTTTTGAGAACAGCACCGTCGTGACAACAACATAGAGACAGTTTTGCTTGCGCCCAATTTGCGCCCGTACAGATTTCGTATGTACGCGCCAACGAATTTGTGTGCCGTTTTCGTCTCCGCCAGTGTAAATTGTATTGTCCGACGTGTTTGTCAAGTGTGTTGTTCGACCTCCGTACCACGAAGTGACGATTAAAGAAGATGTGTCGTCCACTTGCGAGAGTTTTTCTTCACCCGTCATCCTTCCCTCGAGTCCACCAGCACCGGCAAGTTAAAAACGCTCTTGGCGGAAACACCGATCCAATCCGCATTTCGTAAAATTTGTCTTCGGTCTCCTCTAATTGTTTACGTATCTTTACGATATTCTCGTCTTCATGTTGGCAAAGTGCCAGAATCCTATCAAAAGAATTGTCTTCTATCACTAAAATTTGCTTACTTAATGCATCCACGTCCCATACAGCACACTTCGTTGCGGCAAAGTTGCAGGATGGTTGCAGTAACCTTGCGTCGTTGCATAGTTGCAGCGCAATGTCGATGTATGGTTGCTGCGACGTTGCCGTGCAACATTGCACGGAGCGGACATAGAATTGTTGCTGTATAGTTGCGGCATAGTTGCGTTGCAATCTTGCACTGCAAGTATGCCGCAAGTATGCCGCAACTATGCCGCAACTATGTCGCAAGTATGCCGCAAGTATGCCGCAAGTATGCCGCAACTATGCCGCAACTATGCCGCCAGTATGCCGCAAGTATGCCGCAACTATGCCGCAAGTATGCCGCAACTACGCCGCAACTTTGCCGCAGCTTTTGCCGCAGCTTTGCCGCAACTTCGCCGCAACTTTGCCGCAACTTTGCAAGATCATTGCAACAACATTGCGGCATTAGCAAATTTTAAAACACAATATCTCCAAGACCGACTGAAATAAAGTGTATACATTATATCTTATTGAATTCGTCTTGAAACGCACTATCAAGTGATCTGTTAAAAAAAGAGTTCTATTTAAAAAATAGAACTTGATCATCGTATCTCGTAAAATAATAATCCCAGAAAGAAATCGTCTGCCCCAGTAAATTTGCCCCCTCCAACCATGCAATTTTATATAAACAATTTCTTTTATATCTCCAATACGTTAGGACATATCAAGGTGTTTACTGTTCCTATGGACATTCTGTATAATGAACTAAAATATAAAATATATGTCGGAGAAGGCAACCATTTAATCAGTTTCAACCATAAGTCAGAATCTACTTTACTGGTGCCACGTGCCAAGCTGGTGTTTACGTGAAGTCGAGCACGGCGCACAGTGGGGCATATCGGGTTGAAACGCGGCACTAAGTCCTTTTACAAAAATATCGTCATACTGCAAGTCTTTTTTACGCGTAGTTGATTGAATATTTGAATCATAATGTAGCATGATTGTTTTTCACATTCCAAAATTTTTAACGCGACTACGTGGTTTTGAAGAAGACAACCTCGAAATTCTTCAGAATTAGGATTGTTATTTAAAGCATTCTTGTTATTCAACTAATTTTTGGTGGGATTCTGTGTTGAGGTGCGTATTTGAAGTGTACCAAATTTCATTTTGATAAAAACAACGAAGAAGAAACAACAAACATAAATGAATTCGACGAAGGCGGCTTGTAATATTTGTTAAAATTAATTAAAATATGTTTGTGAAATAGTTTCGAAGTAACATAAATAAAGATTTTATAACTATTCAATTTTATAGTTCAAACAAGTTCCATTAATTATTCAGTAACAACAACATCTCAAATATACGTCCTAACTGAATGAAATGAAAAAATAAGGAATAAATATATTGTTGCGTCGGGGCGTTTCCCGTACTGGCCACCTCGACGCAACGGGTAGAATAAGTACACACGTATACACTTTAAACGACCGTTATCTATATTTGTGTACAGTGATGTTATCCGTACGTCCGAACGCTAGGACGTACGGTCACTGACTCTTCTCTTGTCGGCCTCCTGATCGTCCTCTTGACGGAGGCCGACCTTCTGTTGTCTTCTGCTGCGAGCACCCGTAGGCTATGCACGGACCTATACCCGGTGCTCGCAACAATATGATTTCAGTCAGAAAATGTTTTGTGCCGCGTTTCGAAACGATTTGCCCCACTGTGCGGCGACGACGGGCACGGACACCAGGCCCGGTCATAAACAGGGCCGGCGCGAGGATGGTTGGCGCCTTTATGTAAGAAAATGTTTGGCGCCCCAAAATGTTTTGCCCCTGCTTTCTATTTAATATGTTTTGCCTTTACGGAGTATAAAAGAAAAATGACATCAACGTTTTGCTTATGCGGGAGGGGGAGAGAACCTCTAATATAAAATTTTAGCTGCGGGTATTTGTTAGTTTCTGAGATATTAACAAAAAACTAACAAATACCCGCAGCTAAAATTTTATATTAGAAAGTGTGAAAGTGTCGGTTTAAAAAAGAACCGTTTCAATTTTTCGATCCTTCAGCGCGCCCCTGGGCCCGCTGACGCATTGGGTTTTCCCAGCCAAGCCATCTCGTCCACTCTTTCGCCCTCTCTCGCTCGTTCATGGATTCTCTCACTCACGCGTCACTGCGGGCTCGAAATTTTACAACCCTCTCTGAGAGTGAATTCAACGGCGCAGCGCTTGGCTTCGCTCCGTTCGGCTCCACTCGGCTCCGCTCGGCTCGAAGGCCAAACAAAGTACTTCTTTGTCGCCTCGCTGACTCGCGATCGGCAACCCTGGACCGAGCCAGATCGAAGTAAACTCTCGAAAAACAAGCAGCTATCGTTTTATAGGAAATTGTCGAAAGAGCGCAGGCGAAAAAATACTCGCGTTCACGTGTCCAGCGAGGAAGAGGACATTGAAGCAGAAGGGCCATTGGAGAAAAGGAAGAAGGGAAATATGTACCCCGAGGCACCTTCTGAAATGTCAGAAGTGCATGTACAAGAAGGTATTTTTATATTATTCAATCATTATTCATTATGAAAGTAAATGTGAAATAATTTGTACAGTGTGTCCCAAAATTGTGCGACTTCCCGAAACGTGTAATATCTTGATGCAAAAAGACAGGATATTGCATGTTCCGAGAAGTCCCGTAATTTTATGGGGCACCTTGTATTTGTTTGCTGGCTGCACGACAAGCATTTACTATTCATACAGTTTTTTTGTGTATATACATATAGGGTAAAGGACCCAATTACTGACACCTAACCAATTACTGTCACCTTAAGCTATTTTACTTAAAATAACGAATAAATAAACGTTGTAAAATGTAAAGTCATACATAAAAAGAATTATGTAATTCAACCTATAATCTATACCTATACTATAGATTATATACTATAGTTTATTTATTCGTTATTTTAAGTAAAATAGGTTAAGGTGACAGTAATTGGTTAGGTGTCAGTAATTGGGTCCTTTACCCTACTGTATTACTTTAATTTCACTTTCCGTTCAATTATTATAAAGTACTTAATGGTGATTGTTACTTTTCATTGCGTCAATGCACCCTGTGATTGGCGTTACACGAATTCTTTTTTCAATGTAGCCCATGTTTCATGACTGGAATAATTTATTAATGACTTTTTATAGATTGAAATGCTGAAGAGGACCAGTGGAAAGAACGTTGCCCTGATGACATCTGTAATTTTGGACAAACTGGTGACATGGAGTGTCGCTACAAATTATAGTTGGCATGGGAAGAAACAGAAACCAACGTTTTCGAAGTTCGTTAATGTCAAGAAATTATTACTGAGTAAGTAACTTTATTATTTATCTCCTTTGAGCACTAAAAATTGTAAAATAAATTAATGCGTATTATTCCAGGTGCTGTAAACGATGCATGTGCATCCAGGAACATATATTGTTGTGATGCGGACATTGTAGATGCGGCCTCGAAATGGCTAGCACAATGTAAACTCCGCATTGCACGTAGGGCAAATAAAGAAATGGACGTAAGCCAGACGTAGGGGAAGAGAGGGTAGCCCCGGATACTTAAAAAATGTATGAATCACAATCGCATCACCTTTTAAGTCTCGAAGCCACCCTGAAGCCACTAACAATAGACAAAGTTCAGGATTTTTTGTTTATATAAATAAAAGTATAGAGCTTTTATATAGATTGAGAGCAATCTTTATTTTGCTAAGAATTGTTTTTCCTTTTCTTTTGCAGAATTCCGCAAAATGGCTTCGCGGAGCACTGCAACAAAAATGTCCCACACTCCCGGGACTAACTGCGTGATCTGAGATGGAAATACAAGAAATATATATATATATATAAACTGAAATATATTATGTTCCATGTAGCGTAGGATTTCAATTTTAACAAAATCCCACTAATCGTTCTTATTTCGGATATCTTTTTTGTTAAACTTACGCCGCGCCGGCGTGGATGGACTACGCGTGATCGTATGATCCGCGAGTACAAGTGCCATTGCAGGCACTTGTGACCACTGACAGAGTCAGTGTATAATAAAAGTATCGAGCATTGATTTTTTATACAGATTGAAAAAAATCTTTATTTTGCGAGGAATTGTTTTTTGTTTTTAAGAATGTAACATACATATTGTCATTAATGTTATTTGATAAGACTGATAAATGTATTTATGTGCGTAGAAGATAAGGAAATGGAAATGTAAACGGGAGCCATCCTAAGCCAAAAGGCAAGGATTAAAACAATAAATAAAAAAATAAATAAAATGTTAATGTTTATTGTAATTTAATTCCCTTCCCTCACATTTACTTTTAACGTTTCCGGAATAACGCGATTTTGGGGACACGTTTCGGGAGGACGATTATTGCCGCCACGTTGCCGTGCAAAGTTGCCGTGCGAAGTTGCCTCAAAGTTACCGTGCGAAATTGCGTCAAAATTGCCGTGGGAAATTGCCTCAAAGTTGCCGTGCGAAATTGCCTCAAAATTGTCGTGCAACTTTGCCTCAAAATTGCCGTGCAACTTTGCCTCAAAATTGCCGTGCAACTTTGCCTCAAAATTGCCGTGCAACTTTGCAGCAGGCGGACATAGAATTCTTGCTGCATCGTTGCGGCATCCTTGCGTGCTTCGTTGCCATCTTGCGCCGCAAGTATGCTGCAAGTACGCTGCAAGGAGAGTGTGCTGTATGGGGTGGGACATGCGGGAACCAATTCGGTGTTCAAGTGTATAGTCATATCTTTGCATTTCTAAGACCCACCGTGCAATTTTCGGACTAGTTTCTATTTTATTCAACGTTAAACTCAATGCCTGACAGTCGGTAATTATTGTGGGATCTTGAAATGACTGTCGAGACTCAGGGCGTTTGACGAGTTAAATAAGTGTATATATATTTTAACTAAGTAGCTTAAGAAACATTAAAGTAAAACTAAACTAGACTAAGCTAAACGTAACTCTCGCTCAGACCTCTCTCTTGACCGCCACTTGCAGGTCAAACTTTCTTCACGCACGGCTAACACGACACTGCCTGCCTTTCGCATTTTCCAGGCAGTCCCCGCTACGCACCCCTCATTCACACGCACACACACACAATCACCCGTCTTAAAACTACACGAAGTCCGACCGACACCCAGCGCATCACTCCTCGGTGGCCCCTTAGCGTGGGTCGCTCCGGCCCAAGTTTATGACACTACACTATTTTAAATTTAAGGCCAAACAAATATGCGTGAAAACGGTGTAAAGCATAAACGATCGCCAAAGTTTCTAGTTCAAAACTGTGATACCTTGATTCAGTTGTTGTTATAAACGGAGCGGTGCGAAGAGGCAACGAAATTCAAGACGCAGTAAAAGACTTGAGACGAATGTAGGAGCAAAGGAAAACTATACTTACGTGTTCACGAGACACAGTTTCGGTTATATTCTTAACGTTATGTACAAGGTCACCAGTCAACAAACTACTATTTACAATAAATGTTCCGTGGTTTAAGCAATTATTAGTTTAAGCGAAGCTTTAGCAAAGAAGCAAGCACTTAAATTAATTAGCAGGCACTAAAGTTAGTTCCCAAGCAAAGTGGGATTTCGCGAAGCAAAAGCGCGAAAGTGCGTAAAAGAAAGCGTGATAATCGTAAGCAAGTCGCGAACAGAAGACAAGCCCTCCAGAAATCGGCTCGATTTCCTGGAAGGAAGATCAGTCCCCCTTCCATCGCCTTACGATCGATGGAAGGGGCCGTGATCGACGCTCCACATGAGTCAGCGCGCCGTTGCCATTGCCTAATTATCGGTGGGCCAAATGAGATGGCGTTAGCATGCTGCTTTTCGGAAAAATAAAGCCTTTTGGAAAAATAAAACACAGTATGGAATTTGTGATCTGACTTTCGTTGTAATAATATAGCGCCGTACCCGATTGCGCTAGCGTCACAGTGTAATTCTGTCTCGTCGCGAGGCGAGTAAATGCTTAAAAGAGGCGATTCTACCAACAACTTCTTTAGTTTCTCGAAAGCGTTGGCTTCCGCTTTACCGAATCCAAAATCAACATTTTTTCGCGTCAGGTCATACAAGGGCTTCGCAACGATCGAAAAACCCTCCATAAATTTACGAAAATACGAGCATAATCCTAAAAAGCTCTGCACATCTCTCACGGACCTTGGGATAGGGAATCTTTTGACCGCTTCAATGCCTCGATCCGTCGGACTAATACCTTCGCTTTTTATCGTGTAACCTAAATATTCTAACTTCGTTTGCAAGAATTTGCATTTGTTTAATCGTTACTCGAGTTTATTTGCAACAAGCAATTTAAGCACTTTCTTTAGAACGCTAAAATAGTGTTCGATATTCGGCGTAGCAATCAAGAAATCATCAAGATAAACAGAAAAATCACCCGCATTGATTAATTCTTTAAAAATTTTAGTTACATAGCGCTCGAGCGTAAGCGGCGCTCCCTTTAAGCCGAATGGCATCTTTAGATATTCGTATTGCCCAAGGGGCGTAACAAATGAGGTATACTTAATGGATTCCGGATGCATACGGATATGAAATAATCCGTCCCTTAAATCTAACGATGTAAAATATTTTTTTCCCGCTAAAACGGCTAACTGATCTTCGATCAGAGGTAATGGGAAATTATCTCGGCATGTAACTTTATTCAATATACGGGAATCGATACACATACGTACTTCGCCTGTTTTTTTTTCGAAGCAATACTATGTAGGCTGCGGCCCTGAACTAGCTTCGGGCCTGGGGTATTCCCTATGCCTGGTTAACGTATGGTCGGTTCGGCGAGTACGCTTGACTCGTCGAATACGCGGGCGAAGACGATGCGACCGTTTATGTCAGGGTCGCTAGAAGCAAGGACAAAGTGCGAGTCGGCCCGAGGGCGGAAGAGCATTCTGTGATAGGTTGCCATCGGGTCTACATTGTGTCCGCACTAGTAAATACTATTCCTTTTTATTAAAGTATCTGTTTTAAAAACCTGTCTATTCAATTTCCCGCTCAACCTCAGCCATACATACAACTATAGACGATGCATACTCTGACGTGCTTTCCCGAATAACGCCTTTTTCCAGCAACGTGTACAAAATTTCCTTTAACGCTACTTTTTCCACATGAGATAGTCTCCGCGGCGTGAAACTAAAAGGTTTTTCGTCAACTAATGTAAGTTTCATGATATTTTCGACTTTCGGATTTTCCGGTCTTTCCGGTAACACGTAGTTTTCTTTGAAAATTTCGCGAGTACGGTCTTTCACCTCATTCGGAAGGTTTTCGTTAATTATCAGGGACTGTTCTACTGAATCTGAATTTTCCGAGTTGACCTCAATATTCATTATTTCGCGAACTTCTGGACAACATAAAGTTAGATTCGCAACCTTTAGAAAATCGCGTCCTAATACTAAAGGCCTACGCATGGTCTCATCCAGTACTATAGGCAAATCTACAACGCTTTCGCAGTGATCAAGAAGAACAGTAGCCTTCACATTACCCAACATTTGTATTTCGCTACCATTAACACCGCAAAATTTAATCTTACACAGTTCGGCTGTCCTCCTACCTTCTGGTACAAGACCTTTCTTCATAAAGCTAATGGGGCTACCTGAGTCCAACACACCGCTAACCGAAATGCAGGAATCAACGCTGCCGTCGGCCAATCGCAACTGCACTGTGCGTTCGAACTCGTTGTCCTCCTCGCGCTGCACTGCTCCGTAATGCACCTCCGATGGGGCGGTCGTCTGCTTGCTGCATTGCTTCGCACGATGACCAAATTTCCCACATGTGAAGCAGGATCCCGGTTCTCGTTTCGGCTTGGGACAGCTTCCTGCGTAATGACCGAACTCGTTACAGTTGTAACAACGAATAGAATCGTTGTCGCCCTTTTGCCTCGGCGGCGTCTTCATATTCTTCCGCATCACCGCTGTGCCATCCGCTCGACGAGCTGGTTTGCTCGCTGCTGCTGCTACCGGTACCGTAGGTGCTGCTGCTGCTGCCTCCTTCGGCAAGGTCACCTTCTCGAACGCTTTCAGTATTTCGTCAGTCGATCTAAACCGTCGGATGCGAGTCTGATTCTTCAAGATTTCGTTTGGGATTCCATCGACCACATAATACATAAGTTCCCTTTTCGCGACGGAGACTTTGTTCGCCAATGCCACCTTGTCATATAAATAATCGGCGAAAGCTTCGTCAACTTGCCATAGTCTTGCTTCAAACTCATGGCGCAAGTCCATAGGATTCTGCCGTAGCCCAAAAATCTTCCGTAACTCGATCAGCAACGTGTTAAAATCCAACTCAACACAGTCGGTTCGGTTGTGATTTAAGAGCTTTACCCCTCAACTTGCTGCACACTATAGCCTTTGCGGCGTACTCGAAAACGGAATATCTGCTGATCAACTGTCTAACCTGCTTTTCCCAGGTGTCGATATCATGGTTGGTACCGTCGTATTCGCCAATCATATCTTCTGTGTCCTTCCATTTTATCGCACTGGACTGTGTAGACGCGCGACTTCCTTCCCCGCCTGGCGAGAGTCGTAATATTTCCAGTTCTCTCCTTAATAGTTCATTTTCCCTTGCTATCACTGCATCCTCTCTCCTCAGCAGCTCCTCCCCGGATATCCTTGATCCCGCTGGTTGATCGCGAATCGTTTGGGCGTCTCCCGCCGTCGAACCTGCGTGTAAGAATAAGTCGGCTTCGGCCACGCCTGCTTCCAACAAACGGGCAACTAATTCGCTCTTCGAGCCCTGCGTCGGCAAGCTTTTCTGTGTTAATAACCCCTTCAATTCTGCAACTGTAAGCCTCGGCCTGATCCTCAACCGACGTCAATATACGAATCTCACTCAATCCCGTGAACGTTATCAAACCGTAAGTGTCCTGCGATATCCGCAAACATAAATTGCAATGCGTAAAGTCACCTAAGTTCACGCAAATTGCAAAGTCACCTAAATCGCAAATCACTTCCGTCACTAAAGGCACTCCGGAGAGGATATAGAGGTGTTCGAAGAGGTGACAGGTCAGTTAGAGAGCGGAAAAAGTTTAGGAGGGAAAAGGGAGTAATAGGGCGAAAAGGACTAGCGAGTGGTGTGGCGTAGGGAAAGGGAGGAAAAGGAGACTCGAGAGGATAGAGGAGTTCAGAATAGAGAAGTGGGTGAGGAAAGAGGCGGAAGAAAAGAGACGGGAAAGGTTGAGGTTAGAAAGAGGTTGCGGAAGGTGAGGGAACAGGGGAGTGAAAGTGAGCAGTGGAGTGAAGGGCAAGAGAAAAGGAGAAAAGCGGAGACGAGAGAGGATAGAGGGCGCGGGACAGAGAAGGTGGGTGAAGGAAGGAAAGTCCCAGAAAGAGTGAGGTTAGGAAGTGCCGAAAGGAAAGGCGCGCGGGCCGAGAGAGGAGAGGCGACATTTGGTGGAAGTAGCGAGAGGCGCAGTAGGAAAAGAAGAGGCGGGAAATTCGAAGATCAGGGATAGGTGTAGAGAGAAAGGAGGGAGCATGGGAAGTAAAAAAGAGGGAGCTGTGAGGAAGGGGAAAATAGAATGGGGAGGTGAGGAGGAACGGACGGAGGGGGGCAAGCAGGGCAAACAAGAAAGGGATAGAGGATTACTTAAAAAGGGGAAGAGAGGAGGAGGAGGGGGATAGGATGCAGGTAGCAGAGGAGGAAGGAGCGGAGTGGGTGTTCAATAAAAGCAGGAAGATAGGGAGGTCTCCACCAGCGGATCATAGGATGAGCAGAATAGAGGAGTTGTTGAGGAAGTTGAGGGAGGAAATGATCATAGGATTGGCAGAAGTCAACGACAGGGGGAAGGAAATTAGGAAGGAGATGGAAGAGTTAAAAAAGGAGATTAAAGAGAGAGATGAAGGTTTGCGGGAGAGGTGGGACGGGATGGAGAGAAGGATGGACGGGATGGAGAAGCGGGTAGGAGAGTGGAAAGAAATAAAGGAAGGATTGGAAGGTATAGAGAAAAGGATAGGAGAATTGGAGAAGTAGAAGGAGGGTAGAGAAGGGGGGAGCGAGAGGGAAGGAAGGAGGGAGGGAAGAGACATGCAGGAAAGAGTCAGAGAAATAGAAGGGAAGTGGGAGAAGAAAGAAAGGGAGGAGAGAAGGAGGAACGCAGTCATTAGAGGGATCAAGATGGAGGGGAAGGAGATAGAAAAGACAGTGATAAATCTGCTGAAGGATATAGGGGTGGAGGGAGAGGTGGAATGGATAAGAAGGTTGGGAAAGAGGAAGGAGGAAGGAGAAGGAATGGCTCTAATAAGAATGAAGGAGGGGGCGGGGAAAAGAGAGCTAATGCTGAAGAAGAACAAATTAAAAGGCAGGAGAGAAAGAATAGAGGACGATCTGACATTTGAAGAAAGGAGAATGCAATGGAAGATAAGGAGGGTAGCGGAACAGGAACGACAGAAAGGAAAGAGGGTGAGGGTGAGCTCGGAGTCGGATCACCATCCGCTAATTGTGAGGTTGGGGGCAGAAGGAAAGGAGGGGCGGGAGGTAGTAAAGGAAGGGTGGGTGATGGACTGGTCGGAGGAAAGTAGAGAAGAATATAAGAGGGAAATGGATGGTGAGGAAATAAAAGGAGAGACGGTAGACGAGATGCTAAGGGGTCTGAAGGAATCGGTAAAGAGAAAGGTAAAGTGGAGGAAAGTAGGGAGGAAACGGGAAGGGAAGAGGTGGTGGGATGGGGAGTGCAGAAACCGGAAAAAAGAGGTAAAGGGGGCATTGAGGAGATGGAGGAGGGGGGAAGGTACAGGGGAGGAGTACAGGAAATGGAAGGGGGAGTACAGGAGGGTATGCGAAGAGAAAAAGGAGCAGGAGAGGAAGAAGTTTATAGAGGAGATAGAAAAAATAGATGGGGAAGGGAAAGTATGGGAGATTTTAAGGAGGGAACGGGGGAGGAGGAAAATGGTAAACGGGAATATACAGATGGAGGAATGGAAGAGACATTTCATGGAGGTATTAGGGGGGAGAGAGGAGAGGGTCGGAGGAGAGTGGAGAAAAGAATCAAGGAATAGGGAACAAGTGGAAGAGATCGGGGTGGAGGAGGTGAGAGAGAGCTTAAAGGAGCTAAAGAAAGGGAAGGCTGTGGGGGTGGATGGGATGCCGAATGAAGCATGGATGTATGGAGGGGAGAATGTGGTGAGAGCAGTGTGGAGGATTTGTAATGGAGTATGGATGGGGGAAGGATGGCCGGAGGAGTGGAAGGAAGGAGTGATTGTGCCCATTGCGAAGAAGGGTAAAGGGGAGGAAGCCGGGGACCACAGGGGAGTGACTTTAATGCCTTCGCTATACAAGGTGTATATGAAGCTGCTGGCGAAGAAATTGGAGAGAGAGATAGAGGAGAAGGGAATAGTGCCCGATAATCAGGCAGGCTTTAGGAGGGGGAGGGGGGTTATGGAGCAAATATACAGTTTAAACTACATTATAGGGAGGCAGATAAGTGAGGGGAAAAAGACAATGGTTGAGTTTTTTGTGGACCTGAAGGCGGCATTTGACATGGTAGAGAGAGATAAGTTGGAGGAGGCAATGAGGGAAAGAGGAGTGAGTGGATGGCTGAGTGAAAGGATAATGGAGGCGTATGGAGAGACGAAATGTTGTGTGAGAGTGGGAGAGAGTGTGAGCGAGAGCTTTTGGACAGAAAGAGGGGTGAGGCAGGGGTGTCCGCTAAGTCCATGGGTGTTTAATGTGTGTATGGCCGACATGGAGGAGAGACTGAGAGAGGAAGGATGGGGAGGGGTAAAAGTGGGAGGAGAGAAAGTGTATCAATTGGCGTGTGCGGATGATATAGTGTTGATGGCTGAGGATGTAGTGGGGATGAAAATGATGATAAGAGTGTTAGAGAGGTATATGGATGAGAAAATGCTGAGAGTGAATGTGGATAAGTCCAAGGTGATGAGGTTCAGGGCAGGAGGAGGGCGTTGGAAAAAAGTAGCATGGGGATGGAAAGGGATGAAAGTGGAGGAGGTGAAAGAATTTATATACCTAGGGTATAAGATTGAGAGAAATGGGAGGCAAGGAGCGCACGTGAAGGAAAGTGTGAGGAAGGCAATGGTGGTAATGAGAGAAGTATGGGGGATTGGGAAAAGGTGGTTCGGGGGAGACTGGAGGAGACGGATGCTACTGTTTGATAAACTGGTGGGAACAGTGTTGCTGTACGGAGCGGAAGTGTGGGGGTGGGGTGAAAGGGCGGAAATAGAAAGAGTACAGGAAAGGTATATTAGATGGGTGCTAGGGTTGGAACGGTACACACCACGGTCGGCTGGGACGGCCCGTGGGGCCGTCCACGCCCCGGCCCGGTACCGACCGTAGCATCGTCGCGGCCGGGTAGCAGCTCGATCGCGGGGTCGTGGGGCGGGGTAGTAGCAGCGACCCCGGAAGAGGCGGCGCGGACGCGTGGTCCGTCGTGCCGCCGCGCTAGGAGACCATAGCTGGGGGAGGTGTTAATACTCCCCCAGGGAAGGCCCCCCTTGGAGGGGGTGCTGTGTGCGGAGTTGCTCTCAAAGCGCAGGGGGGGAGGGCAGCGAACGAATCGCTAGTTTGCACTCGCATCAAGTCCCTCCCCTCAGGCGCGCAACTCCGCACACGTGGTAGACCACCTTGGAGGTTTTAGTGGGTTCGAGTCCCACATAACCCGTGGGGATTTCCTCCAAGTAAAAAAAAAAAAAAAAAAAAAAAAAAAAAAATGTACACACCACGGTACATGATAAGAGAGGGAAGCTGAGGACAGGGGCAGGAAGGAGGGCTTTAGGAATGGAGGAGAGGGCGAGAAGTGGGAAAGCGGGGGGGATAGCGAGGAGGTGCTTGGAGGAAATAAGTAGGAAGGAGAGAGGGTGCAAAATAGAATGGGTGGCGGAAAGGAGGAAATTCTTTGAGGAAAGGGGGTACGCACCAGAGGAAGTGGAGAGAAGGGTAGCTGGAGGATGTGAGATGAGAACGGAGCTGGAACTAAGGGACAAGGAGATACAAGATCAGGAAATAGAGGGTAGAATTAGGGGAGGGAGGTACAACGGGTGGTTTAAGGAGGTGCGAGTGGGAGGGTTGCCAAGGTACCTAAAGGAAAAAGGGAAAGAGGTGAAAAAGATTAGGGTGGCAAGGTACAGGATGGGAAATGAGATGAGGGGGGAAAGGTACTGGATGGGCGATGACGCAAACAGGTGTAGGATTTGTGGCTGGGAGCAAGAGAGTTGGGAGCACGTGTTGGAGAGGTGTGGTGAGGGGGGAAGAGGAGGGGGGCGGGAAAGAATTAGGGAAATACTGGGGGAAGAAGGGTTTGGGGAGCAATGGATGGGGAAACTGGACAACGAAAGATAGATAGATAGATGATATTTTATTAGCTTCAGTAGCTACATAATAATAGTTTACATAATTGTGTACATAATCTGTAATCCTTCGCGCATGTCTAATCCTATACTTTATGTTACTAATACACCTTCCCTCTTCTCCTTCATATGTTTCACCAACATCCTTCTGAACCTACACATCCTTTCTTCCCTTCTTATTTCGCTTGGTAATTTATTATACATTCTTAGTCCGTCATTAAATACCATTTTCTGCTCTTCTCTAGTCTTTGCTCTGTCTATGTATATATTTCCTTTCTGTCTTGTACTTCTTCCACCTACATCTTGTACTAGTACGATTTTATTTTGTAAGTATTTTGGACATAGTCCATTTAGTATCTTATATATAAGTATGCAGGTATTGTAATTGATGCGTTCTTCTATTGTCATGAAATGTAACACTTCTAGCATATCAGCAATTCTTACCCGTCTATTGCACCTCAGTATGATTCTCATACCCTGATTTTGCAGCTTTTGTAAGGGCTGTACATTCGTTTTACTTAACCCTACCAAGACTGTCGCACAATAATCAAATAACGGTGCTATAACGGATTTGTATATTATACATCTCATACTAGCAGATATATCCGCCACGATTCTTCGCATAAGCCCTAATTTCGCTCCTACTTTCTTCCCTATGTAGTCTGCATGTTTCGAAAACTTCAAACACCTGTCAATTAATACTCCTAGATATCTAATTTCATTTACAACCTCTAGTTCCTTATCCTGTAGTTTAACTTTTACATAGTCCTCTGTTAATTTCTTTCTACCTCCCCTGATTAACATAATCTTAGTCTTATCAGTATTTACACTCAACCTATTCATCCTTAACCACTCATCCACTTTCACCATTACCTCATTCAAATTACTTTCTATTACCTTTCTTGAATGCCCCGTCGTATAAATTAATGCATCATCCGCAAACAGCCTTATTGCACATTTGTCATTAATAGCCTCTTTGATATCATTAAAAAATATTAAGAATAACAACGGTCCCAACACTGACCCTTGAGGAACCCCTAAATCTACATTTATGGCATTTGACAGTATCCCATTAAATTTTACTCTTTGAGATCTCCCCTCCAAATAACTATTCAACCAGCTTAATACTTTCCCTTTTATCCCATACCACTTTAGTTTGCTTATCAATATTTCCCTATCAACTACTTCGAATGCTCTTCTTAGGTCCAAAAACACCACTCCTATCATTTCCCCTTCCCCTATTGATTTTTTCCAGTCCGAGATTATCCATTGCAATGCAGTCTCACACGAATGCTTAGCCCTAAAACCCGATTGACATTCAATAAGCAGTTCATTCCTTTCTAAGTAATCTACTAACTGTTTCTGCACTATGATTTCCAATATCTTTTCATAAACCGGTAATTTATTTATCGGTCGAAATTCTTCTATTTTGTTTGTTCCTCGAACTTTAGGTACAGGAACTACAATCGCTTCCTTCCATTTGCTTGGGAACATTCCTTCCTGTAGCGATTTATTAAATATGTTACATATTTTCCCTGCTGCTACTTCTACCACATATTTCATTATTTCCGTAGTTATTCCCTCCTCTATACCTGCCTTGTTTTCCAGTTTTTGTACTATCTTATACAATTGCTCTACTTCTACTTCACTAAACCCTTCTAGATCACTATCAGTATATATTCTATCCCTCATACTATTTTCCTCCTGATCTTTATTTCTTAATATCTTAATACTATCGACATAATAACAGTTGAAACTATGGGCCATTTCCTCAACATTAGTAATTATTCTATTTCCAACTCGCAATTCTTTATATTCTTTATTGATGACTCTACCCTTTATCATATCTTTTAACACCCCCCACATTTGCTTTGGATTTCTTTTATTTTTATCAAGTTTCTGTTCTATATATCTTCTTTTAGTTCTCCTACAAATATCTACAATTTTATTTCTTAGCAGCCGAAATACTTCCCAGTCATTTTCATTTTTACTCACACGCGCCACCTTATGTGCTGCGTCCCTTTGCTTTATCATCTGATGTATATTCTCACAAAACCATTTCTTTCCCTGCCACTTGTCTTTTCATAATACTGTTTTTCGCGGTGCTATTAAGTCAAGGCATTCTATAATTTCTTTTACCGCCGAGTTTGCTAGCATATTGATGCTCTCACCTTCAATAGCATCAAGACGATTAATTATCATTCTTTTAAACTCACCTACTTTTATAGTCTCGGTAAGTAATGACTTTTCGCTCGTTTTCCGTCATCTGTACTTCCCAATAAATCACTATTGCAGAATGATCCGTTATTTTAGGTTCATGCCATACTTCTACTTTCATCTCAACATTCGCAAAGATTAAATCAATTATTGTTTCAGAATTTCTTACAATTCTGGTTGCTTCTCTTACTAATTGTTTTAATCCTACAGAGTTCATTACTCTAATTAAATTACTTTGGGTATAATTAGTTACTTTCATGTCTATGTTGAAGTCCCCCATGATTATAACGTTATCATTCTGCATTCTATCGATACAAGTCTCCTCGAGGAAGTTGATAAAACTAGCGTCACTGCCATTTGGCGAGTGATACATTATCATAATTATACCTCTAAAGTTCTTATCCTTAATTTGAACTATTATTGACCACCAATTTCTCTCGCATGTTTCTATCGCTACTATATCAAATCTAATTCTCCTATCTATACAGGGTGTCCCAAAAATGTCGGACTTCCTTGAAAGGGGTTACTCAGGGGGTGATTTGAAACAATTTTTTCCTTAGCGAAAATATTGTCCGAAGCATCGTTAAGGAGATATTAACCAAAAACCCCGACCAATCAGAGCGCGCGCCTTCCGCCTGAGTTCCCGCGGTAGCGTTGGCTACGAGGTAGGCGACCGCGCTTGTGCTACGAACGTACGAACAAGCAAGTCGGCATGCATCGAAGGAAACCGCGTTACACATTTTTTTTTTTTTAAAGCAGAATCTTAAATAAGAATAATTTGAAGTGAGAGGACAAAAAGTACGTAAATTTCGTTTTTAAATAAGGCATAAACGAAAAGCTAACGTAACAGAAAATGTACGACAAGTGATCGTAATTCGTTATTGAGGTAAAAATCCGTAGTTTAAGAACGGCCAACACAACTAAATTTAAAAAATAATATTAGGTGTATGAATAAATTCTTTCCGACTGGAATTTCTATCGCGGTGGTATTCAGAAGCTGCCAGAAAAATGGCAAAAGGTAATGAACAATAATGGAAATTATTGCGATGATCGAGTTGTTTTCATATTTTTTAATTCGAACTGTTATTGTACCCTAAAATCGGAAAGAATTTATTTTCACACCTAATAATCACCAATAAATTAAATAAAACTCACCCTTTCTGGACATTCCTTTCCTTGCTTTCCTTCCCTTTTCGGAAACCTGGCCACTGTACCGATCCTGGTCATCGGCGTCCAGTGCTCAGCTGATCCCAGGGTCAATGTACCGAATATTCACTTCACTGCACGGCTACTAACACTGATCACTGAACCGATCCTGGTCATCGATGGACGAGCCCAGTGCACAGCTGGTTTCAGGTACACGACACCATCCAAGGTTAATGTGCCGAATATTCACTTTACTGCACGGCTACTAACACTGATCACTGAATTTATTTTTCACGGAACGTGTTGTTCCTACGTTATAAAAATTGGTGGCCGCGAAAGGGGCCGATTACTGTTAATTACTGGGACGAGATTACTACTATTACCCGGCGAAAAGAAAACTCGTGGCAGACTGTCTCGGGCTGTGCAGTCCGTTGCTGTGCAGCGATCAGATACGGATCCGACCGACGATCGTCAAAACAAAAGCGTAGGCTACGCTTGGTCAAATCGCTCTATCCCACTCGATCTCGTGTTTCGTTCGATTTCTTCGTCGCGCGGTGCGACAATGTATGTGGCAACTTCAGCCAATAACCAAAATACGTGTGTCCCGTCTTTAAAAGTGTGCCCAAATAGGTGACTCGACCAATCGTCACAGCAGCGGACTGCACAGCCCGAGATAGTCTGCCACGAGTTTTCTTTTCGCCGGGTAATAGTAGTAATCTCGTCCCAGTAATTAACAGTAATCGGCCCCTTTCGCAGCCACCAATTTTTGTAACGTAGGAACAACACGTTCCGTGAAAAATAAATTCAGTGATCAGTGTTAGTAGCCGTGCAGTAAAGTGAATATTCGGCACATTAACCTTGAATGGTGTCGTGTACCTGAAACCAGCTGTGCACTGGGCTCGTCCATCGATGACCAGGATCGGTTCAGTGATCAGTGTTAGTAGCCGTGCAGTGAAGTGAACCCCTTAAAAAAACTTCGAAAAAGTAAAAAAAAAACGCCAAGTACATGAAACAAATAAATCATAAAAAATAGAAGATAATAATATAAATCAGAAAAAAAAATAGAAGATAATATACAATGTAAAAAAAGATGTGAAATCAAAATGAGCTGCAAGTACATAAAGGTGTTCTCAAACTGCGCTTAAGATGACACAACTACATACACACAGCTAAAATGCTGAGTTCATACATTCCATTATTACTCATATCGCGGACATTTTAATTTTAATTAACCCATCAAAAAGAATCCCATTTAAAAACATTGTCGTAAATTAATACGAATAAATATTTTATTCAAAATACTTGGCGCTGCTCTCCGAATTGGTGTTGCTAAACCGAATACATATGTATAAATTGCATTAATGCAATAACCGTCTTCTTTCTTTCTTGTGCGTGCGTTCGTGAATGTGCGTATGTGTGCGTGTGCATATGCTACGTATGATATTAAAGTTAAATATATGTAGAATAAATCTGACTGCATTTGTAATATGTATACGTATATGTTTATGTATTTTAGATTGTAAGGGAGGTATTGTAAAAATTTTAATACTAAGACAATTAACATTTTTTCGGTTTCGCAGCGCCAAGTATTTTGAATAAAATATTTATTCGTATTAATTTACGACAATGTTTTTAAATGGGATTCTTTTTGATGGGTTAATTAAAATTAAAATGTCCGCGATATGAGTAATAATGGAATGTATGAACTCAGCATTTTAGCTGTGTGTATGTAGTTGTGTCATCTTAAGCGCAGTTTGAGAACACCTTTATGTACTTGCAGCTCATTTTGATTTCACATCTTTTTTTACATTGTATATTATCTTCTATTTTTTTTCTGATTTATATTATTATCTTCTATTTTTTATGATTTATTTGTTTCATGTACTTGGCGTTTTTTTTTTACTTTTTCGAAGTTTTTTTAAGGGGATCTCACTTCTTTTTATAAAGATAAATATCATATATTATTATCTCCTATTTTTTGTGATGTATTATACGTACAGGGTCTCTTAAAACCAACGCTCATACGAACAGGTAATAAAATGTGAACATTGCCTCACGAACGCATTCCACTACAACCATGCACGGACCCGGTGTTCGAAGAGCTACCAGCGACCGCTGGACAGCAGCCATGTCCCAGCTTCGAAAATTTTAGGATGGTCTCTTTCAAATTAACGTCGCAAAGGGCTATTCGGAATTTCCCGGCCCAGGTAAGCGAGCCGCGCGCTCCGCTTTTATGATCGGTTTACTGTAATAATAATGAGGTTTGAAAACAATGTCGACGGGTCTCGTACCCGTCCCAATTTAAAAAATTTTAGCTACGACAGAGTTGACCGTGACGCTATACCCCTGTACGGAGAGATTTTTCGCCACATGCGTGCAAAAACTACAATAATGGCGCATCGTTCCAATAAATGACATTAACGGAGGCCGGTATAGGCGTGGCGTTAAGTCGCACCGGGGTCAACCCTGTCGTAGCTAAAATTTTTTAAATTGGGACGGGTACGAGACTAGTCGACATTGTTTTGAAACCTTATTACAGTAATGTGGGGCGCGGCTCGCTTACCTGAGCCGGGAAATTCCGAATAGCCCTTTGCGACGTTAATTTGAAAGAGACCATCCTAAAATTTTCGGGTAGTTGTATTCTATCACTATTTTCATAAATTGAGAAATTAAATTTTTATTCAATTATGTGTTAGTTCTGCAGACCTCAGAATCTATTGTTCTGGTTTTCTTTGTTATAATTTTATCCTTAATGCAGTGCATGCATAAATCGGACGTAAGGGGTAAAATAACTAATGGGACGTATCTTTGATTGTAGCGGTGTTTGAATTTTTTTCTACAATTTTTGTGTCTGAATGGTTTAACCTTTTAGCTACTCAACGCCACGCCTGTACCGGCTTCCGTTAATGTGTCATTTTTTGGAACGATGCGCCATTATTGTGGCTTTTACACGCAGGTGGCGAAAAATCTCTCCGTACAGGGGTATAGCGCCGCGGTCAACCCTATCGTAGCTAAAGTTTTTTAAATTTAGACGGGTACGAGACCAGTCGACATTGTTTTCAAACCTCATTACAGTAATCTGGGGTGCGAGTGGTAAAGCGATCATAAAAGCGGAGCGCTCGGCTCGCTTACCTGGGCCGAAAAATTCCGCACAGCTCTTTGCGACGTTAATTTGAAAGGGACCATCCTAAAATTTTCGAAGCTCGGTCATGACCGCTGTCCAGCGGTCGCTGAAAACACTCCGAACCCCGGGCCGGTAAATGGTTGTAGTGGACTGCGTCCGTGAGGCGGTGTTGACATTTTCGTTTATTCGCGCGCACGTAGGTTGCAGTTTTAACGGATGATCCTGTATAAATGTTTGCAAGGATCACGTTAAGCGGCACGCGTATCAACTGCATTATTGACAGAAGCGCGCTTTTCGCTCAACCCGGGGATCCCTGTAATTCTAGTGTTGTATTTATAATTACAAATACCCCAATTTGCCCCACCATCGGTTGAGGGTCTTTTGTTGGTACGCTGTTTCACGCTTTCTCGTTTTCTCCTTTTTTACGACCCTGATAGGTTCTTAGGTGTAGAAGTGTTCGAACGACGCGGCTCGGGTGCCAAAAACTACGAATATAAATTTTACAAAAACGTATCAATTCATTATTTTCAACGATTTTTACGTGTCGTAGGATGGGCACCGTCTATTTAGACACGCGCGGACTGTAGAGATTTGCGGGAATGTCAGTAACAGCGTCAATTTTTAATATTTTTCGGCGTACGACACGTGAAAATGTTAGTTAAGTGTTCCACTACACGTAAAATACTAACAATCAATGTCACCTTGCAATTTATAGCTTGTATAAGCTCTGAAGAAGTGCCATATTTTGGCGCCATATAGTCTCATGATCCCCGAAATAGACTTTCGAAGAGAAATCCGCGTGAGTCGTTGACAACTAGTGGTCCTTATTTCACGTGTATTTAAATACACGTGTACACGTGTACTAAACGTATCCGTACCTCAATCCGTGTATCTTTTAGTACACGGGTACCCGTACACAATTTCACGTGTATTTAAATACGCGTGAATTGGGTACACGTGAATTTAGATACACGTGTTTTGACTTTTGATTCGTCAGATTTTTAATATCTACGGATTAGTGATGGGCGTGATACCAGTCTTTCTCATGAGTTTCAAGTAGTTCAATACCCAAAGTACTCGTTTGGAAGGTTCGATACGTATCGAAATTGTAAGTACTTGGTATCGACATTTGATACCAGTAGGAGCTAAAATGAGTACTGAGTGGAATTGGTATCACGGCAACAGTAAAGTATCGATACTATTCGAACCGGAATCAAGCATCCATAGGTATCGAAACAGGAATGAGTACTTGGAAAGAATCGATTCCCAAATGATACCTATAAAAGTCTCGGTTCTTTAAACTCGACTGCGTTCGGGTCCGACGTTGAGTATACAAAGGTCTAGCGATAAGGGACCCCTGAATAGTTCGACAAGGAAAGAGAATGAATATAACGAGAGAAAGCGAAATAAACGTACAGGGTGATCCTCTCGCGACGCTAGTCAAACAAACTGGCGCCCGGCACCACGTGGCGAAAACTTGACCCCTCGAAGTGGTTAGTATACCTCCCATTAAGAAGTGAGAAATCTTTCAGTTCCGCATTTCTCATCAGATCTCTGCGAAAACGACGCCAATCGATTCCTTATGTTTCGCCGATGAAACTAACACCAAGAACGACGTAATTCGGAGCATAATGAAGGAACTTAAATGTAAAATTGATTTATATAATTTCACACTAAGTTCGTTAAAAATAGTCTAATTTACATGAAATTTGGTATAATTTTCAATTGGAAAAACATAAGAAATCCATCGGTATCACTTCCATATCGATACGATATAGAATAAAGAATGTAGTTTTTCTGAAACAGACATAAATCCACGGTCGACCGCAGCGAGTCGAGGTTAGCACCCCGCAATCGAGGGTGAAATATTCATTTCAGCGTCTTAAGAAATTCTTTATTCTGCATCGTATCGATATGGAATTGATACCGATGGATTCGTTATGTTGTTATAATGAAAATTATACCGAATATCATGTAAATCGGACTATTTTTAACGAAGTTAGGTGGAGATTATGGAAATGAATTTTTCAAGTAATTTCCTTCATTATGCTCCGAATTACGTCGATCTTGGTGTTAGTTTCATCGGCGAAACATAAGGAATCGATTGGCGTCGTTTTCGCAGAGATCTGATGAGAAATGCGGAACTGAAAGATTTCTCACTTCTTAATGGTTATTCCAACCATTTCGAGGGTCGAAAGTCGCAACACTCGTAGTAGCATCGCCGGGGGGGGGGGGGGGGTCCTCGCCATCTGGATGCCACGCGGCATCTCGTCGGACCCGAACGCAGTCGAGTTTAAAGGACCGAGACTTTTGTAGGTATCATTTGGGAAACGATTCTTTCCAAGTACTCATTCCTGTTTCGATACCTATGGATGCTTGTTTCGGGTTCGAATAGTATCGATACCAAGTCCAGCGAAGATGTTGATACCTACAAGGATCGAACCTTTTGAGTACGTATCATTTAGGTATCGATACCTTCTGATACCTACGGTACTCATACTTGCTTGAGATGCCATGATACTTCACCGCTAGGTATCGATACTGCTTGAGCGGTATCACGCCCATCACTACTATGGATATCCCAGAACCCTGAGGGATTGTGAAATTAATAAAAGAATTAATGTATTTGAATATATTTACTAGAATAATATGCGGAAAATATGGTTTTACGAATTTTCAGATTGTAACTGGTAATACAATTACAAAATTAACAAGATTTATTTAATCGATTACCTATTTTGATACAAAAAATTAAGGCATTACTGGTAATAAGCGAGTTTCTTTTTAGACACGTTTAGTTCGTTTTCGTACGTCTATGTGCAAACATCAATTCAGTTCTGAGGAACATACAACATCCTAATGCAAAAAGACAACGAAAAGTCCTTTATTGTTTTCGATTTGTTTAAACAATGTCTCAATTATATAATAATTTTCGTTAATTCCGATTTGTTTAAACAATGTGTAAACGGAAAAGTTGGGTATGACAACATGCCCATCGTGATGGCGATAAAGCTTTCTGTGACATGTGTGATGAGGGAGAAAATAACGTATTTTCATGTGTCGGTGGAACTACCGGCTCCTTAAGCAGACATTTGACTGGTATACACAATTTAAGGCCCCCAACCGAATGCCAGCAAATTTCTGATATCGGTGAGTGCCATAATACAGCCAGAATTGTGCATTAACTAATTTTGCAATTGTTGCAAAAGTGCAATAACTAAAAAAAAAAACAAACAAAAAAATTATTTAAATAAGGATCAAATAAAAGTTACTTTAACTTTAAATTATTCGGCGACTAAAGTGAAAGTTACAGTTACAATTAAAGTTAAAAAATTTATTCGACACATGACGAATAATTTTTTATTTTTATTCGTTATTCGAAAGTTTATTTAAATAAAAATTTTGCCCATCTTTGAATACAGCAGATGAAGATGACCATTGTGAATATTCAAATGAAAATGCGGACCCGGAAAATTCACAACGTTCAAGAAAACGTCGAAAGCGTTCACAACCTCATCCTTCTAATACTTCGGCCAGCCGCTTATTTGATCCTAAAAGAACAGAACAAATACATCAAGCTTTGGCAAAACTGATAGTAATGAACCAGTTACCCCTTTCATTTTGTTCAAGTATTGGCTTTCAAAATTTTATGAGTGTTGTTGATCCAAACTATAAACCTTGCAAGGAAGAAGCCATAAAAAAGGCTATCAATTTTAAAAAGAACGATTGAAGACAAAATAAAAAAAAATCTTAGTGCTGCTAAAAACGTAGTTTGCACGACGGACTGCTGGTCTTTACTATCACAAGAATCGTACATTACTGTAAATGCACATATCATCAATTCTGAATGGCGAACAATCTCGTACACTTTAACCACGCATGAAATGGAGGAAAGATATACAACCGAAAATCTAGCGGATGAATTAAGACAGACGTTCAATGAATGGGGAATAACCGAAAAAGTTACAGCTATTGGTTACGGATAACGCCAAAAATATGGTAAATGCAATACCTTTAATATCTGAAACCGTCGAAATTTCTAGTATTACATGTGCAGCTCACACGGTCCAACTCGCTATAAATACTGCACTGAAGTAAGAAAATGTACAACAACTTATTCGGCAATGCAGTACAGTAGTGGGACATTTTAAACATTCAACCATTGCGAAAGCAGTATTAGAACAAAAGCAAGAACAACTTGACATGCAAAAAACAACCTTATTGCAATGTTGTTCTACGAGGTGGAATTCTACGTTTTTAATGTTAGAACGACTAAATATAAACAGATGTCCTGTTACAAATACAATAGCAGGTCGAACCGTCACCAATTCAAACATGGCAAAAAAATTAGAAACCACAGAGAGTCAGTGGGGTAGAATTGAATCTCTGCTTAATATTCTAAAACCATTACAAATTGTGACCACCCTTCTTTGTACCGAAAGTCATTCTCCAATTTCAATGGTTAGACCATTTGAGTTCAACTTTCTTCGATTACGAAGAGATAATCTCGCTCGTTTTAATTTTAGAAGGGTGTTCGAATTTGGAAAACCAATCAGCCACGTGGTGAAGTAACACGATTTATTCGTTTTCAAGAGTATCGCGATTTGACGAATCACACACACCGTTCGTCTCGCGATCGATTCCGAAGAGAAACAATTAATTATTAGCGCAATTAATTGAACAAATAAGATCGGCTCGGAGCCCGAAGCCGGAAAAGAATGCTCGTACGGGAGCAGCAACAACAGCGTGTTTACACTCGAGCGAGCCGCACAAGAAGAAGGCAGTCTGCCTCGCGAAATCGCGGAAAGGAAACGGTCCCCCGTCCCGTCGCGCCCGCGGCCCAAGCTACTCGGTCCACCCAAACCGCGGGAACGACGAGAACGGCTGGGCCGATGCTCTATTGGTAGCGCTAGCGCGCGTAATATAAAGGTCCTATATACACTATATACAGCTTACAAACTAGGATACAAGATAAAACTATGTACAATGTGTAAAATTGAATAAGTAAATATAAGTGGTTAAATAAGTGAATGTCCTGCCATCGCGAACACCATTAATTAGGAAAGTGATTGAAAAACATCTAATATTACAAGATGATGATGATAAAAGTATCACTACATTGAAGAATACAATAATAACAGAACTTGTACGACGTATTAATCTCGACGGGGATAGAAGCACAGTTGTAACTTTATATCATATTTCTTGCTTTTTTGATCCAAGGTATAAAAACCTGGAACACGAGCCAGTACAAGTAAGGGATATAATACGTACCAAAGTGAAACATTTACTTGAAGCCTCACCAGTAAGTACAACAAACAGTAATCAGAAGAAGACATTCCACAAAACTGCTTTAGAATATCTATACAATAATGACGAACGGAATGAAATGACAGATTTAGCTGTAGAATACGATACTTATGTCGCCGAACCGCAATTAAGATTTGATTTTGATGCTTTTGAATGGTGGAAGATGCGGAGAACTAAGTATCCAAGAATTGCGAATCATGCACTAAAATATTTACTGATACCAGCAACATCAGTTACTTCCGAGCGAACTTTTTCAACTGCTGGTAATATTGTTACGCCGAAAAGATCCCGTTTAATGCCAGAAAATGTAAATGCTGTTGTGAAACAACCACCGAATAGCACCGAGCCAGCAAGATGTGCATCAATGCTAAGGAATCCGCAAACGACGCAACGGTCAACGAACGTTGCGCAGCCACGGGTCATCGGACGGCGACCATTAGGCCCCCGCCACGACCCAAACCGACCATATATAATCACCGCCCAAAACGGGGCGCGCGCTCTCATTTTTCGAATCGATTAGCGATCACTACCGTGATCGCCGCGCCAGTGTCAGTTCAGGCTCAATAAATCCTTATTCACTCTACGGTGAGTTCTAACTCTTAAACCGGCCAAGGATCCACTACCTTCGGTTCAAACCCGAATCCCCGTTCCCGGCATCTACACCCGAATTATCGGAGCCCGGAGGACGACCCTTCCGAGGACAGCCCACGGCAACCGACGAGATTCTCAGAGAGAACCTCAGCCCCGGCACCCTCGCAACAAAATTGGTGGCAGCTGTGGGATCCAGCCAACGTAGAGGACCAGGTGAGCCGACCGACCGGAGCAACGCAGATCTACCACGGCCAATTCCGACTTACCAGGAAGGCCGTAGATCAACTAACAGTGCTGTCAACGGCCAAGAGAGGACGCCAACGACCACTCAACGATAACTACGATGCAGCCAATACTACTCGTATTGTAAGTGCGAAATTTAATACCTAAGCCGAGCATCACGTCGAAAATTTTTTTCCATGCGCCGAGCGATATCTTTAGGAGCTAACCTCGAGCGAAATCTAGGCGTAACAGAAAGACGCGAAATCGTAGTACCGGACCTAAGTTACATAGGCTCCCCGCGCCGAAGACGAAGCGTACCCGTGAACGCACCCAGCGACGAAGAGTACGCGGCGGCGGTCGATGCGATCATCGAACTCAACGAGAGCGCGGTAGCCGTCCGAATCAGCCACTAGGGGACGATAGTTCGTTAGCTGAGATCTTACAAAGGTCACTAGATACCGACGGACACATAGTTTGGGAACGACTTTTCCCTTTCAAGGAATTAGATCCGAGTTTACTTCCCCCACTCGTAATAGACACTTTTGACGAAACCTGCACAGAAACAAGCGGGTTTGCGTACACCTCCTACGATAGCGAAGTATTCAGGTTGCCCGACAGACCAGTAAGCAACATGACAACTAGATCACCAGTAGGGCGACAGTCGGGAGGACCCTCGGGAGAAGGCACAGCCGGACTAGAGACCTCGAGAGTAGAAACTAATATGGGAAATGCGAGTCCCGAAGCTAAGTTCGCGGCGCTAGAACAAACTGTAGGTAGAATGCCCGCGATCGAACAGACATTACAATTACTACAGGAATCTATACAAAAACTGATTGACGGACCGAGAACCGACGCTACGAGACAAAGACGGAGAACAGAAGACGAAATACGGGTTATGCCCGGAGAAGTAGAAGAAGAAATCGATAGGCTGCGAATAGCGCTGGAAACACCTCCGCCAGGAGAAGACCCCGGGGAAGGACCCGCGGTACATTTCAGTGACGACCTAGAAGAATTAAACGATGAGCCTAGACGATCTAGTCTTTTCGTACCCCCCACATTCGACATAGAAGAACCGCCCGGCGATCCAATGGAATTGGACGAACGACGAGCTTTTAGCGCATTGAAAATGATACCCAAGTTCGATGGAAAAAATTCCAAAGATATAGTTGATTTCCTCGACACTGCCAAATACGTGTTGAGATCATTCAAAACACCGAAACACCGAACCCAGATTCTAAATGGAATAAAGACGACTCGATTAACCGGAACGGCGCGATTAGAAGTACGGACTAGAGACATACGGACGTTCCAGGACCTAGAAGACGTGTTAACCTCAATTTACAAGCCAGCGCGTACGTCCGCGGTCGTATTAATGGAACTTTTGAAATGCACCCAAGGAACGCATGAAGATGCCCATTCCTACGGTAGCCGATTAGCCAAATTACTTAACGAACTAATTGAAGTAGGGCTAGACGAAAAGGATACGCCAGTAGAAAAAACAGCGGCAATTAAAATATTTAAGAGGCTAGCGCACACACTTTTCCAAGAAGGCCTTCGCGACGACCTGAAAATTCTGGTCAAATCACGACGGTCAGCCGATTTACAAGAAGCGATATCATTAGCGATAGAAGAAGAGCGCTCGACGAAGAAACGATTCACAGCATCAGCGACTAACCGCGGCGCGAATTCCGCGAGCAGTGGAGCTTCGCGATACTGTTATACATGCAAGAGATCGGGGCACCTAACTAAAGAATGTTGGAAAAATAATTAAGGTAACGGAGATGGTTCGTACAAGACCTATCCAGAAACAGGAAATAGAAAAAGAATAAACGAAGTCGCGCGATACCCGCCGCGAGGGACACCTGAGACGCAAGGTGGACAACGCCCGCCATACTCTAGTGACAGGGCACGTGAGCAAGGACGGAGACCGTACAATGCTAACGCAGCATATCCGCAATCGAGAGGCCCGAACCTCTCTTTCCCCTCTAACGAGCAACGCGATAACCGTGAAGAAAACCGGAAACCTAAGCGAATAGCGAAAATACGGACACGAGCGGACGAAACACCCGATTACGTCGCAGACGAAATTCAGGTGGATATCAAGGAAACAAAGGTTAATGCCGTCAGGATGTTGGTAGATTCAGGAGCCGAAGTGTCGGTAATAACCAAACCATGCGTCCGCGACGACGTAGAGATAAAGGAAAGCGAACTGCAATTAGTAGCCCTGTCCGGAGACCCAATAAACACGTTGGGAAAGGTAGAAGCCACCTTTCCACTTGGGGACCAAGAGATTAAACATCCGTTATATGTAGTCGAAGAGCAAACGCTAAGGGACTCCCAAGGGATAATGGGGGTAGATTTCCTCAAACACCACAAGGCAGGAATCGACTACAAAACTCGAACCCTCTCGATAGGAGGTCAGCCCTGGAAAACCCTCCAGGCCCAAAATAAAATTACAGTTCCCCCGCGCGCACAAACCATAGTGGAAATCGACGTAGACGGAGAAAAGGAAGGAATAGTAGAAAAACGAGAATTAGAAGAAGGAATATTCCTGGGCGAGTGCTTAATAAAACCGGCCCACGGAAAGGGAATAGCTTGCATAATCAACCTAACAAACGACCCGCGCACGTTGACACGGCCACACATAGAATTAACCGAGGTGCCGGACAACGTGACAACGAAGGTGCATTCCGCTGTCGCGGCATTCCGCGCCACAGTGGCCAAGGAATCGCTGACGACTCGCGTGAACAGAGTTTTAGAAATGATGAAATTAAGCCACTTAAACGGCGAAGAAAAAAGTAGTATGGAAGAAATCGGTCGAGAATTTTGCGATATTTTCCATTTAGCCGGAGATCGTTTGACGACCACTAACGCGACCACGCATCGAATACCCATCAAGGAGAGACAGATGCCCTGCAATGTCAAACCATACAGGTTGCCAGAAACGCATAAGCGTGAAGTGCAAACACAAGTTAACCAAATGCTAGAGGACGAGGTCATACAATTCAGCGCCAGTCCGTACAACGCGCCAATGTTAGTCGTACCGAAAAAACCAGATGCAGAAGGAAACGTGAAAAAGCGCGTAGTTTTAGATTTCAGAAAACTAAACGAAATCACAATAGGTGATTCATACCCACTGCCAAATATCACCGAGATACTTGACCAGTTAGGGAAAGCGCAGTATTTCACCACGCTAGATCTCGCGTCGGGGTATCACCAGATACCCATGGACGACAGAGACAAACACAAAACAGCATTCTCAACCCCGCAAGGACATTACGAGTTCAATCGAATGCCTTTTGGATTAAAAAACGCACCGGCAACGTTCCAAAGGTTGATGAACACCGTACTCATGGGACTACAAGGACTAGACTGTTTCGTCTACCTGGATGACATAGTGATACACGGGGCGACCCTAAAGGAACATAATGCACGATTGCGAAGGGTGATGAGAAAACTACGAGAGTACAACTTGAAACTGCAACCGGAAAAATGCTCGTTCCTATGTAAGGAAGTAGGATTTTTGGGACACATAATAACGCCCGAAGGCATAAAGCCGGATCCGGAGAAAACAAGGGCGGTGGAACAGTACCCCGTACCTACGAAATTAAAAGAATTACAATCCTTCTTAGGCTTGGCAGGATACTACCGAAGATTCATTCCACAATATTCAAAAATAGCGAAACCCTTATCCAATCTAACAAGCGACAAAACGGAATTTGTCTGGTCAACCGAACAGCAATACGCGTTCGAGACGCTGAAGAACTGCTTAATTACAGCACCAGTATTAACATACCCAGATTTTTCAAAAGAATTCATAATCACAACCGACGCATCGGACGTAGCGGTAGGCGCAATACTGTCACAAGGAAAGATAGGAGAAGACAGACCGATAGCATACGCAAGTAGGGTATTAAATAAAGCAGAAAGGAATTATAACACAACAGAAAAAGAATTACTCGCGATCGTCTGGGCAACAAAACAATTTCGACCATATGTGTACGGAACACACTTCAAGGTGGTAACGGATCACAAAGCATTAGTATGGCTATTCAAGGTACAAGACCCCGGATCAAGGTTGACTCGCTGGCGAATACAGCTAGCGGAGCACACAAATGCAGACGCGCTGAGTAGAAACGTGAATGTGATTCAAAACCAACAAGAAGAAAACGAGGAAAACGCAAAACAAGAAACAAGCGTAATGGAAGTAGAATCCGAAAAGGACAGACAACAAATACTGTATGAGTACCATCTAGCACCCCTAGGCGGACATCAAGGAATTCAGCGCACAGCGCAAAGAATAAAACAAAAATATAGATGGACAGGAATGGATAAAGACATAGAGGAGTACATCCAAAAATGCGCATGGTGCCAAAAGAATAAAGCCAGCAAAAGAACCAAGGCACCAATGGTGATATCCGACACGCCTACGAGACCATTCGAAAAGGGCGCACTGGATATTGTAGGACCACTCACAGTGACGGAGCTAGGAAATAGATACATCCTAACATTCCAGGATCACCTCACGAAATTTAGTAAAGCAATACCCATCCCTGACCAAGAAGCAAGAACGATAGCAAAAGCGTTCGTAACAAAAATAATTTGCGAGCACGGAATACCGGACAAAATACTAACCGATCAGGGAGCAAATTTTGTCGGAGAAATGTTCAAAGATACCTGTAAGCTATTAAAAATCACGAAAATACAGACAACAGCGTATCACCCCGAATCGAACGGAGCTCTCGAAAGGTCTCACAGGACGCTGGTAGAATATTTGAGACACTACATAGACAGAGACCATTCTGATTGGGATAAATCGCAATGTTTACTTACAATACAACCCCACATACAGCGACTGGCTACACTCCCCACGAATTGGTCTACGGTCAGAAAGCGGAATTACCGACCGCACTAAAAATCACGCTTAATCCTACCTATAACTACGACGATTACGCGCAAGAGGCCAGAGAACGGCTAAGGACATCGAATGAAGTAGCGCGAGCAAAGCTATTAGACGCGAAACAACGCTCAAAAACTACGTACGACAAAAAGACGAAGGAAATCCAATTCATGATAGGCGATAAAGTACTACTATACGACGAGTCCGTGAGGCGGGGAAGATCGAAGAAGCTAGATTCTAAATGGGAAGGACCATACGTAATAATAGATAAAAAGTCAAAAGTAAACGTCACGATAAAAAAGGGTAGAAGGACGTTAACCGTCCACGTAAATCGAATAAAGCAATTCGTAGAATAAAAACCTTAAACGCTACGGGCGGGAGAGAGGAACGGAAATGAAGGAAAATAATTGGGGAAACACAAAAATTGGGTAAAACCAAAATATATTCTAAAAGCACAAGAGTTACAAACTCATATTACAAGAAAAACAAAATTAGAACAAAATAAAAAATCAAATAGCGTGCTGCCCCCAGTCCTCCTCCTATAACAAAAGAAGAAACGACAAAGGCAATAACGGTACTTACGGCACACAGTGTGTCCGGATACATGATGACTGCTTTCAATGGACAGATAACTGATAACACAATTAATAATGGGAAAAAATCGCGGAGCGACGTTATATAGAGGCCCGCAAAAAAGAAATTAGGAAGGGATAGATCCGACCTCCCATGTTACAGGTGCATCGCGCTGCACGGCCTAAACTCACAGACGGCGCCCGCTAGCGACACACCACCGTACATAATCGAACCCACGAAACATAGCGCGGGAATCCACTTTACCCACATCGGCGACTTACACCTGGCAACCAATACGTGGAAGATCGTGACACGATTAGACACGGAGCCACTGATACGAAGGTATGAACAATTGAAACCATACATCAAGGAAGTAAAAACACTATGCAACTTACCAGCTTACATACTGGAGTTAAAATCAACCTGCCAAAACTACCTTGGTATTTTGGTAAGACGAACAGAAAAATTAAACAGACAAATTCAACACATTTACGAAATACCGTCATATACGCAAAACAAACGAAGAGGATTAATAAACGGGATAGGCTCGATAGCAAAAACACTGTTCGGAACAATGGACGCGAGCGACGCGGAAGAAATAAACGCACACTTCGCGGAAATAGATAGTAAACAAGACGCGTTACAGACAACAATAAAACGACAGATACAACTTACAAACAATACCTTACATCATTTACACGACATTGAACAGACGATACAGGACAACGAAAAGATACTAGCAAAACAGACGAGACAGCTGCGAGTGCAAGTCGAGACGGAGTTTACTCGGCAGAAAATATGTACTGACCTAGTGGACCACTTCGCGACATTGAACTCGCTGTTAGTCGACCTAACGGATGACGTAAGGGACGTAAAACAATACTGTAGTCAGCTAAAGAGCGGGAGCATAGACCCAAGCGTATTATCAAACGCGGAGATAGCAAAATTACTACAGACAGCAGTATCGCGGTTACCAGACGGTTTCGCATTCCCCATAGCACCTACGTTAGAGAACGCGCACTTAATCGAGCGTTTAGCATCAGTCGTAGCGTACTATGAAAGACAAACACTCGTTACTATAATCAAAATACCACTCATATCCTCCCAGACATACAGTGTAATAGAAGCAACACCGGTCCCAATACATGTACGCGATAATATATATGCATTGTTAGTCACACATTCGCCGATCATGATAGTCGACGCAGACGACGACCAATACATAATCGCGAGCGAACAAGAATTGCAAAAATGTAAAAAATTAGTATCTCAATATTACTGCGAACAGCCGATGGTCGTACATAAACTAACGGAAACACGCGAGTGCGAGGTTAATTTATGGCTACAACCAACGGACAAATTCCCCGAAAACTGCGAAGTAAAGTATTTAACAGCGAACAATAGCTTATGGATCGCCACGGCACAACCAGCGACATGGATCTACGCGACCCATGAACCAGAAACAATTACAATCCAATGTACAAATAGCAAAACATTCAAAACAACGCTCACACATTCGGGAACTACCACACTAAAAGACAATTGTAAAGTAACCGGTAAAGAGGTACTACTGCGAAACCAAAAAACATTATATGAACAAAACCTTATAATAAAAACATCACCCCTCTACAACATAACCGCAGACCCAAATATAGCAGGATTGGTTAACAGTACACGAACAAAACCCCTCACACATGTCGAACTCCATAGAATAATAAAAGACCCATCGGAATTTTCACAATTGTACAGACAACTTAACGAAATCAAGAACGAACTACCTGCGGAAACAAAACATGTAAGCATACCAATATGGCACATATTGTACCCGAGTGCCACAACAATATTAATTGTAATAGTAATAGTACTGGCAGTAATAATATACTTCGTAAACTATCGGGAAAAACCAACGAAACGCGAGGCCCAAGCCATATATACCGTACCAGAACCGAAAGTGACACGATCAGAACTTAATGTACAACTAAATTAAAATAAGAAACGATTGTATAAAACATTATAATCGGGAAAACCTATGTAACGAACTGACGCTGAGCCATAGAAATAGGACAAAATTATCCCGATACAGCCACCCTTCTTTCAAGGGGGGGGGGGGGGAGGATGTTGTGAAACAACCATCGAATAGCACCGAGCCAGCAAGATGTGCATCAATGCTAAGGAATCCGCAAACGACGCAACGGTCAACGAACGTTGCGCAGCCACGGGTCATCGGACGGCGACCATTAGGCCCCCGCCACGACCCAAACCGACCATATATAATCACCGCCCAAAACGGGGCGCGCGCTCTCATTTTTCGAATCGATTAGCGATCACTACCGTGATCGCCGCGCCAGTGTCAGTTCAGGCTCAATAAATCCTTATTCACTCTACGGTGAGTTCTAACTCTTAAACCGGCCAAGGATCCACTACCTTCGGTTCAAACCCGAATCCCCGTTCCCGGCATCTACACCCGAATTATCGGAGCCCGGAGGACGACCCTTCCGAGGACAGCCCACGGCAACCGACGAGATTCTCAGAGAGAACCTCAGCCCCGGCACCCTCGCAACAATGCCTTAGTTTTTTTTATATCAAATTAGGCAATTGATTGAATAAATTTTGTTAATTTTATAATTGTGTTAAAATTTATTAATAATAGTAATAAGCTCGAACGCGCGTCAGAAAATTATTCCATCTTGAATAAAGTTAAAGCTGAAAACTTTATTCGACGCTGAAGTTGAAACGCTCGGCGAATAAAAAAATTAACTTTATTCGTCAAATAATCTAAAGTTAAATAACTTTTATTGGACCCGTTATTTAAGTTATTTTTTATTCAAAGATACACGGATTGAGGTACGGATACGTTTAGTACACGTGTATTTAAATACACGTGTATCTAAATTCACGCGTATTTAAATACACGTGAAATTGTGCACGGGTATCCGTGTACTAAAAGATACACGGATTGAGGTACGGATACGTTTAGTACACTTGTACACGTGTCTTTTTACTACACGTACTATACCGTGGCCTCTATTGACAACCGAGCTAAAGCGTAGCGTAGCGAAAGCCCTCCCTCTATGTCAAACTCTCCCTCTAAACGAGTCACACGTATAAAAGCACGCACACACCTTTTACCATATCAACACATTTCAGTGTAGTTGCTGAGTTGGACGCTGTTCATGAACAGAGGCCGCTGAATTCAGTCCTGAAATTATGGGTCGGTAACACAGTTTGGGTGGTGACACGAACATCCATAAGGTGATAGGTCTATTCTATACCTCATCTGTGGTTATAGTGTTAGTTTAATAGCTTACTGTGACATATCTTTTGTCATTAAGGTTCGATGTGGAAAAAAATGGCAATTAATACAGCATATTAATACTGCGTGCCATAAAAAAAACGTGCAGATATCATCTAATTTGAACGAATCTGAAAATTCAGAAAATACAGCAAGCAGTTCAAAAAGAAATGAGTTCTTCATGGATTTAACGCAAGCAATGGCAGCTGTTAATATGCCTTGGCGAACTTTAGATAATGTAGTATGGAGAAATTTTCTATCAAAATATATAAATCGCACTATTCCGGATGAGTCGACATTAAGAAAAAATTATTTAGACGACTGCTACAATTTAGCTATCCAAAGTATCCAGAAAGACATAGGAGATCATTATGTGTGGATTTCCGTAGATGAAACTACCAACAGAATGGGTCAATACATAGCAAATTTAATAATAGGAAAAATGAGTGACAGTGAAGTAACCAGGCCTCATTTATTATGTTGCAAACAATTAGAGCAAACGAATCACGCGGCAATAGCTCGATTCGTTAATTCCGCCATGCATATGTTATTGCCAAACGATAGCGAGGAAAAAGTGCTCCTGTTCATAACAGATGCTGCTCCATACATGGTCAAGGCAGGAAAGACATTAAAAATTTTCTACCCAAATATGATTCATATTACATGTTTAGTCTATGGCTTACACCGGGTTGCTGAAGAAGTGCGACTTCATTTCCCGATGGTGAATCAATTAATATCGTCCGTTAAAAAAGTTTTTTTAAAAGCACCGCTTCGCATCGAAGCCTACCGGAAAAAATTAGAAAATACGCCTCTACCACCAGAACCGATTTTAACAAGATGGGGTACGTGGCTTAAAGCGGCTGTGATGTCCCACTATTTTCGCGCGGTATTTTAACACCACTTTCTCACAGATCCATCCACAACTCCATCAAAAACCCTCATACTTATGCCTTACCCCTTTTTCAAACCCAACTGACCGTTTGGACGATGCACCTTAGCGGTCCCCATCTCAAAACGGTCAATCCAGAAAGCCTCACCCCTTTTCCCCAAATCACGGATCACCTTGGCGATGTACCTTAGTGGTCCCCATCTCAAGATGGTCAACTACGACCTCCAAATCCCCTCTTCGACTTACGTGGCATGACCACTTCCCTCCAAATCTACTTTAAACAAGTCCCTCGTCCCTAAAAACCTCTCTTAAATCGAGACTACGTCTCACGCCCTCTCTATGACCAAAGAAGTCACTACCCCATTTACCCCTTTCCGATACGACCTCCCAAACTCCATCAAATGGGTTGAGTATTCCCTTTTCGAAAGCCTATATGTAAAAACCCCAGAAATGTTACTGCGACGCAAATTTACCTTCGTGATCAACACGTGATCATTTCTGCGACGCATATTTGGCGTACGTGCCATGGAACACACCGCACATACCCTTCACCCATTACCAGTACAAGACAAGGCCACATAAAACCCCTAAACACCGACTCTATTAATAAGTAATTGCGACGCATCTTCAAAGATCAGTCAAGGTGCATACCGCACATACCCTTCATCCCTAACAATCCCGACAATAGTATAAATACAAGGCCCAAAACGGCCAGAGCGCTCTTCTTCTACGGAAACATCCCATGAAGGACTATCACAATTACCAGTCGCGCATATTTTTACCAAAGTGTTAGACTCAGTTCAATCATCTACGACATCAATCGTAAGCGATTACAATTACTTATTTCATTAGTGCGTATCATCATCATTCACATTATCCAATTATTGCTTTCGCCTCATATATTGCTATTTCCCTATTGCTTATTGCATCTCTATTGCATCATTGCTTATAATATTTCTATATCATTATTGCTTATTCTATATATATTACCTTTGTTGCTTATGCTTATTGTAATTTACGTCATTGTCTACCGCTAGACGCTTATTGTATGTCATATCATCATTGCTAATTCTTAGCCCATTATATTATTATTATTGCTATTACTCATGTATCTCATATTCATACATATAAATTGCTATTGATTATTGTTTATATAAATGTCTCTGTGCTAATGCTAAATGTCCAACGCATCCGTATAAATACTAGTTTAAATGCTTTAAGAATAAACAAACGCTCTTGTTTCTGAATAAAGTTTCAAGTTATTATAACGATCCTCCGGCTACGAAAGCCACCAAACCAAAACAGATCGCTGCAACAGCTGATTTCGGCTCGCGAAACGCAAGCATAGAGTTTCTTATAGTTTTTACAGGGCGTACTTTTACATAGGCCGCGTACAGCCATATGTCTAGACATATTTCTCGGAAATATTCCTTCTAGCTAAGTGCAACGTTAAAACCCACCAAAACAAAAACAAAGTGCTCTAACGGGTGTCATTACCGAAGGGATTACAGTCCAAACCTTCCCTGGTCGTTCGGAGCTACGAATCAGGCATTCGCGCCCGAAAATCCTCCTTACCTCGGAGCTACGAATCTGGCATTCGCGCCCGAAAATCCTCCTCACCTCGGAGCTACGAATCTGGCATTCGCGCCCGAAAATCCTCCTTACCTCGGAGCTACGAATCAGGCATTCGCGCCCGAAAATCCTACCCACATTCAGTGCCACGAATCTTGCATTCGCGCCTGCATTCCCTTCGAATAAAAAATCCCCATATGTCATTGTCCCCAAAGGCCTTCATCCGGGACGTGCCACGACCATATTTTATGCGAAAAATTTCGATAAAATTAAAGAGGTTCGACCATTTTTTTCTTTTAACAACCAAAAATAGCAATACTGTTAATTTTCACTTCTTATTTTATTTTTGTAAATAGGTAGTTGAAACTTTCAATGGAAACGATGCCGTCGCAATTGCAACTGCTCAGAATGTTTTCCAACAGACACAAGTTGCTCCAAATTTATCATTTATTGAGGCACACTTACAAATTCTTCCAGCTACAATAAAGAAATTGGAAACTGTCCGTCTACCCTTAACAAATTCACTGAAAACATTCATGTACTGTATTGACCAACTAAGGATTGTACCAGGTAGTTGTGGTGAACAAGTTCGCACGAAAATAGATGCAGTTATCAAAAAGAATCCTGGTTTGTGTGAAATATTTAATCTCGGGAAGATATTAAGCGATGAAAATGTATAAACAAATATACCACAACGCTATTGGAGCAAATATAAAAATGCACCCATTACATCCTGTGATGTAGAACGTTCGTTTTCAGCATATAAATTAATCTTAACTGATAAACGGCAACAATTACGAGTTGCAAACATGGAAAAGTTACTAGTAATTTATTGTAACGCAAATTATGGCGCTTCAGTATAAATAAATTGTTAATTAAAACAATATTAATAAATAATCTCGTGTATTAGTTCAGATAATGTTATATGCGACAGATATGCGATATTGGAATATTTTTCGTGCATATTTGCATATTTTTCGTGCATATTTGCATATTTTTCGTGCATATTTGCATATTTTTCGTGCATATTTGCATATTTTACGTGCATAATTTGCATATGCTTTTTGCATATTTTACGTGCATAAACATCCGCAGTCTATTTATAATGCATTAGAAGCAATACAAAAGGGAGTGACGATTAGAAAAGCCGCAGAGCAATTCAAAGTTCCGAAAACGACATTGTGGGCAAAATTGAACGAAATAATTCCTGTTGAAGGTGTTAGAGGACCTAATACCATCTAGAGACGCGGTAGCGTCTCGAGGCCAAGTACAGAAAAGACACCCTGTATATGTCGACTGTCGCTACCGCTATCATTTACTCGAGAAACGGCTATTCCAACCTAACCTGAAACTTATTTCATTAATATCTCATGACGCCTGCAATATTTTCTAAATTTAAAGGCATTTTTCTTATGTAAACCGCATATAAGCTTTCGAATAAGACCAAATTTCAATAAAATCTGTCCACGCATAACAGAGATATCATAATATCGTCTCATGGATCTGTCAGAAACGGTAAGATTTTCTTCTCCCTATCCTTCAGCCAAATTTTCGTCAACATAATACGATACGCGTTACACGCACACCTTCAGCCAAAAGAAACTAGTGTATGTATGATCGGCATCCGTCATTGTACACATACCTATGTGTACTATTGAATTATAACCTACCAAGTGTCTTCGCTTTATGACCTACCAAGTGTCAATCCATCATAACCTGCCAAGTGTCAAATAATGTAAGTGGTCCAAATTTGAAATGTCAAGAGCTTTTACACTAAATAGGAGACTGAATTATTGTCTCAATTAACAAGGTAAGTCGCCAAATTTTTTTTAATAGATTTCTTATGTAGAGTCTCAGACTTGGAAGTTGTCCGGAGAAGGTTCGACAAAGAATTATCTTCTTTCGCATAAGTTTCTGGAAATTTGTACCATGCATGTACAAAATAATATATTGTAGTAAAAAATTGCATTGCATTTAAATTGCCAGATACTTGTATTTTTGTATATACCAGCAATTTAGAGTTTTTATGTAAAGCTTATTATATTATAGAAATGAAGGGGACGCACAGGCTTGGATAGTAGAATTGAAGGGGACGCTCAGGCTTGGTTGGTTAGAAATGAAGGGAATGCGCAGGCTTGGAGGTTGTCCAGAGAAGATTAGATAGATAGACAGAGCATCTTGTGTCGCACAAGTTTCTGGAAATTTGTCAAATATGGTAAATCAATAAAATTTCTCTAAAGACATAGTATTAAGAATTATTATGAAAATAGATTATGGTGGACTGCTTGCAATGTAGAGCAAGTCACATTAGTGAAGAAAGTACGCTGAAAACACATCTCCCTTGATGCTTTTCAATCTTTTGTGAAAGACATTCGTAATACTTTATAATAAAATCCACAGTAGTTGCCACGCTATTCATTAGTTCATTAATTTTTTCGATTCCCGTTATTTCAATTCACCAATAAACATTCTAAATTAATTTTATTCCAACACCAATGAATTGTGCGTTAAAAATATTGGTTCTCTACGTTCATTTTCGCTGAATTATTACCATTAGGATTTAATTTAAATTTCCTGCAATAAGTTCTACGTTAAGTTGTAGTATATAACTAAAATGTGGCTTTATAAATATATATATTTACAGATAATAGAAGCAGAAGGTGAGGCACTGTGATCTACGCCAGACTATGTACGCACAAATTTGCAGGTAGAGTTCTTGCATACGGAATTATTCATTCAATGATCTTGAGCATGTGTGATAAATTATAAATAATTATTAAATGTGTCCTATTTTTCAGTTAACGATGCAGACGAAGAGTTGACAGATAATAGAAGCAGAAGGTGATGCACTGTGATCTACGCCAGACTATGTACGCATACAATGTATGTTTATTCAAAATACTTGGCGTTGCGAAACCGAAAAAATGTTAATTGTCTTATTAATAGTAAATTAATAATTTACAATAACTCCCTTACAATCTAAAATACATAAACATATACATATTAAAAACGCAGTCAGATTTATTCTACATATATTTAATTCTAATATCATACGTAGCATATGCACACGCATACATACACACATTCACGAATGCACGCACAAGAAAGAAAGAAAAAGATTAATGCAATTTATACATATTGTTGCGAGCACCCTATGGAGGGAATTCCATGGCCCGCTGGTGCTCGCGACAAAGACAAGAAGACAGCGAGAAGAAGGCGATCGGATTGATCGCCTGTCAAGCTGTCATTCGAGAGTCAGCCGCCATTGCGTACAGACATACCGATCCCTCATTACTGAATATTAGAACTTGTATTCCTGTTAATAGTTATTGAATATTGTTCATGTTCCGTTCTTACTGTTCTACAATAAACACTTATTATGTCGCGCGGAAATCGTAACAATATGTATTCAGTTTAGCAACACCAATGCGGTGAGCAGCGCCAAGTATTTTGAATAAAATATTTATTGGTATTGAAATATTTATTATTTCTATAAAAATATATCTGCTTAATATTATTTAATACATTTTTTCTTTTTATAAATAGCCATTGTTATAATTGGCGCAATTTTGTATATTAATTTTGTAAAGCTATTAATTAATTTACGACAACGTTTTTAATTGGGATTCTTTTTGATGGGATAATTAAAATGTCCGCGATATGAGGAATGGAATGTATGAACACAGCATTTTAGCTGTGTCTATGTAGTTGTGTCATCTTAAGGGCAGTTGGAAAGCACCTTTATGTACTTGCAGCTCATTTTGATTTCACATCTTTTTTTATATTGTATATTTTCTTCTATTTTTGGGGGGGATTTATATTATTATCTTCTATTTTTTGTGATATATATTTCCTTCTATTTTTTTGTGATTTATATTATTATCTTTTATTTTTTGTGATTTATTTGTTTCATGTACTTGGCGTAATTTTTTTACTTTTTGAAAGTTTTTTATGGGGATCTCACTTCTTTTTACAAAGATAATTCATGTACTTGGTGTAACATTTTTTACTTTTTAACATACAGTGAAGAAAAACACATCGTGGAATGGATCTTCCATAGCAGCAAAAGGGGATTTCCCATTTCAAAGTCCCAGCTGTTTCAAACAATACAGAAACTGGTCATTGAGCTGAAAAGACCGAATCCTTTTACAAATAATATGCCAGGTAGGCATTGGTGGGAGAGCTTTTGCCGCAGACACCCAGAAATTTCCCCAGGGCTCGCTCAAAATTTATCCATAAGCAGAGCATCCGCTACTGAAGAAGTCCTCAGGGTTTGGTTTCAGGAAGTTGAAACTCATTTAAATAAAATAAATCTACACAATATAGACCCATCGAGAATATTCAATTTGGACGAGTCTGCTTTTTTCCTGGTCCCAAAGGCAGACAGAGTGCTCGCTCGGAGAGGGGCTAAGTCCGTATATAAAGTTGTACATGGAGATGAGAAGGAAAGTATTACTACATTATTTACAGTAAATGCTGCAGGTACAATGCTTCCACCAATGATACTCTTTTGGTACCAAAGAATACCAACAAATATTACCAACACCTTGCCTCCAGGATGGATCATTGGTAATACAGACCGGGGGTGGATGACGGCAGAAAGTTTCCTTGATTATATAACTACAAAATTTCATCCATGGCTTGTAACAAATAGAATTAAATTTCCGGTTATTCTTTATCTCGATGGACATTCGTCACATATGACTTTGGCTCTATCGCGGTTCTGTAAAGCCAATCAAATTGAATTAATTGCATTATACCCCAATGCAACGCATGTATTACAGCCACTGGATGATGCAGTCTTTCACCCCTTGAAAGCGAGATGGAAGAAGGGTGTCGACGAATGGAGGACTAAACATTCACAAAAATTAAAACGAGAAAATTTTGCTCCAATTTTAAAGACAGCTATCGATTCTTTTTCTAATTTGCAAATTACTATTCGGCATGGCTTCCAAACGTGTGGACTGTTTCCATATAATGCAAATGCAGTAGATTTTAATGTTTTAAATAAAAAAAAGAAGAAAAGTAAAGAAGTGCAAAACTTAGAAGTTATAACATCTAGCAAAGAAGATAAAGATAAGGAACATCTGAAGTATTTTGAAAGTAGATTAAATGTATTTGAGCTTCAAGATTTTCAAAACGCTGTATCCAATGGAACCTTCAAGATTTCAAAAAGTTCTAACGAGGGATTATTCCAGTATTGGCTCAGCATGAAACATCTCACTGGTGAAACTTCATACAAATACAACTAGATTAAACGGTTTAATATTTGTAATATTAATTGTAAATCAACAGACGCGGTCGCGTCTGGAAGCTAATTCCCCCCTTCCCCTCTACTCATAGGCACACTGAGCGACCACGTATCTATACACGAAAGATAGCGAAATTGACAGGTCGTCGGAGCTATTTTAGCCTTATTATCTTATTTTATGACATAGTCCCGGTGTTTT